>JAMWET010003334.1:45000-232500 GCA_024036415.1 Prochilodus magdalenae | reverse complement strand
ATACCTTGGTCATCTTTACCAAGACAAAGGCGGGACTCATCACTGAAGATCACCATTCTGAGTCACTCCATGGCAGTCTGGCACAACACCATTGCAGTCTTTGGTGACGCTAACGTGGTGTTAAGGGCAGTTGTCGTAACAGTCTGTGTGCATGTAGTTCTGCAGCGTCGTATTCCTGCATCATTAGCTGACTGCTAACGGTGCTGGCGCTAACAGGATAACTTTTAATGGAGGGCATTCATGGCTGTTCGGTCAGTCAGCTACAAGGATAAGACCCGTCCTTGCTTATGTCACATGTCACTTGTGCGTGAATCAGTAGCATGTCCCACCATGTCGATTCCTTCTGGGTGCTACTATTTGTCCAACTTTTCTGTTGATGATGAGTGTATATCCAGTCATTTGCAAAAAGCAACCAAGTAACAAAAAAGCAAGGCCATGCGAAAAAGTACTCCAAATGCAAATCTGAATGAGAGACCCTTCAGCCTGCATTACACAAATTCAGAAATTAAAAGTCAGAGCAAAGGGCAACTGCTTTAAATTATTCATTCATATTAGCTTTCTGAACCAAAATGAACCAGTCCTTGATGTTGGGTGATTAAACAAATTCATGCAGAATAACCTCAACCCTTCTAAACACTCCTTTTTTCGGGTCTACTTTTGTGTGTACTTAAAATTCCTTTACCAAACCTCCCCTGGGGTTTGGAAGTGACCCCCTATCAGCAGTTTCTTGTGTGATGTAACAGCCCTTCCAAAAATATCATTAGTCTCTGTTCAGTATGATAGATGGTGCAGCGATGCATGCAGTGCATTTTTGGGCACCTGATATGATTATGAAAATATTAATACACTAATACTTTTATTAACAGTTTCTAAAATATTTAATATGCTAATATGCTAATCCCAGGCTAACGTTAGCCCTAGGATAACACTAGGGCCATAAGCTTACACACCACTAGTTAACACTAGACAGATTTGATTTGATTCACGGTCCCAACCGAAACACAGTCTTAGAAAGCAAGCGATGTCAGAAAACAACACCGAAACTGTTCAACTTCTTGACAACACCAGAAATTGACCAGTAAGCAGTGAACTAATTTATCTAGCTTGACTGTATTGACTATACTGACTATGGTGGTTGTGCTGACGTGACTATTAATTGAGGTTGGTTAGGTTGGCTGATTTATAGTGCTGTGTGAAAGTCAGTAACCAGCCTTTTGTTTTGTTCAGGTTTATTTTTTTCTTTTTGTCCAATTAAAACTGCCATTATATATGAAATTATTTAAGAAGTTCATTGGGTTTAGGAGAAATGCCCTCGCATGAGGAAGTGGGATTGGGGAGAAGTGGGAAGAAAGGGTTTAAGAAACAGTTGCAAGTTTCAAAAATGATTAAAGCTTAGAAATGGGAGCTGATAGACCAACATTGTGTTACAACCAAAATCACTATTTAGAGATTTTGTCTTTAGCAGGTGGGGGATCTTGCATCAGATCTGATACAATTAATACTGTGGTCCTGAAAGGATGTGCAGCTGTCAAGAAGCCTTTACTTAGAAATGGGAATAAACAAAAACGAAGAACGTGCTAATCCAACAAAGAACCAGCTCTCATAATGAAGGATATATTGAAATAGTGTCTCTCAGTACAGCGACGGACCACAATGTTTGCTAATCCAACATGCCAGATGTGTTTTTGAGTTGTAGAGGTTCCTAACAGTGTCCTGCAGTAATCCATCCCATGCAGCATGAATATTCTCACACAGGTCCTGCAGATGGTGTGGTAGGGGTGGAGGTGGAGTTAAACTAGGCTATCTGGGTGTATGACGCATGACAACAAACTGACCACGGTGCCTCCACACACAGATTTGTTGGCTCCACCAGGACAAAAGCGAGACCAAAAATAAACAGACTTGTAACCTGGTAAGTTTGTTCCCAACTGGAACCAAAGAATCATAGGTCCTTGAACACGAACCGTTTTCCAAACCTACATCTGTGGGTATGACGAATGAGAAGGCAACAATGGTGACTCCCAGTGGTCTGCTGAAGAACCTCTTCTATGTCTTCTAATCACTAGTAAGTCACCCGTACTTCCTTTCTGGATATAAACAACTGGAATAACAGCACAAACACTCGCAGGGAACCTTCACACTCTCTTTAGCACCAAGGTTCTAAGAATCCTGAGTGGAACCAGTTCAAGAACGCTAGTTGAAAGGGGCTATGAGTGATGCGTTTTTTAATGCCATGTTTTGATCATGTCTTTCTTTATTTATGAAGAGTGTCAGTCCTAGTTTTGACCTGTGTGCCACCAGGTTCAGCCTCTGATAATAAACTCTGCTAACAGCCTTGTCAATTAGTACGGTTCATTAGCCCAGAGTGGGCCTGAATACGAGGCGGGTGTTCACGAAATAAAATAGGCCGAACCAAAAGTGATCTAAAAGTGATTTTACTTTTGGTAATGTTGTAAAAACTGACATTTCAAATAATAACAAAAAACCAAAACTGTGCATGAGTTTATGCATGGCAGTAAAAGCAATTTTAGTGGATTCAGATTCACCAGCACCTCTCCTGTCAACTAATAAGGTACATTTGGTCAGAGTGGATCTAAATATGGGTGAACAAGGTGATCTGAAAGTGATATTAAGTTTAATGATGTAGCAGAAAGAATAATTATCCAAATAAGATCCAACGAGCAAACACAAAGATCGAGCGTGTCCCACAGAAAAGTCTTGGTCATGCTCTTCCAACCAGTGTCAGACATTTCTAGCTCTGTGATGTGTCGCATTGTCTTGGTGGAAGATCCCATCCACCCCATGGAAGACAATCAGCATGTATGGGTGTACATGATCTGCTGGGATAGATTCAACCAAATTGGTTGTGACTGTCTTTCACATGGATGAGTAGGCCCAGAGAATGTGACGCAAATGCTGCCGCCATCAAAAGTGCAAGTGGTCATAATAATGTGACTCAACTGTGTAGCAGCATCAGCTGTGACTGTATGTTAGTTTATGTTTCACAGTATGAAAAAAGTTACCAGGTTAGTAAAAATGAACACAAGCTCATTCTCTGCTGTTTGGCAAATGCCCCGCCCCTTGACTGAATGGAGATTCCGATTGGTTCTGACTCCGGGTTATGCCTGTCAGTGCTCCATGCAATTGAAGGAAAGTAAAAGGAGATGTTTTATTTATGCATCCTGAGTAAAAGTGGTGGCTCAAATGCCTGCTCACCCCGGTGCTTCCAGCAGCCCTGCGCATATGTACCAGCTTTGCAGGCTGGACATAACGAGAAAGATCAAAGCAATGCAAAAGCACACACACCAGGGCCCCATCATGATTGAGAGAGCTGTTGTAGCTGGACTTAGCTGTAAAGAAAACCCACACATCCCTTTCCCCAGAAGCAAACTCCCTACCCGCTCCTGCAGAAGCTCTGCTTATATTTTACCTTATTGTTATCTCATCTTATTGCCTGACTGGGTATAAACAACGGCAGGCAGCATCTCTCTTAGAGCACTGGACAAAGACAATTTTGATGTTGTCAGAATCACAGTTATATCCGGTGTGGCCAACAGGTTCTCCAGGAGGAGAAAGTTTGTTCACAGGAACAGATATGTCCTCAGGATTTGTTGAAAACAAGCAACAGAAACCCAGCTTACATCAGCAGGTGAGAGCAGGCTGTGTGTCTCAGACAGTGTGAAAGTGAGAAGGCTGTTAGGTGTAGCTGTGAATATGACAGATTATGAACTGGAATCCTTATGGATTCTGTGAGAGACCCTGATCCCTGCCATGACTCACTATGCATTTGTTTAATATTCAGCTGGTGGGTGCATAGTAATGGCATGGCTCCAAAATGAGCTTTGCAGATCAAGCTATGTTACTATATATCTCAAGGCAGTCCAACTTAAAGTACTACAATCCCAATTCCCAAAAAGTTAGAACGCAGAATGCAACGATTTACAAATCTCATAGAGCCATATTTCATCCACAATAGAACATAGAACACATATCAGATGTGAGAAGTGACACATTTTACCATTTCATGAAACTTTATTTAGGACTTGATGGCAGCAACACATAAAAAATGTAGGAGCAGGACAGACATTATCACTGTGTAGTATCCCCTCTACTTTTAATAACAGTCTATAAATGTCTGAATTTCATTTTTTGTTTCATATAACCACAGAATAGAGTTTCATTTAGCCTCAAGTGAACACAACAGGGTTTCTGGATTGTGTTGGCGTATGGCTTCTTCTCAGCATGATACAACTTCAAATTGCGTTTGTGGATCACATGGTGAAATGTGATTTCCAGTGCAGTGATTTCGTGAAGAAATAACCGTTTTGACTGTAGTAAGTGAGGTTAGCATGCTAACCAGCTAGTCCTGGCCTGTCCTGTCTTGTAGTGCCACTTTTGCCTGAAGAGGCGATAGTGAGTCACTGTAGCATCAGTTCTGTGATCAGTCCAACATGACAGGATATTCTAACCTCTCATCAATTACACTGAAGGTCCTTCTCCTGTTTAGATCATTTAAAGACAGGTAGCCAACGAAAGGGACAGTAAACGCAGTTATGGCTTAGGTTCTTGGCAAGTGACCACCACTGACGGTGCAAGCAAAAAGAATTAACAGTGTCATGGCTGTCCACCACTGGATGAAGGACTGAGGCTGAATCTGCAATGCTTCTTCCAGATTAAAGCCTGATTGATTGAATGAAATGACAGGAATGAGACTTGGTGGGTAGGCTTGACATTTTGAGACATGTGAATGGTGATGAAGTTTCAAACTTGGCTGAGCATGTGACATAAGCAAAGATGGGCCTCACCGTTGTACCTGACCCAACAACAATCATTGTGGACATTCAGCGAGCAGTGATGCCATCCATGAGTCATCCTGTTAGTGCCATCACTACTTCTGTAAGTGTATCCTTCCTTCTGGAAGTATGCAGCTATGCACAGGATATGATGGAATATGTACACACATGTCAGTTTGCCCAGGATAAATTTAACCTGAGGTTATTTCTGTGACTCGTTTTACAGAAGGTAAAAGGCTTGGGAATTTTTGCTGATGTAGGAGCGAGCAGTCGGTGTATATGACTTACATCACAACCCCCGGTTTCCAACACCACCACTGAACAGACTGTAAACCTGATTCTGGAAGTTTGTCCGCAGTTTGTTCACATCTGAATTATTCAGCTATGCAGAAACTGATACTGAAGTCCAGCCAACTTATTAGAAACCTCTGCTGTGCTGGTGTATAGAGAATGCAGCCCTTCCGGTGATGCACAGTTTTTGTTAGTCGTCCTCCAGCTTTTCGTCACTTGTCAGTTTCTGACCACAGAGCTGCTCTTGGCTGTATGTTCTTGGCCGGTGGAGAATTTTCAACCTGGCAGTGACACTAATGCGTAATAAAACTTGGCAACATCACTGTGTCTGATACACTCCTACCAGCTCTCCCGAGAACAGTCCACCACCCAAATATTATCAATGGTCCTGTGGTCAGAAACTGACCAATGGGGTAATGGATTACGGACAAACTGTGCATGACAACCACTGGGCAGCAGTCTGCAATCGACCTTACTGCAGATTTATGATGGGATGCGCCTCTCAGCCATTTGTAGACGATTATGAACATTCCTTTTTCTGTCGAGAGAAGAAAAACTGCTCAGAACAAACAGGGCTGTGAGAACAGAATGAACAGCGCTGCCAGTAAATTGGTCAGAAATATTAGACTAATAAGTATTAAACGGTGTTACTGAGGAATTCAAACCGCCGACAGATGCTATCCTGATCACCTGGAGCTATTTTCATTTCATCCCTGAAACCGTAAAAGATTTAAAGTATTGAGAACTTACAGCTCACTTACAGCTCAGCATTCAAACACAGCAGTATTAAAACATAGCACAGCCAGAAACACAATGCTATACCTGAACACGACGCCAATGTACCGCAAGTGTACAAAGTCATCTTATATAGCTGCGGAGGTCTAAACCCTTGTTTTAACTTTAGTTTTTAACGTTAGGTTAAAACAAGGGGGCGATAAAGGGATCTACCATTATTCCAGCAGCCCGAGCAGCTGGACATAGACTCTAGGGAACAGTTGACGAATCGGCAATATCATATCCAAATAATTGAATTCAGGTGTTCCAGTCACTTCCATAGCCACAGGTGTATAACACCAAGCACCTAGGCATGCAGACTACTCCTACAGACATTAGAGAAAGAATGGGTCGCTCTCAGGAGCTCTCTCAGTGAATTCCAGCGTGGTACCATTACAGGATGCCACCTGTGCAGCCATGACATTTCCTCGCTACTAAATATTCCCCAGTCGACTGTCGGAGATAATATAACAAAGTGGAAGCGATGGAAGCGATTGGGAATGACAGCAACACAGCCACAAAGTGGTAGGACACGTAAAATGATAGAGTGTGGTTAGCGGATGAGGAGGGGCATAGTGCACAGAGGTCACAAACTTCCAAACCTCCAAACTTCATGTGGCTTTCAGATTAGCTCCAGAACAGTGTGTAGAGAGCTTTATGGAATAGGTTTCCATGGCCGAGCAGCTGCATCCAATCCTTACATCACCCAGCACAAAAGGTCTTCCCAGTAGACCAAATACATTTGGCAATATATAGGGGTTGGACAATGAAACTGAAACACCTGTCATTTTAGTGTGGGAGGTCTCATGGCTAAATTGGACCAGCCTGGTGGCCAATCTTCATTAATTGCACATTGCACCAGTAAGAGCAGAGTGTGAAGGTTCAGTTAGCAGGTAAGAGCACAGTTCTGCTCAAAATACTGCAATGCACACAACATTATGGGTGACATACCCAAGTTCAAAAGAGGACAAATTGTTGGTGCACGTCTTGCTGGCGCATCTGTGACCAAGACAGCAAGTCTTTGTGATGTATCAAGAGCCACGGTATCCAGGGTAATGTCAGCATACCACCAAGAAGGACGAACCTCCACCAGCATCACGTAGTGACCTGGCCACTATCCTGCAAGAAGAATGGCTTAAAATCCCTCTGACCACTGTGCAGGACGCAGTATACGTCATTTCCAAGACGAACTGACGCTGTTTTGGCCGCAAAAGGAGGCCCTACACCATACTAATAAATGATTGTGGTCTAAAACCAGGTGTTTCAGTTTCATTGTCCAACCCCTGTAGTGTATACTGTCCCTGTCCAAATAAAACAAGTATCTCCAAAATGGTAACTTTACAGGAGAGACCTTATAAAATTTGAATGTAAGTCAATGGAACCAGACGATTTTCCAAGTGATTTTGGGCCATTTCTGTTGAATTTCCTCATGAAACTTACATGCAGTGTAAACAACAGCTGCTTTGTTCAAATGATGCATGAAAGTCATAATTGTCAAAAATGGAGAGACGTGGTTTCCATTGGACAGTGACGATATGTTTGTTTATTTAAGCTTTTTTTTGAGACTCGACTTCTTGCCTGTTTAGTAGTGGAGAAAGCACACTGACGAAACGAGACCACTTGGACAGCCCTGGCTTTTGTTGTACTGCCGTAATGCTCAGAACCCACCTAGCGCTGCACTGTGGATTGCATCATGACGCATTTCCTAACACAACTCAAAACCCTGTATACGTGGCTCGAAGCATCTGCTTCTTAGTGTTGCATGATGTATTCTCTCCGTGAGCACCTGTCTGTCCTTAAGGGGAGAGTGAATTGGCTTTCGGCATTTGACAGAAATCCGACCCACCCCCCAACGCAACGGTCGTATGCAATTCCACTCTGTGCTCTTTGTACTACTGAACTTTATAGTCGTCTAGTCAAGTGCTATGGATGCTACCAGGTAGTCTGAATTTGAAGTTTGATGGACGTAGAAGCAGTATTCAGGGGCTGAGACTGAACTGAACACCACTATAATGGAACTATATGATAAGTGGTCCTCATAAACTGCCTGAACCTGCATATACCAATTCATCAGCATCAGGGCACTATGGAAATATACCTACGCTACTTTAATCAATCAAATCATTAATCCAAAGTGAGACCAAATACAAGCTGTCCAAGCCCAGCGATCAATATTCAGTGCAGAGATGCACAGGTTTTAAGCCTGATGAGCATCGTTTTGTTGGCAGTGTGGGGTAAAACGCTACTGCTTATTCAGCACTGCTGCAAACACAGCCCTTGATGCAGAGAGAGACTGAAAGACAGAGTAAATAAACCCCACTGCTCATCAAATCTCGGATCACACTGTCAAATAGCATATGATCGATAACGCTCGCACAGCATGCCTTCCCTTAACTGGCCATCTGAACGCTCAAACCACATGGGAGTGGGTATCCGCATATGCCACCCAATCCCCCTCATCTTTATTCATCAGTGCTGATTTGCTAACACAGAGCTGCTGGATTTGTTGGTTTTGCGCGCTGGCCTGCGGAATGCCTGATTAGTTCCATTAAGAATATTGAGCTGATATCCACCGAAGCGTGGCGCATTTACCCGAACGTTTAGCCGAGCTGCAGAAAGTAACATATCATCTCAACAGGCCTTTTGGGGACTCCAGCTAAAGGAACTACTTCAATCCGGTCTACCTGTAGAAAACATACTGTGGCATAGAAAATACAGTATATACCTAATCTGCACTTTCCATCACCGGCCACTCAATGAGCTCCACCTACCATATAACTCTACAGGAACAGTCTGTTGCTCATCTGTAGTCAGGCAAAATGAGTCTAAATGCATGGTCTGTTTCAGAAACACAGAACCACTCTTTAGAAGGTGCGACTGGTTTTTACACGTAAGTAAGTAGTTTGACTAATCTGTAGGTCGGGACACTTTTCATCACAGGAGTTGAGTTTAACTAAGCTGTAGGCTGAGACATTTTTCAGCCCGGTAGTGGAATTCAATTAAGCTGTAGGTCGGGACATTTTTTATCACGGTAGTGAAGTTTAACTAAGTTGTAGGTCAGGACACTTTCCAGGAGGGTAAACAGAAGTGGAGTTTGACTGAGCTGTAGGCTGGGACACCCTTTTAGAACAGAGGTGGAGTTTGGCTGAGCTGTAGGCTGGGACACACTACTAGAACTCCATATAACTCTACAGGAACAGTCTGTTGCTCATCTGTAGTCATGCAAAATGAATCTGGGTGCTTGATCTATTTCAAAAACACAGAACCACTCTTTAGAAGTGACTTCCGGGTCACGCGAGTGGCTGCCTGTTCCAGTAGCTCCGTCCGTATTGTGTGTTTCTCTAGAGTTTTTTACCTTTATTTATTTCTCTCCTTGAATTTCCCTCTGGGATCAATAAAGTATCTATCTATCTATCTATCTATCTATCTAGAACAGAAGTGGAGTTTGACTAACCTGTAGGCCGAGACACCTTTCAGCACAGGAGTGGAGCTGGGGTATTGTTTGGAGCTCCATCACTCCCAAGAACGCAGTTCCTCTCCGTCACAACTCAGTGCTGAGTTGTTTTATAGCTTGACGCTTGCCACTGGACAGACTAATGCTTCAGAGTATTTCATCCTACTGGTCAGTGGATATTACATTAGCTGTGTGTACAAAGGAGGTGCACCTCAAAGTACCAACGTGCTCATTTTGAAGGGGCGTCTGGATACTTTATTGACATATAATGTGCATTACTCTGACTAACCACAGTATTATTTTACTGAAACTTGTTCGGCTAACGGGTGCTAGCGTGCTAATAGGCGGTTCATGCTCTGTATTCAGCAGAATAAAGCTAATGTCCTGGTAATCGTAATAAAGACAAAAGGCTTGATACTGGTAAACGATATGGCATCTATTCATACCACAGCAACCCCCTACACAAAACTTTAGGTTTTTTCTGATTTCTTGTTTTTGGGGGTTTATAAAAGCACAAACAAGCTGATTTGAACGGCATCCTACCATTCTAAAGCAGCAGGAGACGTAATGAAGTCATTTGTCAAAAGCACTCCATGGGAACAACAGGAAAATAGCACACACATACACAAAAAATCAAGCACTTTTAACAAGTACAAAGCCAGGCAGGAAACAGAAGTGCCCAACTGAATGTTATCAAGTGGATTATTATGGCCTTTCCTGATTACTCCCCTAGCTGTGTTATCAAGGGGGGCTGTGTGAGCAGCTAGAACAAAGCCATTCTCCCTGAAAGAACTGCAATGGAAAAACGCAGCTCTGGTTTTCAGCTTTGCCTAATAATCAGAATTACTTTTGTAGCAGAACAATGAGTAGCTTCATATTGTGAGTGTGATGCTCAGTGTAAAGGACTTACGTGAATGACTACATAGTCACACACTGAATATTTTATTCAATTATGAGTAAGTGGACAAAAAGCCTGACTGGAGAACACAAAATGCTAGGCTTTTCCGTGTTTTAAGATGAACAGACAGCCTGAACCAAGTTTCTAAGGTGCAAGGTAGCATGGGAAGCTTTCAGAATGTCCACAGAATGTCCACTATCCTGATCTAGCATCTAGAGGGTCACCTGACCTTGTTAAACCAATGAAATGCAAGGCATGTCTTTTGACAAGGACGTGAGCCAAAGGCACGATTAACATTGTTCACAAGTATATTTTAAACAGTTCATCCGGAAAAGAGGAATAGACATCTGTCCAGGTATTGCGCTGGACGGAGGACTGGGAGTTGAAAAATTGGGAATTCTGGCCTAAAACTGGACGTGTGGCCACCCTACTTGGGGGCCATGTGGTACACCAATTCCTCCTCCTCTGCCACATAGCACTGTGCTGCTCGTCGTCACTGTGGCTGCTTTGAAGACTTGTCATTGCGGCAAGCCACACATGCCACCTCAGTTCCTCCAGCAGTGTGCTCAGCTCCTCTGGCTCAGTCTTAATGAATGCTAGGTATGCTTCCAGACCATGTACTCAGCTCCACCACCAGCTTCCATCTCTCGGAGAGTGGCTTTGTGACTGGCAGCACCACCAGCGTCAGTGCCGCTAGGCTAACGGCAGGTCCACAAGCAGCTGTAGCACTTCCCCCTCCAAGGTCAGGCACAGCTGTATTTCAGCAATAGCTGTGATGCCAGCTCAGTATTAATGAACATTAATTATGCCTTCCAGACCATCAACCTCATCCCCACCACCAGCTTTCATCTTTCTGAGAGTAGCTTCGTGACTGGCTCCCAGAGCACGATGTGCTACGAGTCTCAGCACTCAACGATCTCTCTCTTTACGTGATCTCCCACGCCATGGATGAGTTGCTGTTTCTGGATGCGTCCATCTTTTCAGTAATACCACATAATCACAGCTGATCAAAGAAAACCTAGGGAAGAAATTTGGCTTGGGTTTGGTTTATAGTCCTCTACCCAGTGTTTGGCATTGGGCATAGTGATCTTCGAGGCTCATGTGCAGCTGCTCCACAGCATCCTGTTGTACTGGCAATGCTTTTGTTAATGTTTATGTTGTTTATTCAAGCTGTGTATGTGTTTAGTGTCAGCTGGTCCTTATATGGCTCTTTATGCCAAACATGGACAAATTCCATAATAGTTGTCCAAGGAACTTCCCCTTGTAAGAACAGCATTTGGTTTGTTGGTGAAACAGAAGCTTTAGTGAAACTCATGGCTTTAGTTTACAAAACACTTGGAGGCTCAAATCCCAGAATCAGCTACACTCATGTCTCTGCTGTTCCTGGCCGGCAGCTGGAACTGACAGTAGAAATCTCAAGAAAGAACTGTGACTCCGAGCAACAGCACAGTGGAAAACGTACAGCTCAATTAAGATTACTGACAAGTCCCAATATATTTACAGACAGCAGTAACATTAAGAATATATACAGAAGGAAATGCAGGTTAAAAGGGGTGGGGGGTAAGATGCTCCCCCAGTTGATGGAGTCAAATGTAATCTCTGCTGATGAGATAACCGATGGCTATGCTCTTACCATCCTATAGTTTTCACCTGGATGACCGATTTCCTGGGGTTTATTCCCCCATCTCAAGGTCTATGCTTTGTCATTGTTCGGTTGTGATTTCTGCATTTATATGTGTTGTTTATTAAATATATGACTTTTTCATGAAAGCATTCATTAGTTATTTCTTTTCCCTTTGACGCAAAACTGTTAAAGAAGAACTCCATTGATTTCTCTAATTCCATGCATAATTGGGATTAGATGTAAACAAAGTCATTCAGGTTTGATGTGTAAACTGAGTCGGAATGTAGTGATCGGAATCAGACACCTGAAGTGTGCAATGCTCCCAATGTTTGACCCTCGGGGCAATTAACTTCCCTAGAAACGGGAAAGAAGGACATACACGCTGTCACACTTTCTGTTGCCACAACTTGTAATACTCAATTTCCGTAGCTGGTTCGGTCGACTCTCTGAATTTTCCAGGATCCTACAGGAGATCACATGACTCCCATCTCAACCAATCACTATCCACTTCCTCGTTCCAGGTCACCTGAGTATTGATAACACCTGTTGTTAATTTAGTCTGTTTGTATATATACTCCTCTGACCCAGTGCAAATTAAAACCTCTGTTAACTTTGTATTTTGAGCGCTACCTTCCAGTCGTTTTCTCTTTATTTACTTGCTTGGTTTTTGATTCCATTTTTGGACTTTCCCTTTGGTTTTGTTTGCTAGTTTATGCAAAAAATCTAGGTGTGATGATAGACAGTGATTTTGATTATTGTAACGGGCTTTATGCTGGTGTTGGTCAGGCCTCCATCGCACGGCTACAGTTGGTTCAGAATGCTGCTGCTCGCCTCCTAACAAAAACACATAAACAAGAACACATATCGCCCATATTGGCTTCCCTTCATTGGCTTCCTGTCCGTTTTAGGATTGATTTTAAGATCTTGCTCTTTGTTTATAAGTCATTGAATGGCTTAGCTCCAGCCAATCTCTCTGAGCTTTTGCAGCCATACATTCCATCCAGGTCGCTCAGATCTGCTGATCAGCTTTTTCTGGTGGTCCCTAAATCCAGACTGAAGCACAGGGGTGATCGTGCCTTTTCAGGTATAGCCCCTAAACTATGGAATGAGTTGCCACTACATGTTAGGCTAGCCCCTACACTGCTAGTTTTTAAATCCCGTCTGAAATCTCATTTTTATTCTTTGGCTTTTAATGTAGTTGAGAGTTAATGTTGTGGTCTTTGTGTGTTTGTGTGTGTGTTTGTTTGTTTGTTTGTTTTTATGTATGTTTTGTCTATTTATTACTGGACAGCACTTTGGTCAACATTTGTTGTTTTAAAATGTGCTTTATAAATAAAATTGACATTGACATTGACATAGTTTGGATTTCCTGTTTTTGGTTTCCTGGTTTGTTTTTTTCTCTTTCCCCATGTTTTGAGGATTGCATTTCTTACCACCCAGTGTAGTACTAAAGCTATCACTCTTATTTTTATCCACAAGCGTCTGATTTGTTCAAGCCTTTCACAAGCCAATATAAAACTATTATTTAGTTACTGTGTGTTTTATACTAAACACTCAACTTCAAAAGGAGACAGTAAGTAAAATTCTAATAAAAACAGAAAGCAGAGATTTGTAAATCTATTTGATCTGTATTGGAACAAAAGTACTATTTCTAAAAAAGCTGGGACAGGGTCTGTTCAAGATTATGAATTTTGCATATATTTGGATATATGGAAAACTGTATTTACATCATAGTTGAACTATAAGTTCAGTAAACAGAACTGACATACCAGCAACCTCAAATACTGTCGCCTTAAAATACAAACCTCACAGTTGTAAAGGAGGGCTGTAAAACAAGCCGTCTCCAAAATCATAGACTCTTGCATAACAGTCCTGACCCCACCCAAATTGAGACCCCCTTAAATTTACAGTTCCATATTAGATATATAATATCAGAAATCTAATTTCCAGGCTGTGAAACGGATGTCGGCACAATTGATACCCTTTCCCATCATCTCTCAAAGAGTTTACAAATAACAAAGATGTTCATGAGCTAAAACCAATTTATTATACCAATTTCTATTTAATACGGAATTTTACTATCGTTTTACACACGGTGCCCACCTTTCTGCACTGGGTTTGCATATGCTAGCTACGGCAGCCATTGTAGTTAGCCTTTTACACTGCAGAGAATAAAATTTCAATACATATATCATATAATAATCAATACATATATTATATAATATCAGTCATGTTAAGCTCTTTATACTGTTATTTAACTGTTTCATTATACAGAGAGTGTGCACAAACTGTGTGTATCCATCCTCATCATGATGTGGCATCTGCCACTGCCCGTGCAGCTGTGGGAGAGTGGTAGGTGTGGTCATGTATAGTGGCTGAGTGAAGAGGCTCTCAGTAAGAGACATATGTTGTTGTTGCTGGGATTGGCAAATATATGTTATTTGTGCATGGCTATGCTGGGCCGTGGGATGACAGGAGTGGGTGTTGGTACGGCTGGAGGTGACCTGCCCCACTTGAGCAGTGGTTCTCCCTTGCAGCTTTCCGATAAAAGAGCATTTGTCCACATGCACAGTTTTCTATGGGCTCTTGTTGACCAAGATGCTACAATGCCATACATGCTAATCTCATACATGCTTTATATTTACAGCATGGGGAACTGCTGGAAGGCATCCCAATCTTCCAGTATTGCACTATATTGCTATATTGGTCAGGGTTTGTTGTGATAATTGGCCCACTGGGCATATGGATAACCCTTCAAAAGGTCAAAGCTGAGCATCTGTACCAAAATACCGTACGCTGGAGGCAGGTACAAAGCCACTGTGAGCATGGTGCTCTGCTTGGTGTTCTCTCAGCCCAGATACTTAACCCTTGAGCTAGACACCAGCTCCTGCAGGGTCTGGCTTTCTGTGTCCAACTGCGAGCTGGAAGATATGCAGCGCTTCCAAAATTCCATGCACTAATGTCAAGCAAGGGCTTTTAGTGCTGCAGTATGCAGAATCTTTATATTGCATTATGTAGAAACGTCCCAGACTTCACCACACAGTGCATCACTGGTAGTTGTTCTACAGTAATTTCCTGTCATAGTCCTACTGTAATATCATTCTTGTATATATGGGATACTTAAAGCTATACAAGTAACATCACGCTTTGCTCAGCAGCCTTAACACTGCCACACAAAGAGACTGGCTTAGAAATCCGCTTGGTGTGAATTACACTGAAATCTCACTACAGCGCTCCATTCTGTCGCCAACATTTCTTGTTTTGCTCATATGGGAGATGCACAGGCCAGAACACTTAACACATCCTCCAGTTCTTAACGCCTTGTAGCTCACACACGTCTCTTGGCTGCTCCGTATTTTACTCCTCGCTAGGAGCGATCCTGAAGGGATTTATGGCTGACAGTCTGGTAACGCTATTGACCTTCATGAGGTGCAACATTACTGTTCGGCACAGCACCTTCATGGTGTTTCTCAAATCCCATGATGCATCTTCACATTCCAGCCCATGCCATGCTGTCTCTCTGTAGGAGCACCACTGCGGAGTAGACTGTGGAAACTTTTCATTCTGAATGTCTTCAAGATGGAGAACATAAGAGTCATAATTACTGAACCAGCCTGGTCCACAGTGTAGAGTCGATTTTATGGCTATTGATTGGGGATGGTAAAGATAAACCGTTTACAGGCATGTTAAACAGATGCTTTTAGTTCAGAAGTTAATCATTTCATAAGCAAATTAATAGACGGTTTATAGTTTGCATTTGACATAAATAGTTTTTTAATTGTACATTATTATTATTATTATTGTTATTATTATTATTATTATTATTATTATTATTATTATTATTATTATTATTATTATCATTATTATTATTATTATTATTATTATTATTGTCATTGTTGTTGTTATTATGCTATTATTATTATTATTATTATTATTATTACTATTATTATTATTATTATTATTATTATTGTTGTTGTTGTTGTTGTTGTTGTTGTTGTTGTTATTGCATTCAGTGCCTCTTCATATTTGACATCTTTGTATTTAGGCTCCATTAACAGGGAGGATTCACCATTTTTTTGCTGATAATGTTTTTATTAGAAATAATCATTACAACCTTCCATTTGTCAAAATTTGAGATCTCAACTTTCTCACAGAAGTCATTTAATTCTAACCATCGAGCATCCCTACATTGCATAAATACAAAGAAAAATAAAATAAAATGACTAAAACACGTTATCACTGATTTTAATGATTATTACTACTATTATTATGGTATAATCCTGCATGCCAGAATAACCAGCTGAACTAGTGAAATTATATTATAGTCAAAGACAGTATTACTAAAATAAGTGGTGTAATATAACAAAACACACTTTCACTGTTAATTAATAGGCACTGTCTGGGTGCACTTCACCTTTGTTATAGATATGGAGAAGGCACTTAGTTGGAACAATAGCAGAAAAGAAATAGCCGATTAATCGAATAATTGTCTATACTGATTATGAAGAAATAAGCACCGATTGCAGCCATAATGCAGAGGTTTGTTGTTTGTACTTCACTGCCTGGTAGCTGCTTCACCCATCCCTGCATTTTTAGATTTTCTTCAAATTTGCCGAACGTCTGAAAGCATAACGATTAGTCAATAACTCATCTGCTTGATTTCATTACAGGCCTGAGGAGGATTGTCTTTACACAGTCGCTGACTTGTAAATTGCTCATCTCTGTCTGCATTTCTGTCTCTTTAGATTCTCAAACTCACGAATGTAATGTAGTCGATTAGTCGATTAATCGTTTACGTGATTACAGAGGGGGAAAAAAAACAATGCATTCCTGCGAGCAGTGTGGTGGAAATGAACCAGCCTTCAAGCTTTCCCTTTACCTTATCGTTTGTAGCTGAAATGGTGGAGATGATGGATCCCACAGAGCGAACAACAGCAATGTCCTCAGAAAGCTCATCGATCGACACTTCACTGATTCTCAATCTCGCCTGCTGCTCCAGAGGAGAGTGTGACGTGCCCTGCTTCCTGACGATTATATTTCTACTGAGGTTTACGGCCAACTCATGCTGAACTAATCTAGATTGTTCCGAAGTTTCCCACCTGAGATGGGATTCCAGATGCGATAGTTGCCCGCCAGACAGCGCATTTCAATTCTTTCATCGCCAATTCAATATGTTACAGTAAGCTCCTCATATGCAAGCAGCTTATACGTGAGTGCTGATACTGCCTTCCAGTCTAATGCTTATATGGGATTAGAGCTGAAATGTTTTTCTGAATAAGAGGCCTTGAATGGATTACACTGCAGGCCTCTCAGTGTGGCAGAACCTATTGAAGGTTAATAATGGAGAATGTACAATCCCAAATTAGGAATCACATAGCCACTCATGCATGTATGTTCTTTCAATGAATAGAAGAATTAGATTAGATTAGGACATACAGGGGTTGGACAATGAAACTGAAACACCTGTCATTTTAGTGTGGGAGGTCTCATGGCTAAATTGGACCAGCCTGGTGGCCAATCTTCATTAATTGCACATTGCACCAGTAAGAGCAGAGTGTGAAGGTTCAGTTAGCAGGTAAGAGCACAGTTCTGCTCAAAATACTGCAATGCACACAGCATTATGGGTGACATACCAGAGTTCAAAAGAGGACAGATTGTTGGTGCACGTCTTGCTGGCGCATCTGTGACCAAGACGGCAAGTCTTTGTGATGTATCAAGAGCCACGGTATCCAGGGTAATGTCAGCATACCACCAAGAAGGACGAACCTCCACCAGCATCACGTAGTGACCTGGCCACTATCCTGCAAGAAGAATGGCTTAAAATCCCTCTGACCACTGTGCAGGACGCAGTATATGTCATTCCCAAGACCAACTGACGCTGTATTGGCCGCAAAAGGAGGCCCTACACCATACTAATAAATGATTGTGGTCTAAAACCAGGTGTTTCAGTTTCATTGTCCAACCCCTGTATGTGGTGGGGTATTAGAGATTCTGTGGGTGTGGGTGGGAAGGCTTACAGGTTAGAAGGGCCGGCTAGCAAGCATCAGGGTCCAAAAACATCCGTACAGTGAGGATAAGAAACATCCACCAGTCAATTCATTATAGCTAAAACATTGTTGGATGTTCAGACGGGAAACCTCAGGGTCCTCTAGGCCTCCAGTGAAGGCCTGATGATTTCTGGGAATTGAAAAACAGATGAAGTCTGTGTTTAATACAGTCATGCTCCTGTTTAAACTCTGCAAGCATTCACTGTTGTCTTGTTTTGCTGAGTGAACTGGCCAAACTGTTTTTGTCCATGGTATTTAGGTAGTGTGTCCTGACCGCAGGAGGGGCCGAGCACACTGAACGAGAAAACCCCAAAGACACACACACAAACACCCAGCACGAGAGAACCAGTCTCCAGCTGTCAGGTTTGCTCGCTCCAGCATGTGGCATTAAGGCCACATGTCCGTCCTCTCTCTCCACACAGAGAGTCTGTTTCTTAAGGCACAATGCACGTGTGTGTGATCAGTTGCATAAGATTAACTATCCGAGTCTCTTTAGGCCTTCTAAAGGTCAAAGACACCTGACTGACTGTAAATAAGAGCGGACAATAATAAATGAAAGGTAATCAATCTTATCATTTTTAATAAGCTTATAATAAGCTTATTATGCTTTCTCTAGTTGTTAGGAGTAGGCCCCTTGTTCCCACAGCATGGTTAAAGTGCCATGTCTGAACAGATCACACTCCTGAACTGACCCATTTGTGGGAAGGAACAGTGCAATCAATGCAATCAGATAAAAAATCATGAGAGCCGACGGATGCAAATCCACTCCCGGAGGTTTCAGCATCATCTGCACCAGCCTTACAGGAGTGATCACAAAGTTATAACCACTGACAACCGAGCTCTTCCACCAAGAATACTTTCTAACTCGCCCAAATGTTTGAAGCCTTGGCAGCTGCATGAATTTTGATCTGGCTGTTGAGACTGAATCGCATTGCCGTTTAGTGGGTATGCGTATTCAATACACATATGGGTGTAAGTGTCTCAAATCGAAACTGAAAATGTCACACTCAGTGTGCTGTTCACGCTGCCACTAATACCACATCTGTGTCATATATGAAGAAAACTAAGCATTTAAGAGACTTTACCCGGCTGTGTAAATGCAGGTGGTTGGTGGGGCTCAGTGGTTAACTCCGCTACCCACCAGAGAGCTACTACCCCGTGTGAGAAATGGGGGTTCGAATCCCAGTTTAGGTAGCAAATACTTTACTACACCAATAAAAGTCCATGGGCAAGACCTAACACTACTCTGGCCTACCTGTAAAACGAATAACCTGGATAACTGAATAACCTGGTCACTGGATAAGAGCGTCTGCTGAATCCTACTACTCGCTAATTAGATAAGTTAACAAGCATAATAGAACATCAGGTGATTTCCCATCTGCTAATTTCTCAAACAGTTGGGCAAGCTAATGCTGTGTCTTCATTGACAGACATGCAGCCGTGTAGATGTTTTCATGGCAACAGTGTCCCCTGAAAAAATGGTTCTGAATGAAAAAGAGCTGTCAATTTATTTAAGCTGAGAAAACAGCACCTTTGTCAGTGATCACCTTACTACGATTTTGTAGTATTTTCATTCAGTTATCAGAATTTAACTTGAAGAATCAGAAAAAAAGTAACACCATTCCTTACATCTACACAAATAATGGCTTTGATGGGTAAATGGTTTTAAAACAGGGGCTTATTTATTTGGGTATATGGCAAAGGAACCATGTTTGAGATGAATCCGTCGCATTGTATCTCATACATACAACGAAAACGTTGAAAACTGACCACAGTGCCTCCATACAAGGATTCTTTGGTCGTCTCCACCAAGACAAAAGGGGGACTCATCACTAAAGAAGATGATCCGCTGCCATGATGATCACTCCATGACAGTCTGGCATCATTGCAGTCTTTGGCGACGTTGGTGTAGTTAAGAGCAGTGGTTGTAATGATCTAGATAGATAGATAGATAGATAGATAGATAGATAGATAGATAGATACTTTATTGATCCCAGAGAGAAATTCAAGGCATCCAGTAGCAGATGTACACAGAAGTAACACGGGAAGCACAAGACAGAGGGATACAGGTAGAGACAAAGATACACTATAAAGTATGAAAGTATAAAAATAGAGTCCTTCAGTGTCTGTGTAAAGTCCTTCAGTGTCTGTGTAAAGTCATTCAGTGTCTGTGTAAAGTCCTTCAGTGTCTGTGTAAAGTCCTTCAGTGTCTGTGTAAAGTCCTTAGTGTCTGTGTAAAGTCCTTAGTGTCTGTGTAAAGTCCTTCAGTATCTGTGTAAAGTCCTTCAGTGTCTGTGTAAAGTCCTTCAGTATCTGTGTAAAGTCCTTCAGTATCTGTGTAAAGTCCTTCAGTGTCTGTGTAAAGTCCTTCAGTGTCTGTGTAAAGTCCTTCAGTATCTGTGTAACGTCCTTAGTGTCTGTGTAAAGTCCTTTGTGTCTGTGTAAAGTCCTTCAGTATCTGTGTGAAGTCCTTCAGTGTCTGTGTAAAGTCCTTCAGTATCTGTGTAAAGTCCTTCAGTATCTGTGTAAAGTCCTTCAGTATCTGTGTAAAGTCATTCAGTGTCTGTGTAAAGTCCTTCAGTATCTGTGTAAAGTCATTCAGTATCTGTGTAAAATCCTTCAGTGTCTGTGTAAAGTCCTTCAGTATCTGTGTGAAGTCCTTCAGTGTCTGTGTAAAGTCCTTCAGTGTCTGTGTAAAGTCCTTCAGTGTCTGTGTAAAGTCCTTCAGTCTGTGTAAAGTCCTTCAGTCTGTGTAATGGAGGTAATGGTATACTATTTGCTGTGCAAATTAAGATGACGACTGATGTCAGCCATTGTCACGCTTCCGGGCTTTCCTGCTCCTTCCGCTCTCCCGAACTCCACTTCAGTGGACTGTGTAAATGTCCTTCAGTAATTCTTCGCGACCGCCTGAGTCCTACTCAGTGACCCGAATCTGTCTGTGTATAGTCCTTAGTGCTCTTCGCAAAGCTTGTGCCTTCAGTAGCTGTGTAAGCGTTCTTCCTTGTAGGTGTCTGATGTAACTCCTCTTCTGGTTCTTGAGTGTCCCCTGTGCTAAATCGTCCTTCAGGTGTCTGTCGGCTTTATCTACCTTTAGTTTTCTGTGTAAACTTGGTCCTTCGGGACTGTTTCTGTGTAAAGTCCTTCAGTGTCTGTGTAATGGAGGTAGTGGTACACCATTTGCTGTGCAAATTGAGATGACGACTGATGTCAGCCATATAGACAGTGCAATACAGAAGATGGCTGGTGTCAGCCAAATATACAGTGCAAGTACGCAGTAATATTAATAATTTAGCAGTGCAAAATATGTAAACAGTGGTGCGGAATGGTAGAATAATAAAATAGAAATAGGGCATCTGTGAGCATGTATTGTCTGCAATCGTGGCTGTTGGATCATTCAGGTACAGTGCAAAGGCCCATACTTTCATACATTACATGCAATATTATATGTATGTATATATATATATATAATATGCCTTGCTGTCAGCAGTAATGCTCTTCTACTGAAATGAGCACTCTAATGTGTTTTAGAGTGTGTAACACACCATGTGCTATTAATCATTCCAGACCTGCCTCATTAAAAATGTTACACGTTCTCTCGCTCCCTCTCTCCTTCTCTTCGCAATCACAGCGTGTGACTCAAACCATCAAGAAATGTTGTTTATCCGAAATGCGTCACCGTGTTGCACCACTGTGTATGCATGCTTGTGTGTGGTTGTGGTTGTGTCTTCCTCTTCTCTTTGCCTTCTGCTGACAGGCCTACATCTGTTTGAGGCACATTGACACTGATAGTTGGGGCCCGCATGGCACAGCGCCGGGCTTTTTCTCCTGGAGTCTGCTACACATGATGACAGATGTCACCGAACATAACCGTGGACGCGGGCCGATCCCTGTAGTGAGAAGCGACTGGGCGAGAATTGTGTCGCGACTTGGGGGAGAGAGGCTCCAGCCGAGCTTGAGTAATATGCCGGCATTCCCCAGAGTCCGCACAGCATGGAAGGAGACGGGCTCGGCCCGTCTTTCCGTAGCCGACCGCTGCCGAGGCACAGCCCATTCCTGTAATCTGTCAAGAGAGATCAGGCTCACAGGTTGATGGAGGAGCCTCACTCAGTCACACAGCTGTCTATAAGCCCTGAAGCCTCCAGCTGCCACAGCCACCACCTCAAAAGGAAACGACAGTCTGAAAAAAAAATGATCTTCATATCAGTAACCAAAACGAGTCATGCATCATCATCAACAGCTTTCTGAAGATTCCTAAATAATAGCACCCAGAAGGAAGTGTGGGATTGCAGTGCTATTGGGAAGGAAGATAAAGGTTACCAGGAACAATAACTGATGTTATTGATATGGGCAATATTTATATAGGCTACACATACAGAGGTAGCATCATTCAGTATGCTGTAGGGCCGCCATGTTTGTTAAGGCAACATCCGTATGTCTCTGAGTTGTAGAGATTCCTAATGGTGTCCTGTGATAATCCATCCCATGCAGCTTGAATATTCTCACAGTTATTTTGCGGTAGGGGTGGAGGTGGAGTGAAACCGGGCCCTCTGGCGATGTGAAGATAATTTGGCGCTGACCACGGTGCCTCCACACGCGGCTTCATTAGTCATCTCCACCAAGGCCAAAGCAGAACTCATCACTGAAAGTAAACCATTGCCATTCTAAGCCACTCCATGACAGTCTGGCATGACACCATAGCAGTCTTTGGAGATGCTGAAGTGGTGTTAAGGGCAGTCACCATAACAGTTTGTGTGGAAGTAGTTGTGTGTCGTGTAGTTGTCTGTCAATGGTGCTGGCACTAACATGATGACTCATAAATTCTGAAAATGCCCATCTAAAAACAAACCATTCAGAAAGTGTTTATCTTCAGTGTCCACAAGCATGTGTGGAGGCACCGTTGTCAGTGCCAAGGTGATCGGTTAGTTGTTACATATCCCATGTTCAAAAGGCCGGGTGTCACTACTCCAACCCTGCTGCAAAACCTACAGGAACAGGAACTGTGTGAGGATATTCAAGCTGCACAGGATGGATTATTACAGGACACCTTTGGGAACCTCGGTAACTCCATCTTGAGACATCCGACATATGGCCCAATGCCTTACTGAAAAAAACTACTTCTGTATGTGTAGCTCAATAAATATTTCCCTCATCAGTCTAAACTTATCATCATTTTTATGATCCTGGTAACCTTCATCTTCCTTCCCAGTAGCATTGCAGTCCGACACATCCTTCTGGATGCAGCTATTTTTTTTTTTGATAATGAGTGTAATTGGGAGCCGCTGTGTTAGGTTACCTTTCAGCATAATTATGTAACAACATAGGAATCAACCAGTGATGCTTTGATTCACCATGGGTGGGCCCAATTTCCTGAGAATGAGAATAAAGTGTCACTCTTGGTCTTCAGGATGTCCTAGATATGTCACTGACTGAATACTAGCAGACAGGGCCAGACAGGGACTTCAGCCTTTTCAGACAGGGAGTCAGAACAGGCCAACTTAAACCCTAACTGGATTACTCCTGTGGAACACACACAGCACTGCTTTGATGCGACATCTGCATATATTCTTATCTTTTCATACTCTTATCACTACGCCATGCTAGACAGCGATGAATTTAAAAAACTATGAAGGTTTTTGTCTTGAATGCGACACTCAGTGCCATAACTACTGCTCACAGTATATGAAAACATAAATGAAAGTCCTGTCAACACTTCTCGCCTTCTGGGATATCCCCTTAGATTTTAATCTCTTATTGACCCCACAGTGGGGAAATTTAGTCTTCCACATTTAACCCATGCGTGAAGTGACACACCCACTCATTAGGGGGCAGTGAGCACACTTACCCAGAGCGGTGGGCAGCCCTATCCACAGCACTCAGGGAGCAGTTGGGGGTTAGGTGCCTTGCTCAAGGGCACCTCAGTTGTTACTATCAGCTCAGGGAATTGAACCGGCAACAAGGCTGGTTCCCTAACCTCCAGCCCACGACTGCCCCACGAAAGATCCTTGACTAGGTCTTTCATGGCTTTCTGCTGCTGCTGCTGCTGTTCACCTTCACATGACTCTCCCACATAATTTCACATGGAAATTGTGAAAACAGTAATAAACCGTGCAGCACTGTCTGTTGTGTTAGTCAGTGCAACAATACTGGGCTGATGATAATGTCTCATGATAATGACTCAAGGCTGATGTTAGCTGTTCCACCCTTAAATAGTGAAGCAGTTACATTCTAGCACCAGAACAAGGGCCTTAATGTGGTACATCATTTAAGGTGGAACAGGAAATTAAAAAGCTTACTTAGTAGGGTTTGTTGTTGGGGTTGTTTGTTGTGGGGGGTGCAGTGCTGGTTTAACGCCTAAATTAATACATATATCATAAATATGGCATTTATAGTTTGTCTGAACACTGTTCTGCTTTCATTCAGAAGCCCAAACAACTACAAGCCCACTGGGAATTTTCTTCTGACTCTCCTCTAACCACTACTGGTGGCAGCTAAGTGCGCAGTTAAAAATGGAAAACAGCAGCCTAGGAAGTTGAGTGACATCCCATTCTTAATCCATAGGGGTTTAATATGATGTCGGCCCACCCTTTACAGCTATAACAGCTTTAACTCTCCTGGAAAAGTTTTCCACAAGGTTTAGGAATGTGTTTATGGGAATTTTTGACCATTCTTCCAGAAGCCCATTTATGAGGTCAGACGCTGATGTTGGACGAGAAGGCCTGGCTCGCAGTCTCCACTCTAATACATCCCAAAGGTTCTATCGGGTTGAGGTCAGGACAGGTCAGGTCGAGGTGATGTGAGGGTTGGATGCAGTTTGCAGATGCAGCCAGAAAACCCATTCCATGAAGCTCTGTATGTTCTTGAGCTAATCTGAAGGCCATATGAAGTTTGGAGGTCTGTAGTGACTGACTCTGCAGAAAGGCCACCTCTGTGCACTATGCGACTCAGCATCTGGTGGCCCTGCTTGGGCTTACCACTTCGTGGCTGAGTTGCTGTCGTTCGCAATCGCTTCTGACAATATAGTGTATGCGACAACATGTCAGTCACAAGAAACATGGAATGACTTTCAGAAGCTTAAAATGGGTGTCTTGAATTTGGAAGAGCTGAATGGTATATTAGTTGTGGGCTGGAGGTTGGGGAACCAGCCTTGTGACCGGAGCGTTGCCGGTTCGATTCCCTGAACTGACAGTAACGACTGAGGTGCCCTTGAGCAAGGCACCTAACCCCCAACTGCTCCCCGGATGGCATGGATAGGGCTGCCCACCGCTCTGGGTAAGTGTGCTCACTGGCCCCTAGTGTGTGTGCTCACTAGTGAGTGTGTTTGTGGGTGTTTCATTCACAGATGGGTTAAATGTGGAGACTAAATTTCCCCACTGTGGGATCAACAAGGGATTAAAATCTAAATCTATTAAAACTGGTAACTGTCCCAACCTCAGGCACAGATACTGGTGGACCATGTCTACTACTCTCCCTCTTCATGACCGCATGGATCGGCGACAGGTTTGCGAAAAAGTCCCAGCTTTGTTTAATATGCAAAGGGAAACATCAAAGCAGGTGAGGTTTGGAGTGAGGTCTTTGGTGGAAATCCAGAGCAGAAATGATAGAAGGTTCAAAAGACGGGGGCCTCAGAGGATGCACACACATTAATTCCATTTCTGCTGATCCTGGCTTTTAATGGTACATTAATTAATAACAGTAACAGTTCTGCTTGTTTTCCACAGGGGCAGGTCAAAGCTTACTCAGCTGTCATTCATTCACTCCAGAAGTGCAGGCTAGGCATCGATTTGCCATGATGTATTATCAAATAACCAGAGCTGTTCTGGCAATCAAGCTGTGTTCCAGCATTCAAATCCTCAGGTTTCCACTCTTCACCATTCTAAACAGGGCTCTTTCTGATGTCGCCCGTGGGTGGGTTGGAACAGGTCGATATGCGCAACTGAGAGGTGAAGGACTTTCTTTCAGCTGGCTTTGTCTCTCTTTTTTACCTGTGCATTGTGGTTGCACTCAAACCGAGCTTTCACAGCGCAGAGTACTGAAAAGCCAACGGCTTCCGGAGACACCCGCATCTCTCCGGAGACATGTTCCGGCCCCGCTGCACTTAATAAATCACAGTGCAAAGTAAATAGCTGACATCCAGGACGTCTTCAGACACTTCTTCATTAGATTTTTTTTAAATGTCACTCTGCGGGGGGCCGTCTCAGGTGGATTAGTAATGAGGTTCAGCCTCCGCCAGCGTCCCTCGTTTCTGTTAGGCTCCCTGCTGTGATCAGAGCCTGTGCTTGGCTGGACGCATTGGCACATTTTGTGATGAGAATATGCTGCCTTTTCAGAAGCAGTAATAAAGAACTGCAGCAAAACAGCACTTTAGCCCGGAGACCACACCGAGAGAGCCGAGTCTGGAAAGAAAGGATTTGTAGTCCAGGGAGCACTTTTTAAAATAACAGGGCACTTTCTTAAAACTGCAGATGAAATCATGCATCATTTTATGTTTCATAGTCGTGTTATTACCTTTGCCAAAAATGATTGCCAAATTGACTCACGAATCCACCAACAGGAATGAAACTTGGTGGGTAGGTTTGACATCATGGCACATGCAAATGATTCAGGTTTATGCTCGGTCGCACATGCAGCGTAAGCGAGGATGGGTCTTATCGCTGTACCTGACTGACCCAACAGCCACGACTGCGGACATCCAGCAAGTGTTGCCCTCCATGAGTCATCCTGTTAGTGCCAGCACCATTGAAGGCAAAGCATTACCTCCATTACATCGACTGCCCTTAACACCACGCCAGCACCACTGAAGACTGGAATGGTGCCTTGTCACCATGCCTTGAGTTGATGTCATTCATCACACATCCAAAAGCATTTGTTGCACCGACCTGTGTGCATGTTGTCCTGCACTGTGCGTCTGTCTGCCAGTGGTGCTGTCATTAACAGGACATTTCATGGAGGGCAACACTGTTTGATGAATGTCTGCAATTGTGGCTGCTGGGTCAGTCAGGTAGAGTGATAAGAACAGGTATTGCTTACATCACATGCACAGCCGTGTGAAATTTGATTTATTAGCATGTCACAAACCTACCCACCAAGATTCCTTCCTGTTGCTTGACTCCTTCTGGGTGTAACTATTCTTTTGACGATTAATGTATGTCCCTGTGCTTTTTGGCCTACTCAGCAGAGGGGCGGGGTAGAGGCTGTGGCTGGGGTAACAACATGGTTGTGGTTTAGTGGCTGTTTCTGACCCTCAGTGTAAGCAATCTCATTATCTGGCCATTGTTCAGCACTCCCAACACTTCACAGCCCCTACTCTGCCCCCTCCTGTGCAGTTGGCCAATGAGCACGGGGAAATATAATAAGATCTCCTTAAAGTGCTTTTTTCAGTTTATGATTGTAAATCACCACTAATGGCCAGTAAATATACAGTATGCAGATAATTCTAGGACTGGCTAGGTGTCCTGTTGATGCATGAAGTGGAATAGCAATGGTGAATCCAGTCCTGGCATTACACAGCACTGCAGGTCTTGTGAACCTGATTCAACTCATTATGGGTTTGGTAATTAGCTGTGATGTTGAGCCAGGTGTCTTACAGCAGGAGAAGCTCTGCAGTGCGGTAGCCGTCCAGGGTTAGAACTGGGCACCCCTGATGAGTTGTTGACAGGTGTATGAAGCCTCACTACTGCTGTCCCATCATAGAGTGCTATTTCTGTATGTTCAACATCACAGAATAGAATAGTTATCCAGAATAAAGTTATTGTTTTTTTTTTTCAGTGGGTTTTTCCAACTTTCCACTAAAGACAAGTGATACAGCGTAACAGTTTGGTATCGAAGTACAAGTAACTTGTCACTGTACTTAAGTCATCTTTTCTAGATGTCTGTAGTTTACATGGGTATTTCTGGCACTTAATACTTTTACTCACTACCTTAAATGTGTCTCTTTGGAGAGATACCTATATTGATCATTCAAGGACGGGTCAGAAGAGTGATCACAACGATGGCTGAAGCTCTTGACAAGCGGCTATCATAATAGCTAATGCCAAGGGCTCTCAACAAGGATCCATATATAACAATGGGGTTCCTTCCACCACCGGAGACGCTCTTGGCTAGTAAAGGGATAAAGCTTGATTGAGGAACGTTTCTTTTAGACTGGTAAGCAAACGGCTGCTAATGCTGACACTGAAAGGGACTGTGCATTTCCTTGTTTCCCATGGGAGGGGCGGACGCTACGACTTTCAGGTGATATGTTACCCCCTATTGCTTGAAGTATGAAACTGACAGCTCCTGTAAGTGTTTAAAGTGAATTTGTGAACGTCTGTCACCTCTACATAATGTCAATGGTAGTCTTTTTCTGAAGTCCTTCTTATGGCCATTCCATTGGAAGTGGAATTGAACAGACATGGATAATTGTAATCTGTATGCTGACTAATCTCCTGAACTGCTTCATCCTTCTGTGATGTGGGGGCTGCTGGAGCCTGTCCCAGTGCTCAGTGGGCAGAAAAGAGGAAACACACTGGACAGCCCGCCAATCCAAGCAATTTAGCATGCCCAGTTCACCTGACTGCATGTCTTTGGACGATGGGTGGACACAGGTGCACCTGGAGGAAAGCCACACAGGCACAGAGAGAATGTGCAAACTCCAGATAGAAAGCACCCTGCTTGGAAATCCAACCAAGGTTTTTCTTGCTGTGAGGTGACAGCTACTGGCTTGCGTGAAATGTTGTGACTCACTTTTGAGCTGCTAGCAAATAATAAGGGTGAAGAGGGAGGGAGGGGTTTCCTCGTGTGCATAAAAAAGGAAAACACCACCAGCACTTTTCTTGATTTCTTTGACTTCTGGACTGTTTTGGGAGGTGGGGGGTGGGGGTTGGGGGGTCAACTGCTTGTTCAGTCCTCTCAGTCCGGTTGAGTCTCTCAGCCTAAATAGGAACCTCACCTTTTCTAGCTTGTAGCCTATGCTAAGTGACTTTAGTAACTGAAATATGTTTTTTCCAAACAGGGCAGCAAACAGGGCTCAGGCAACTTTAGCATCCACAACAGGATGATAAAGGGTGAAGTGGTAGCACCAGACCTTACATTTCCCTGTGTGGTTGCATTGGTCCATCTTCACCAGAGCTCCTGAGAGCTATATCATGACACTGAGGCTTATGCTTAGAGTTTTCTATCAGCTCCATGGTGTATAACCTCCCAAGACTTTGCCCTGGCTGCTCTGCCCACAGTGGAATCTTCTCTCCATCAACAGATATGACGATGTTGGCATTCCTGGCTCCTTTCCAAATTGGCAGGCTTCAAGATTTGATTTTCATCCTCATCCAGCTGAGGAGGTCCTCCAGTCTCTTTACTGGTCATGTTCTGCAAGCAGCTGTTTTTTATCCTGTCATGACATCGTCCATATATAGCTTTTTAATGACTGGAAGATGCTGCCCTGAATCAGACCCCACTCTGTGGACCATCTGCCTGGACAGATATGGATGATTTCAAAGGCTGCTGTGAACTGGATGAGTGGGATCGAACAACCCATCACTGTGCCTTTCTCAAGCTGTTGCCAATCAATTGGGATTTCCTGGGTTGTGGAGGAGGCACGGGCGTTGTAGAAGTAGGCAGAGACCATGTTTTAATGGAGGAAAGGATGTGGAAAAAATTGAGTTTGAAGGTGATGAACAGATGTGGAACGGATCTGTAGACGTTTGCCAGCTTCAGCCAAACGATGTGGAGATCTGGCTTCTTGTGTTTGGCTGTCTGGATTTGTTCCCAGATCATGACAGAGTGTTTGATACAACCAGAAAACTCTGGGACCCCTGCCTTCTGGCAGCTGGTGTAGATATAGCTGTTAGCCAGAAGGTAGTTGTTCATGCGTCTAGCCACCACCATGAAGTGAGTGAGCGGGGCTATACCTTGAAACTGGGGGATATTAAGAGAATCTTTCTCTCTCAGGATAAAGGTGGTTACCTCTGTAAATACTGATGGGATAGATTGGGTTTCCCAGGCAACTCTCATTAGTTCCCACAGTAGCTTCAGCACCATGTAGCAGTTCTTATATACCTCGCACCATTTGATCCTGGAGCAGACATAGACCACCTGCTTGATTCCTGTGGACCGGAGGGCTGTTGTCTTCATATTGTGTGCTTGTAGTTCCCTAGGGTACCTGTGAGGTGAGGTACATTAGTATGTGGAAAGGATAACTAGCCCGTCCACCCCTGGTGCAGTCGTTGTCAACACCAGTCAGTCTTACCTGGCTGCCGTCCAGTCATTCCTGGACACCAACTGCCCAGATAAGCATAGGTGGAAGCCCAGGTGTTCATTGCCTTCAAGGCATTTCTCTCTGTTGCGCATCTGCTGGTGCCTATGAGCCAGCCACAATGTGCTCACATTCAGGCACTCACAAAAAACATAAAACCGTGTGTTATATTGAATTGTTAGCCTTTATATTCTGTACATTCCTGTCTTCTGGCAAAACAAAATGGATACACTGGCAGGTACTGGAGGGCACCAGTAATGGTACTGGACTGAACCAGTAGTGGGTACTGGAGTGTCTGTGCACATTCGCATGTTAAAGTAATGTATAGTTAAAGCAGTAGTTTTGTTTTCATGTTACTTCATGAGACGTCTCATGTTTTCATGTGGAATCAGCCACAATGCAGGCATGTATGAGTGCGTGGAGCATGTAGCATTATGTGTATTTTGTCTACATAATGACCTGACAATGAAAAGGACCTGTGACATGTGTGCAGCCATTTTGAAAGAGAGGGAAACATTTGCAAGTACATATTACTAATGGGCAGTATGTGCAGGAAAGGATATAATGGTTTAAGATGACTGATGGTTTTGGGATATTTACCATTTACCATCATATATATGTGTATGAAAGTATTTAGCATTTATTACATTCATTTCAATTGTATTAAGTTATAAAGACTTTTATTTTGTCTTTTGACAATAAACTTAACGGTACCACTTTAGAATAAGGCTACCTTTATAAAGCATTTAGAAATGGTTTACTAACAGGTTATTATTTGTTATTAGTTAGGTCATAAACACTTTACAAATTATTAATAAGCAGTTATAACAAGTTATTAAAAAGAGCTCCTCCATATGATGCACGTGAATATGTATTGAAGCTGACAGGGTTATGTGGACTGATGGAAAAAACAAAGTAAGATTAGTAAACCTCAAAATCTGAACTTTAACAGTATAAAAGTATGTGTGTTCAGTGTTAGGCTAATAGCAAGTGATTGTTGTCTATCTTATTCATGTGTTGTAACTGCTTATTAATGATTTTAATGTGTTTATGGTCTCATTTATAACCGTTAGTAAACTTATTTTAAACCATCCATAAACTCCTTATAAAGGTAGCTTTATTTTAAAGTGGTACCAACTTAACTAACTTACCTCAAGCTGCAACTCAGTATGCAAGAGCTGGGGAAATCAATACCATCAAAACTATTTTAGCTGGTATACTAGATGTATATCACCCATTACTAGTGCCCCTAAAATGATCATTACTTCACCTCTATGTTGCTCTCTAAAGTCCAACTGGATAGTACAACCCCAGTTCTAAACACAGTTGTGATGCTGTGTAAAATGTAAATAAATATTAATAAAAATAGAATGCAATGATTTAGCATCTCATAGATCCATATTTTATTCACAACAGAACATAGAACACATATCAGATGTTGAAAGTAGGACAATTGATCATTTCATGAAGATTTCTGACTAATTTAGAACTTGATCAAATTTGGGACAGTGGATACAAGCGGCTGTAAAAGTAAGTGTTACTAATATTAACAGCTGGAGGAGCAATTGCATCTACTTCACATTTTACAGTCTCTTAGATAAAAAGACGGGCAGGGCTTCACCAGTCTGTGAAAAACTGCATCTAAAAACTGCATGTTCTTCAAAATTTGTGACCTTGGAACAATTTCATAGAAAAAAGTTCTTCAGTGTAAGGGATAGTAATGACCTTGGATCTGCCCCTCCATCTACATTAAAACGTAGGATCATCAAAGTAGCATTCCAGAAAACTGTCTGTGGGAATCGCTGTGTGATACTGTAGATAGTCCATCACCACAGCAAACATCATCAGTGGCGCCGTCTTCTGAGCTTTTATTTACACTTCTCTGCAAGGGAAAACCCAACAGTAATCTCAGTACTGTAGATAGTCCATCACAGCAAACATCATCAGTGGCACTGATGTCTCTGCACACTTGATTTAAAATTTGAATGCCTCATACTGTCTGACCTTAAAAATGAAATCTGTATCAATAAAATGTTAAGCATATAGTTCCTAAATCAAATTCTAGCCTGGCGTGTTTAAGTAAGGGGTGGTAACTTCATCACGCTACTGCTGGTTGTATATGCAGGTTGTGCATTATGTGAACATGCACACAACAGCTGTGTGCTTCCTGTGATTGCTGCTCATACACTCAATTCCGAGCATGCACAAAGTGAGAGAAAGTGTGGAGGACAGCCTCATTTGTCTGTGAGAGTGCAGGCGTTATGTTCCCTACCTCCACCACGTCTGCTACACCATGTGGGGTAAAATGAGCATAAGAGAAAATGTATTGGCTCTGGAACATTTTGTTTATCGCTTGGTGGCCATTTGGATATAACACCGACTATCAAATGACGCACCAAAATGAGATCTATTACCGTGGTGTCCAACATTAAACTAGCCAGGACACAGTGGCACAGCAAAGGAAATTACTAGCTGCTCGCTATTCTCATGCACTGACCGCATCTGATTCGCCTGCTTTGTTCCAGCCACGGCAAGTGCATATATGAGTTTGTGTGAAAATAGAGGCACGGTGGGAGACACCACAACAAAATTAGAGCTTTCACATGGCTGAGAAAGCTCATTATATGTGCTATTCCACGCGGAAGCAGGAAAAAAAAAACAAGCTGAGATGCTGCAGAGCCGTGTAGGGATCTGGCTCCAACACGGCACTGCTCTGAGCCTTGCAGTAACATATAACTGCACTGCTGTACACATTATTACTGCACAATCATGCAGAGCGACTCAAACAATGGTCGAATGAACAAAATACACATCAAAATACATATTATATGGGCATATGTATGCTGTAATCAAATACTAAGCGGCTATTTGATTTGTTACACCAACCGTGTATATACAGGGGTTGGACAATGAAACTGAAACACCTGTCATTTTAGTGTGGGAAGTCTCATGGCTAAATTGAACCAGCCTGGTGGCCAATCTTCATTAATTGCACATTGCACCAGTAAGAGCAGAGTGTGAAGGTTCAGTTAGCAGGTAAGAGCACAGTTCTGCTCAAAATACTGCAATGCACACAGCATTATGGGAGACATACCAGAGTTCAAAAGAGGACACATTGTTGGTGCACGTCTTGCTGGCGCATCTGTGACCAAGACAGCAGGTCTTTGTGATGTATCAAGAGCCACGGTATCCAGGGTAATGTCAGCATACCACCAAGAAGGACGAACCTCCACCAGCATCACGTAGTGACCTGGCCACTATCCTGCAAGAAGAATGGCTTAAAATCCCTCTGACCACTGTGCAGGACGCAGTATATGTCATTCCCAAGACGAACTGACGCTGTTTTGGCCGCAAAAGGAGGCCCTACACCATACTAATAAATGATTGTGGTCTAAAACCAGGTGTTTCAGTTTCATTGTCCAATCCCTGTATATGCTTGGTAGGTTTACTAATAGGGATACACCCATACCATGCTCGCTTACCCATACAGATATACATGCACAGATCATATATATGATAATATGACATAACATAACATATGTCATAACATCAGATATCACCTGGTACCTGATATGTGACATGGGTAAGCAAATCTAATTTTCTGGCACTGTTGGTAAAATATATATGATCATGGGGCTCGTGGAGAAAGCGGTATGTTCGATGTATATACAGCCTAATGTCCTGAATTACTATTTAAGACCCATAAAACCCATTAAGTATTCATACATATCATACAGTCACATAATCATACAATCTGATCTTCTTGGTACCTGGTGTTGACCCGAGGAGGATGGGGTCCCCTTTTGAGTCTTGCTCACTGGGGGCTTGGAATAAATAAATCAATGTTGACTTGACATGACAATGTGCCACGGCACCGTTGCAGTCTTTGGCGACGTTGACGTGGTGTTAAGGGCAGTCATAATACAGTCTCTGTGCATGTTCTCCTGTGTTGTGCACCCATCTAATGTGTGATGAGCAGTAGGGTCAGAGTGTGATCTGTAGTGTCTGAAACTGATCTATTAATACCGATATAAACATATATAATAAATTAGTAGTTTATAGACTGTAGACCAAACCAAGATGCGCCACTGTATCATTCCTACCTGCACTATTTTCAAAGCAGCCTGATTTGTCAGGAAATACGCAAATCTGGCAACCCTGAATGATGGGAGGTAATCAAAAGAGTTCAAATATGGCCTCACAGTGTAAAAGCAGGTGCGAGCAAAACTGCCGGGCAAAGCTGAACTGATCGCGATTCTTCATGCATGTGCCAAGCTCCCAACAATGCACTCGATTTGTGCACACGCACCCGAAATGGAATGGCCTTGGGGGTACCAAATCCCTCCTCAGATATGGAGCGAAAGGGCCCCTTTAGAATATTGGCCTAGTGTAAGTGAAATCATTATAACATAACGTGACCTGTGGCCTTGATTTCATATGAATAGAAACGATTTTGCATATTAATAATACATTCTGTAAAACTGGGTGGTGTAGGGGGGTGTGGGGGGCTCCTGCAATGGTAGGCCTCTTTCTCCTGATATTTTTTTGCTTGCTATAAAAACAGACCTGTGTGCAGTTCCACTTTATTTTCCCCAACCATGCGTAGGTTTATGCATCATGGTCATCCTGCACATGCTAAATGGACATTGTTCTTAAGGGGGGGCATTTCTCCCCCATTTCCCCTTAAATCTAATTTCAGTGGCACAGCAGCAGTCATACATTAGGCTGTTTTACCAATACAATTTCCGAGTTATTAGCAGGGTCTGCTACTCTAATAACATGCAGTGATTTATTAGAAGCACACAAGCATTCATTAGAGCAGGAGTACTAACGGGAAGCCTAACAAAAGCCAAGGCGCTGAGTCTCTGTCTTTATCCTGCGAGCGGAATTAAAGAAATCCTCCACCGCCTTTCAATCTAATCTGTGGCATCTGTAGCATACGGTTGATTAGCACAGACAATATTTTCACTGTGCTTTCTTGTCCTTAGTAAAAGAACAGCTCATCGCATTGCACTGAAGCACATTTACACTGGGAGTAAATGGGCAGGTGCTAAAGCAGCTTCCCACCAGCTTCTATTATAAGCATAATAGTGTTTCTTCTTTTCTAAGCACAGGGAAGTGCATCAACATTCATGTCCATGGTAATCAACAGCGCGCTAATCATGCCGCAGATAGAGATTAGGTTGAAAGGCGCTGGAGAATTCTTTTACCATGGCCGCCAGAGAAGGCAGCACAAAAAAACAACTGGCCACCGTTTTACTGGCAGCAGCCGGAGGAACAATTAAGAGCGGGAATGAGGAAAGGGATAGCTCATTCAGGCGGAGAGCAGCTGCGCGTGAGGGGCAGGAGAGGTCACCTGGATCCCCTCTCCAGGCAGATGAGCACAGCAGAAAGCCGATCCTCCGAGGCCTCGGCTTTGGCCGCAGTCCCAGCCCAGCCGCGCTGGGTTAATTAATCATGTGGCCTCATGCATTGTTCTATTCGCAGTCAAGACTGCCTCACTTAAATACTTCAGGCAAGTTCCGCACAGCACGCGAAACAAGCGGAAACGAAGCCGGGAGGCAGTCCAGTTCCCCTCCGAGACACTTAGTCCGGCACACTGTCCATTGATTTTTCTTGCAGAGTGATTAAGAAGGACAGGCATTGTGGTTACATTTAAATGGAAGTCCATGAGGGAAGTGCCAGAGATTTGGGGACTCCAGTGGCGCATGTCTTGCCCATTCTGCCTGCCTCGGTGCTCTCAGTGGATAATTAATTTTGGTTGGGTGTCCTTGCCTCGAGAAACAATTTACTGCGGATTAGGGCTTTTCTCTTAAACAGTGTAACTTCTCCCACGTCATTAAATCCATCAGCGCCGACGCAGAGTGGCCCCGGGAGAGGGACAGACTCGAAGTAACAAGCAAAACGCCCTCTTCAGGAAATTGCCAACAAATATCTGAAGTAGGAGTTTTGATGCATGACAAATTGGTCCACATGCCGCCAAACCAACATCTCAGAGAGGTCAAGTCTAATGAGTAGAGTGTGCCCAGCTGAGAGCAAAATGTGTCCTCTAGGATCCAATTATGTATGAAGGTCAGAAAAAACTCCAAATATCCATCTGAGACAGCCATTCCAGATCAATGAGGGTCTCTGAAGAGAAGGGCCCCGCGGAAAACTGACAAACAACTTAGCATCAAGAAAAAAAGCAGAAAAGAACATTTTGGATGAAATATCAAATATGATTCACCACTTACTCCAGACAAGACATGCTTTATATCTGACATCTGCTTCTATAGTTCATGGCAAGAGATGCTAGGCTAACATTGCTAACAATGGTCACACAGTACTGTCACCCAATCGGCACTGACAGGCCTTATTTAAAGATTTAAGCTAAAACCAGATCTATACCTGATCACTCGCATAATGCATTGCTTTTGACGTATGTCATCTTGTAGCTAAAGACAGTTAACTGAAAGCTGCATCTTGAAAAAACGATAAAGCTGTTTAGCATTGTGTTTTGTATAAACCATAGGCAGAACAAAGAAATCTTCATGAAGTCCCTCATTATCACCCATTCCCCAATTCGTGCATCAATCGTTTATGAGCACATTTATTGTACACACAAGTCTGCGTTCATATATTCATATACAGACTGTATCATGCATAAACACATTGTCATAATGCTGTGTGTGTTTTGTGAGACACACAGCTTGCAAGTATAGACATTTACTCATACGACCTAAATCATTACAGACACAGCCTTTTAGTTATGAATACGGATCAAACAGTGAGAAACGCCTGTCAAAAATACGTCATTGGGGTCACAGGCATTGAGTAGAGGACTTGTCGACTTCCTAATGATGCATAAACATGCAAACTGTTGCTTCTGGCAGAGAATCTTAAACCACCAAGACTACCATTCATCAGTAAACGTATCATCCAGAATCTCGCCAAGCTAAGTTTGCTTTTTCCTCACCAGCTTCTAATTTAAATTTGACATTCCAGTTTAAATGGTGTAGCAGTTTTATCTCGGGGCACATACAAACGCCATCAGATTTGGCGTTTGCAGCAGATTTTGCGTTTGTGTCGTGTGGCAACAAACTAGTCATCTTGGTGCTGATTACGGTGCCTCCACACGAACATTCGCTAGTCATCTCCACCAAGGAGACATAACAGTCTCAGTGAATGTCTGGCACAACACCATTCCAGTCTTTGGTGACGGTGACGTGGTGTAAATGGCAGCTGTGGTAACAGTCTGTGTGCATGTAGTCCTGTGTCCTGCCAGTGGTGCTGGCACTAACAGGATGACTCATGGAGGGCATCACTGCTCGCTGAATGTCTTCAGTCGTGGCTGTTGGGTCAGTCAGGTACAGCGATAAGGCCCATTCTTGCTTAGTCACCTGTGGGGCTGAATCATTCGCATGTCTCATGATGTCAAACCTACACATTAACTTTCAGTCCTGTTGGTTGATTCCTTCTGGGAGCAGCTATTTGTGCCACTGTTCTTTTGATGATGAGTGTATAGATTTTATCTTCAGTGCCAGTTTGTTCAAGCACTGACATCAATAAGCGACAGATACACATGGTCTTGGTTGTCATCTCCTGGGTCCAACATGCAGCTGACAAGTTTCCTCAAGTGCATAATCGAGTTTAAACAAATATGGCTGAACAAGTGGTTGTCAAAGTTGGTGGCTTAATTTCTTTGTGTGTTTATGAATTGACGTGGTTCCGCCTTTGGTCGCCTCGTGGGAATAATACCACATAAAAAAGGGGTAAGTGGTTCCGCTGGTTGTTTACACTGCCTCCCCCACTGTGTAGCTCTGAGTAGAAGTATGTCTATGCTCCAGCATCTGTCAGCAATATTAGCTTTGCATTTTCAACTCTAAACTAGAGAAGCAGACATCAAACATGTCTTGGGTGATCGGCTGCACCTTGGTGTGAGTGAATCGTATTAATTAGATTTTAGATTTTTTGGCAAACAACTGCTTTGAACACAATAACAGAAATGGTCACAGCCTCTTTTAGTTTCCAGGGACTGGGGCTGGACAGTCCGTTGTTCTAGGAACATGAACAGCTTCTCTGTTTAAATTCCATTTTATCCAGTCATGCCTCCTTGACACTGACATTGAGTCTTGCTCAGAAACAGTGTTATTAATTCAGAGTGGAACCTGATTTTTAGGTTCAGTTATGTAATGGGGACAGTTTGGGGCCCATTTTCTTTTAAATGTTTAACGTTTCATATTTAGTGTATTTTTTATAGAATGTTCCAAAACTTGAATTAGACCGGAAGTTAAATGAATGAGACGTGGCCTCTACCTGTTTCTCAGTTCTGTACATTCATTCATGTACAGACATTAAAATGAATGTCTGTAAATGCTTTTTTATAGTTGGTTTATAACTTTGATATTATGTGGAGGCTCTTTATATTCTAAATATTCTTCAGGATGGGAGATGTGGCAATAATTAAACAGTTTTAGGCAGAACAAGCAGATGTTTTTAAAATGCACATTACATGTCATGATTTTTGTTTGGGGTGGGGGGGGGCGCTGTGTGAAAAACTAGAAGAGATGAACGAGAAAGTGGTACCACATTTAAAACACACTGTCAAAAACTGAGTTTGAGTTTTTCATACTGCACTGCAATCCATTCAAACGGAACTGTTGAATTATGCTGTCTTTGAAATCAAACATCAGTTGGTCCATTTTGAGTCCCCTTCCCATTTAAGCCAGATGTGAAGATAATACTTAGGTCTGTGCCAATTCGGAGTCAGATGTAATGCTAATCTTTGCTCATCTGGGCTGGGTTTTAATCTCTTTAGGCACAGATCCGTAATACAGATCAATTCCAGTGCTGGGCTGTTGTGCAAAAAGACACAGTGCCAATTCTGCAATGTGGATCCGGTTTGGATGCCGTGCTATATTTGGCCCTTATCAGAGGTAGACTACATTTGCTGTCTGGGAATGTGTCATCAAAAAAGAAATATTCTTTTTTTTCATATATTGTAATAGTAATATCATCATACTACCTACTTCTCTTCTAGTTTCAGATCAGCACATTTCATTTCTATGAATGGTTTATGCTTTGGAAGGTTATGCATTGAACCAAATACAGTTTTTCTATGGGATCTTTAGAAAAGAATCCTGTTGGCAGCTTTATTTTTATGATTATATAGTTTTAGCCATCATATTCACCTCAGAAATACTGCTAACAAATATGCCAGTATTAGTAACAATGAATGAATAATCTGTATGGGTCAGTTCAACCAACTGGGTCATGCCTGGTGTGACCCCTTAGCTTTATATGGTCCTAGCTACACCACCTTTTGTGTCTGAAGTACGTATGGGGGAGGTATGGGTCTGCTCATTGCAGTTTATTCTTTGCATTGTCCAAACCTCTTTTGCACTTATGGCGCTTATGAATTTTCATTAGCGCTCAAAATACTTCGTATTATTCAGGTTCACACTGTTCGACATTCTGTTGAAATGGCACGTCATCGAGTTGTCACATGTCAAGTCGAGCCTAATTCTCCGGCTGTTGCTCTTTTCCTGTGTGCTTTGAACTCTCCGACAGACAGACAGTGTGGGAGGTTTGGGACCTCCTTTGGGAGCATGAGACTGTCTCCCACCGCTCACCAGCACAATGCAGTAGGCGCAGCCTCGCTGGGCCGGCTACGCCAATCAAATCCCTAAATAACATAGCAACTCTGTTGTAGGCAGCCTAAGCTGTAGATTTATGGGGGAGCCCGGAACATAACTACAAAGAAAATAAAGAGAACAATTACATGTGCTTAAGCGCTAATGACAGGCTCTAAAATCCACCTTGACTTTCAGCCAACGCTTCTGTTAGCATTAAGAGCTAAAGCTAGCCTCACGCTAGCTCTCGCTCTTGCACCACCTGCTCCTCTGCCTGACTTCATTAGCACTTCAAACAGCTTCAGCATGTGTCACGGCTCCCCTTAAGAGCCAGACACACTACGTGAACATCCCGAACCTTTAATGGCCCCGTGTTCCGTGCTATTTTGGTCAGCTGTGGCCACTGAAGAAATGAAAGATTCTTGGGCTGTATTAAAGATTTAGCGTTACAGCTGAAGCCACACTTAGAAAATCACACTGAATATCTATCTGAGCTTTTACTGGCAAAGTCAAGTGGGGCTGCAGCATATAAACCTGGAGATTCAGATTGCCTTTAAATTATCATAGCCCTCATTTCTTGCTGTTAAAAACAACCCCTGGCTTGAATGAAAGCTTTGACCGGTTTACACATACTACCTCTGCACGACATGAGCAACATGGTATTGCAACTGCTACTGCTTCTAAACACTGGCTATTTAAACATACAACTATGCAAAATATATAACATATTTTTAATATTTAATTTAATTATTTTTTTTATTATTTAATCAATAGTAAACTATTTTCTGCAAGTGTTATTGCATGGTAACTAATATTTGATGAATTTGGAATTTAAATAGTTATTGGGTAAATGACCTGTTAGGACTGGTTAGGCAATTCAGTTGTTATTAAGAATGTAAGATTTGACAGATCCGGATAAACCATACTTTCAGATATAGCAGCCCATATGCTGGCCAAAAAGACAAAGCATAATAAGATCTATGATGCTTTGGGCTTGTGAGGCAGCCAGTGGTGCTAGAAGCAAGAATTCTACATGCAGATTTGAAGCAGTCAGTCAAGAAACTGAAACTAAAGAGAGTCTGGCTTCTGCAATAGGATGCCTGCAACAGCACTCAAAATCCACCATTAACTAATTCAAAAAGGACACCAAGCACACCTTCAAATCTATCCAGAACTTCCTAAAGAAGCTGGGGCCTTCGGAGTGGCCCTTATGTGAACCTGACTTGAACATCACTGTAAATCGATATGTAGGTCTTAAACATCCCGCAGCCCAAGCATAGTGCAGAACTAGAAGCGTTCCCCAAAGAAGAACGGGTGGAAATTCCTAACAGAAGAACAGTAATACTCCTAGCTGGTTACAAACCTAGTAGGGTGTCCAAACTGTTGCACATGCCATAATTACTATTTTAATTTTAGTTTTTTATTTTCATTAAATAGAAAGTAACTGTACCATTTATGAGAACAATAAATAGTGTGCTGCAGAAGTTTTAATACTTTTCACATTAAAAATAACAGCAAAAAAGTGTCAGAGAAATGGCCACCCTTTTGTACAGCATTAGCACTGCACAGCCGTTTCATAAAAGTATTTTTACTTGTGGCAGGTTGTATACAGGCTGTGCACACTCTAGCAGCTGAACCTCCTTCACTGTCAACCAGGTACAACCATTTAAAAACAGCTTTTATTATTATGAATATAGCGAAGAAGATGGAAGAATAATCTAAGTAAAAGTTACAGTCCCAATTGCTAACATGTTGGGATGCTGTGTAAAATTAATAAAATCAGAATGTAATTGTCATCCAAGAATCCACAACAGGAATGAGGAGCCAAGTGCAGATTTATTATGCAGAACTCGAAAGTCAAAACAAGCCAGGTCAAAACCAGAAAATCCATCCAAAAATCAGAACCCAAAACCCAGAACCGAAACACCAAAGCAAATAATATACTATATACTGTTCACCATTTATAGTGCCTTACTAGACGTGTAACCCCATACCATCAGAGATGCGCTGATCCCTCTCCTGATGGTCCCTCTCCTCTTGAGTCCGCCGGACAAGGTTTCTAAATTTTAAACTTTCCGCTTTCCATTTTAAAGGAGCTTTGACGCCAGCGTTTCTGGATTGTGTTGGCATATGGCTTCTTCTTTTCATGATATCGCTTTAACTTGCGTTTGTGGATTGCATGGCTACCTGTGTTTGACTGGGATCTCTGGAGTGTTCCCGAGTCCATTCAATGACTTCCAGTACAGATTCATTCCTGTGTTTAATGCAGTGTCGCCTGAGCGCCCGGAAATCACGAGTATCCAATATTGACAGCCGGGCTTGTTCCTTGCGCACAGGGATTTCTCCACATTCACTCAATCTTTTGATGGTGTTATGTACTGTAGATGGTGAGAAATCCAAGGTTCACAATTTTACACTGAGGATTTTTTTTTGCAATTGTTTCACTAGTGTTAGACACAGTCCTTCACAGGTTGCTGAATCTCTGCCCATCTTTGTTTCTGAGAGACTTTTTTTTTTATACCCAGTCATGTGGGTATATTACTTTTCCAAATTTTTGAGATGCGTGGTTGCCATCAAGTTCTGCATAAGTTAATAAATTTTATTTTCATTAAATGGTAAAATGTGTCATTTTCAACATTTGATATCGTCGCTGTCCAAAGAAAAACAGGTACCTCCAAAATGGCAACTTTACAGGAGAGCCCTAAAACCTCATTTAATTTGAATGGAAGTCAATGGAACCAGACGTCTTTCCAAGCAGTTTTGGGCCATTTCTGTTGGTCCATTCTTAATGAAATTTCCGCAAAGTGTAAACAGCAGCTCATGTGATCAAAAGAGGCACAAAAGTAAAAATCAACAAAAATGGAGATACATGTTTTCCTTTGGACAGCGACGATGCATTTATATTTATATATGGAGTTTTTAAACATGGTGTCCACCCACTGTCCACACCTCCACCTTGCTGGTCCACCATGTAGATGTAAAGTTAGAGATGCTAGCTCATCAGCTGCTGCAAAGTTTGTGCTGTATCTGATCCACTCACACTAGCATCTCACACGCTAACACACCACCATCAGGCAAGTGGTGCTTTTTCATTTTTGTTTTTTGGGGTTTTTTTTTACCGAATTTTTGTTTTGAATTTGCTCAAATCCAATTTCCTCTCACAAGAAGTCCAACCACATCTTATCAAGCAGTTTTCAACACATTATCAGTAAGCAATCATGTTACAGGCATCTTGCACAAGTTCTCCTATTGGTCTTGTGTGGTGTGGCCATGGGATTTAACCCCAGTCTGCCACAGTAATTGTCATATCAGTCACCAACTGTCAATTCTATTATGTCAGCTAACAGGCACTATTGATGAGGCAGAGGGAGATCCATCCTACCCACCAGTCACACTTGCATGGGTATGGATGGCTCAGTGTCCCTAAAGATAACAGGGCCAGCACTTAGAGGGTTGTAGCAATTCAATTATTATTTCTTTACACTGCTAAAAAAAAAAAACCCTGACATTTTAATAGCTCCTCCCATTTTAGCAACACTCCAGCTTTAATCTCCACAGATCAGTATTTTAATCCACCGTACACCATTTCTCCAGAAGCTGCAATGAACAAGGTGACAAGCCTCTAAAGATAAACTGCTAAACAACTAGGTGAAAGCAAACCCACTCTATCCCTTGTCTCATTGAAACCCCAAGGCTGTAGAGAAAGCAAAGAGATAATGGCACGTCTGCTAGCTTCCCGGAATGCTGACGAGTGTGTGCCTCAGTGTCTTTGTGCGACCCTTCCTCCTGGCCGATGAGAAAAAGTGATCTGAAACTGTGATCCTGAGCTCCTTCTGGTCTGGAGGCGTTCTAATCAGTCCTGCAGTTCAGTGGCATCACAGGACGATAAAACCAGGGGGATAAGGAAGCGCGGGTCGACTGCATTGCAGAGGCTAATAGCATCAGGGAACCAATGAACCAATTTACTCGCACAGCTCTACCAGCATACATTAACGCCTGGGGAACACGCCGCACTCATTGCACCCGGCCTCAGTGTTAGGTCACATTGAGGAGGCTCAACACAAGAGACCAGAGCCCAGATTTAATTTATGATTAGATTCTTTGCTGAGCCTTTGTGTACCTGTGTGTGGGTACTGTGCTGAAGACAGCCAGAATTAAATTAGAATGAAGGTTTATTCAAGTATATCAGTCAGGGAGTTGCAGAAGCTGAAAACGTATACAGTTATATACGGATCCTTTTCACCAGGGCCGGCTCCAGCTACGAGCGGTATATGTAGCTGCTTGTGGTCTCTGATCCACTAGGGGACTCTATTCTTCCTGGTTTTCCATGATTACCATGACTTAGGCATTTGCTTTGGAGCTGACTCCCTTGTGGTCAGAAATACACTGAAAAGGCAACTTGAAAGGTGTCCAAGTTAGAAACTGCCATGGCAGAGTGAAGTAAAAGGGCCCATATCCCAGCCTCCCCTGGGTCATTTTAAAATGTTTGTGTGTTGTACCATAATCATTTATCGTCACAGTCCATTTCCCAAAGTTTTTATTCCTATAGAATTGAACAGGGAGGTTTTGTTGTTGTGCCTCTTCTGATTGGCTGTCCTAAACTGAACCTCATTCAAGAAGCGCTCTTGTCGGAAACATTTCCATTTTACATTTCAGGGATTTAGCTGACGATCTTATCCAGAGCGACTTACAAGGTTATTCGTATTACAGGTAGGCCGGTGTAGTGTTAGGAGTCTTGCCCAGGGACTCTTATTGGTGTAGCTCAGCATTTGCTACCTAGACTGGGATTCGAACCTCCGTCTCCCACATGGGGTGATAGCTCCCTGGTGGGTAGAGGTGTTAGAGCCACACCAACCACAAACACTTCTTATACACTCATCTGTAGCACTTTACTTTACAGATCAGTAAAAACTAGGGAATGATATTGTAATTTTACAGTAACAAATTATATTTAGTCATTAATTAATAAATAAAATAATATCATTGTCTCAGTATTTAGTAATAAAATAGTAAAAAAGCGAGGTTTTATTTACCTACAAATTGGTTACTGCTTATTGCCTTTATAGTTCTGAATAAATAATAATAATAATAATAATAATAATAACAATAATAATAATAACAACAATAATAATAATGGTTATAATAATCATAATAATAACAATAATAATAGTAATAATAATAATAATAATAACAAGAATAATAATAATAATAGAAATAATAATAATAATAGTAATGATAATAATAATAATAATAATAATAATAATAATAATAATAATAATAATAATAATAATAATAATAATAATTATAATAATAGTACTAATAATAATAGTACTAATAATAATAATAATAATGATAATAAGAATAACAACAATAATAATAATGATAATATAAATAATAATAATAATAATAATAATAATAATAATAGTAGTAATAATAACAGCAATAATAATAATAATAATAATAATAATAATGATGATGATGATGATGATAATAATAATAATAGTAATGGTAATAATAATAGTAAAACTAATAATAATAATAATAAGTACATGTATGTAATTTAATGTTAGAGTTACAGCTCCATAAATGAAGTGGTTCTGTGTAATTACATGGTATCAGGGCTGTAAAATCCTAATTGGAAAATAGTTCAGTGATAGAAAACACACTGTCTGATCATTATACATACATTACAGGTAAAAAGTAGAACAGAATCAAATGAGTTAGGATTTTACAGCCCTAATACCAGAAACTACATCATAGTTTTTTGGGGTTATAACCCTAACATTAAATTATATACATGTACTCAAATATTATTCGGTCTTATTATTCAGTAAGAACTATTAAATAAGCAGGTAAATAAAAGTTGTCACTTAAATTTGTTATAGTATTAGTATTTTATTACCAAATACTGAGACAATGACAATCTTTTCATTTATTAATTACTAGAATTATGTGCATATAATTTTTAAGAAAGTACCTGCTACCTGTATTTTATAATGGACTTGTTAGCACTACAGTTTCTGATTCATTACCATACCACATCAGTATTTACTTATTACAGATCTGTAAAGCTACCCGCTCATCGCCAAACAATGGTCCTTATCGCTGAACCTGACTGACCTAACAGTCGGCATGGGATCGATTATCACAGGACACCATTAGGAACCTCTACAACTTAATGCTGAGACGGCTGGCATGTTGCATTAGCTGGCATTGTCTTTTGATCATGACTGTAGTTTCAGGGCAAATGAGGTAAAATGGTGTGTAGTTTGTTCTTGTGACATCATAGGAGTGTTGTTCAGTTTAGTTGCCATATCACAGCTGCTGGAATAAAACCTCATATCTATAACGTCTTGGGAAAAGTCTTACAGGTTACACTGACTACATTAAAGTAAAGTATGTTCAGTCCTTCTCCTGTAAAGCTGTCATTTAGAGACACAGTGTTGGTTTGACAGCTGTGGTATATGGACTGTTTGGACTGAGGCATGAATGACATGTCTGGGATCTTTATCCATGTTTCCAGACCACATAAAACTCTTTTATTTAAAGAAAAGGGAGGAACATTTGGCTTTCCTTGACATGTGCCTTTGAGGGAAGGATGAAGTGCACATATCTTTCTAAAGTAAAAAAAGAAAAATAAAGGAAAGATGAAAGAGGCTCAACACACTGGAACATAGATGAACGTTAATGAGTTAAATTTTGCCTATTAGTCTATACTGATTGGGTGTCAAACATAGGGCCCGGGGGCTGGGACCAGCCCGATTATGCTTCTCATCCAGCCGGCCAGATAAATTTAGAATCCATGTTCTAAATTAAAATCCTCATGTGGACCGTAATTGACTGTTGGCACCATATTGATTGACACTGCACTCCACAGATTACTGCTTAGGAACCATCTCTAAGCACTGCTAATTCCAAAAAAGTAAATTAACAGCTCTGGCAAACCTCCTCAAAACAATCCGGGGGTGAGAATGCTGCAGGTACTTAATTAATCACGAGTGTTGAGCTAAGAGATGTCAGAAACAGGACACAGGGAAACTTAAAATGCATCTGAAACCCCTAAAACAGGAATATATAAAATGACACAACCTGCCAAATTCATAATCCAACAAACTGGGGGCTGACAGCTGCGGTATCCATCCCAACAAGGAAATGCACAGTCCCGCCTCCTCTATCCTCAGTCCTTACCAGTATTAAGGAAAAGTGGCAGATTCAGCATCAGTCTACATCAGTGGTGGACAGCAACACCAATGTTATTTCTTGTTCTGCTTTCATTTATATCACTTCTTTTTGGTTTGCAGTCAAAAGTAGTTTCTTCCAGAAGAGGGTGGTAACGATGGTCATTTGGCAAGAGATTCAACCATCATCGTGCTTACTGTCCCTTTCATTGGCTATATGTCCTTAAGTGATCTAACCAGGAGCAGGATCTTCGACATGATTGACAAGAGGTTAGAATACATTGTCAAAGCAATGCTACTTCTACATCCTCTCACCTTGGACTGATGGTGGACTCGACACTACAATGACTCATTATCACCTCTTGAGGTACAAAGTGATAGTACAAGACAGAACAAGTCAAGGGTGGCTTGTTAGCGTGCTAGCATCAGTAGATATCTCAGCAACATGATTGCATCAATTGCATTTAAACTAAAAGCTCCATGTTTAAAAATGGTTCTACTGACTAGTTTCTGGGTTTTCAGTCATAATCGAAAGTTCATACTTCTAATCAGCGTAATAAGTTTATAGTCGTGGAATTCAAAGAACTGGATATGCCGTAGTTGCTTTCTGGATAAAGCCATAGCTGTAGCTTCTTATGGTTCCACCTTCTAGGTAGTTCGAGAAAAACAGTTTTCAGATCCAGGTACCAATAGCAAGCATACAGAGTGTAGAATAAAACAATAATAAAGCTAAATTGACTTTTGTTTTTGATGTAAAGAGTTTATTATAGACTTTAGAGTTTATTTTTCCTATCTTTGTTTAGTTATACATTTACAACCTGCCAAATTCGTACTCCAAAAACTGGGGGCAACATATCATCAGATGGTTGTGGTGTCCTTTTCATATTGTAAGAGACCAGGTGATGCACAGCCCTACCTTCTCTGTCTTCAGTTCTTACCAGTCTAAAGGAAATGTGGCAGATTCAGCATCAATCTTCATCCCTTTACTCTCTAAGAGTGTCTCCAGTGGTGGCAGGCAACACCAGTGTTATTTCTTGTTCTGCTTTTTTTTTGGTTTGCAGTCAAAAGGGTTGTTTCCAGAAGAGGTGGACAATGGACACTTTTTCTTGATGAAAAGCCTTCAGAGTCAAATGTAATATTTTAATATTTTATGGTGATATTTTATCAGAAAGGTTGCTAAAAGTACACTGTAGTGTGTAAAGAAAGAGCAGTGTTGTATAACTGAGTCAGGTTGTGTGATAGATTCCTTCCTTTAGGGATGTAGAACATTTGGTGGAATATGGCTGGTTAATCAAAGTGCATTCAGATCAATGTATTATTAACAGCCCAGATGGTTAAAAGAGGGAAAACGAGTCTATTGATGGTACGGTAACGGCAGAACCTCAGTGCTACATCATTATCAGCATTGGACATGAAACAGTGGTATCCAGTCACCCCTAGAGGTAATTATTCCTGTTTGTATGAAGGTATGTAGTCATTTATAATAGATTTCTACTTGTGTAACCACCACAACTCTAGCAGTGTGTAACACCACTGGCCTCTACACAGCAGACTGTGGTTTGATTCCCAACACTGGGACAGGAATGTCGTCGGAATGTTATTTTTATCTGACTATATTCATGTATCTATGCATAGGTATGACGGAATTGCTTAATATCCAGCTTATCCTATTTATATCTATCTTTGCTTATCTTTATTTGTTTACATTTGCATTTATGTTTGCTCTTCAGTTATCAAGTTCAGTTATTAATGTTGTATCATAGTTACGTGTAAAATAACACTGGGAACTGTTCAGAAACAGCTCTGATTATCACCTTAACTGAATGTAGCCAGATATGCTAGCACTAGTAATAATGAATGAAAGCTCTGGCCTGCATTTTTTTGCTGACCACATTAGCATTTTGGGGAAAACACTCTACACCCACACTGTTAAATCAAACTTCAGAGCACTGGCACAAGAGGCCCAGATTTAATTTATGATTATGCTCATCACTGAGCTTCTCTAGTCGCTACTGTTATGCTTAAGATAGCCAGAATCAAACCCGAATTAAGATTCATCCAAGCACATTGCTATCAGTCATTTTCACAGCTCCGCAAATGAATGTGGACCTGAGAGCCAGGGTCTCAGTAGTGAAGGCCTAGGCTCATCTGGGAGACGTGGCCTCAGAGGCTAATTCTGCTGTGCACTCTGTCTTTCTCCATTCACCTATTAGCATGGCTACGCTATCGCCTTTGACAAGAGCATGGGATGTGCTGACAAATGAATTCCTGACACATTGCCCATTTTACTCTCCAATTAGCCCCAGACCTTGGATCAGCTGTTTGAGGATCTGTCAGGGCCTCAGGAAACGGCTGCTGTTCCTCCCTAGAAACCCTCGCTGGTTACCTCCACAATGACAGAGAAGTTTTATCCCAGAATTATGTGTCTCTGTGGTGGAACACAAGGATCAATTTTACAGCTGTATGCCACGCTCTAGGGAGTATTATGAGCTGTAGGAAATATTGGCTCTTGAACTGGCTATACAATCTCTCTTTTCCTTCTCAGCAGAAGTACATACACCATATCACTCCTACCATCAAAACCTCAAAAATCGGCTCCTTTAGAGTGAAGATTACTGGGAGAGTGAACCAACTGAAATAGGTTGAAAAAACTGGAATTTAATTCACTGGAACATATTTTTTACTCTCAGACAGGAGTAGGCTTGGCAAGGGGTACAAGCACTTCTTCGAGAACAACCTGCATAACTACAAAGGTAAAGCTCCTGGGTGACCACAGCGGGGTGGGCAGCAGCCTAGTGGAGCTGGAAGGTTAAGGGTTCACATCCCAAGAATAATTGGGTATTCCTGTTTGTGCCATTGGGCAAGGCAACCCATCGCTCCCAGACTGGGCACAGCTAGGCAGCCAAATGACAGATTTCCCCTGTCAGGTCAACAAAGTGCATATTTGGTTTTCAAAATGAAGAGGACACTCGGGGCAGGAGGGAGAGGACTGTAGAAAACAAATGTAGACAAACCCCTAGGCATTTTAGGCAATTCTGATAGAAAGAAAAGAGGCCATGTCCTGGAAAATGAAGACATATGGTCAGCCTAAAGGATCACATGACAAGTTACCCAGCAAGGCCAGCCAATGTTATCTGCTAATGTTACCTGCTGGAATAGGACTGTGTCATGGGACTGAAGTTGTTGCTTGGTTGTATTATCTGATTGACCTCTTTTAACAGTTTTACATTTTTCCAATGTTTAACCCTTCGAACACTGACCTCCCCAGCGTTTCGGCACTGTAACCCTGGCCTCCTCAGCAATTTTTGACAATTTTCAAAATGCAATAGTATAAAAGTGCAAAAGTCGAGATACATCTTGTCAACAAACATCCGGAAAGTATGACATCGCTTGCCAGGTTCGTTGTGTGGTTTGTACCAGTTCTGTATGATGTAAGCATTATACGCACACCACATAATACTCATGCAGTGCTATTTTTGGACCAGCAAATTCCAGCGTCATGAATGCAGTGCGCAGTAAGACCAGTGTTATAGCAATGGCCGGTATTGCGGCCCGTTGGGTATTGATGGTAGAGAGGTGGGCCACTATGGCTCCCTGCCGTGTTCAAATGGTTAACATTAATATCTTACACAGTGTCCAGTAAGGCCAGACTTTAGTCAGAGCTGCGCATTATGATTTTGATGAGGAAGAGAGAGGAGCACCACACGTTCAAGGTTCAAGGCTATAAGCTCATGAGAGTGTGTCTTTATGTTTAATGTGACCTTGTCAAATTCGTGAACCGATAGGACCGGACTGAAGTTGAGCAAGGCACCTAACTCCCAACTGTACCTTGGGCACCGTGGATGGGGTTGGCCACTTCTCCAGGCGAGTGTACTCACTGCCCCTAGTGTGTGTGGATGTTTCACTTCACAGATGCAGAAGACAAATTCCTTGTGCGACAAAGGAAACACAAATGTCAAATAACCCTATAAATTCTAATGTATTATTCTGTGTTAGGTAGTAGGCTTAGAATGAGTGGGGTCACTATTAGGGTGAAGCCTCTGACTAGTGGTGGACTCCTCCATGGGTTTGTAGCTCTGTATGTGCGTGTAGACAAATGTAGTAGTGCGAAGACAAATAGACAAAAACTATGTGTGCAAACATTACAGTACGTGTACAGGACATGTGCAAGGAGTAAGAGCAGTATCAGTAAGTATGTGGTTTAAACAGTATAGATATATAAAGTGTACAGTGCAGGTGGGAGAACAGTAGCTTAATGTCCAGGTAACAGCCAAATTGCACAGATGTTCAGTATAGATATATAAATATAGATAAATAAGTACAGTATAAGTACTGAGATGTTCAGGTATACAGGTTAAGTTAAAGTGCAGTGCAAACAGTCCTGTGAGGTATGGGAGCCCAGTGTGTGCTGGGGGATCCTGGCTAGAAATCAGTGGCAGTCTTTAATGGTCGAGTCATGTTCTGGTAGGCACTGCCGGTGTGACCAGTTTGACAGCTCTAGAGTAAAAGCTGTTCCTGAACCTGGTGGTTCCGCCTCGGATGTTCCGGTACCTCTTTCCGGAGCGCCGAGGTTGGAAGAGGGGATGGCTGGGGTGTGTGGGTCTGAGGATACGTTGACTGCTTTCCTCAGACTTGTCTTGTCGTAGATGTCCTGTATGGGTGGGAGGGTAGTTGTGGTGATGTGCTGTGCAGTCTTTACCACCCTCTGCAGGTCCTTGCGCTCAGCAGAGGTGGCACTACCATACCACACAGTGATGCAGCTTGTCAGGATGCTCTCCACGGTGGATCTATAGAAGTTGCAGAGGAGCTGCTGTGGCAGGAGGAGAGGTAGTGCAGCTGCTGCTGTCTCCAGCGCCGCCGGAAGAGGGTCATACTGTATATAGTCGTTATACTGTACAACTTGTCATGAATTGCAATGACAATAAAGTTAGGAACCTACACAACTCCATGCAGAGACGTCTGCCATGTTGCATTAGCAAACATCAAGGCCCAACATCATACTGAGAGACACTCATCTGTACGTGTAGCTCAATAAATATTACCCTTATCAGTCTGAATGCATCATCATTTATTTTTCCTGGTGACCTTTATCTTCCTTCCCAATGCCATTGTAGTCCCACACTTCCTTCTGAGTGCAACTGTTCTTTTGATGATTGTATAATCTTCCACTACCTCAGTGCCACCCTCACAAGTTACTTTCAATAATATAACAGGATAGTTAAGTAGGAGTGATCACAAGTCTGGTGCTCAGTGAACAGGTGAGGAATAACAGCTTCATTAAGACATCACTGGTCCCTTCAAGTGAGTAATAAATCAAGTACATGGCTCCAGTGAAAAGATTCCAGGGATCCTTTCAGAAACAATACAAGGTAGAGCATCCTGGGTACATCAGGATCATTTTGGAGTAGGGGCATGTTTCCATGCTAGTGGAATTGCACGTCGGGCTGAAGGGTGGTAAAGGCAATAACATGCAATATTGTAACGAGCATGTTGATTAATGTTCATTGTGCTCCGAAGCTGCACAACATTTGTTTAGACAGCTAAATTAACTTTAGCTGACCTCTGAGGGTAACCTGTCACGAGATCCCTGCCTTAATATTCACGCAGGTAATTCTTAAAGAAAAGCTTGTACAACGAGGTCCTTTGCAGTAATTAACTGACAACTTAAATAAGGCAAGTAAAAGTACTTAGCCATTAGAAGAACAAACATTAGCACCTCTTTCCCTCATATAGGTTAGTATCAGGGCTAGAGTGGGCCTTATTTTCAGACCAGGATTTAAACGATTAACAAACTCCAATCTCTAACAATCTCTGCTAAATTACACATAGTGCTGTGCAATATGACCAACATCTCATGATTCTTCTTGCTACTAGTCATTTCACATCCAGATACATATCATGGTATAGCATATTTTCTGTTAATTCAGTTAATAAATAGTTTATATAAAATTGCCACATGGAAAGGTTCACATTACCAGTCAAACGTTTAGACACAACCAACTAAATGGATGTTGCTGGTGATTTTAAAGACTCTACAGACTTACACTTAACAGCTCCAACTAATGAGATGTCTGAAACAATACATGTCCCGACACACCATGTATCATAATGCATCACAGTATTGTAGTTTTGCCATATCACCACTATATCACCCTCAAATATATATATTTCTAAACAAAAATCAGTTTTATTTTTACACAATTTGTAGTTAACGTTTCAATTTAGTGAATATGCATGATGGACAGAGCAATAGAGTAGGTCCAAAACTGCTTAGATGTTGTTTCATCCTGATGTGAAGTTCCATTTTGGAGGATTTTAGGGTTGACTGCAGATTTCCATGTGTGCTATTCTATAGTTTGATGTCTTCACATTTATTCTAAAGTAAATCATTAAGATAAACCTTAGGAGAATCTTCTATAGTAGCCATGTCTAAACTTTTGACTGGAATGGTTTTCTTAAATTTTATATTTTTAAATTTCTAGAGTGCCATGTCTTTACATATGCGAGTTACAATGGTAGCAGTCGTGGTCTGAAGGTTAGTGAACCAGCCTTGTGACCGGAGGGTTGCTGGTTTGATTCCCTTAAGTGGCAGAACACAACGGAAGTGCTGTTGAGCAAGCACCCAACCAACAATGAACAGGGCTACCCATTGTGTTCACTGGCCGCTAGTGTATGTGGGTGTTTTGCTTTATGGATGGGTTAATTCCTCTGTGTTCCAGCACAAATGCACATAATTCTGTATTTTAACTCTGATAAGTTATCTCTTTTTGATTCTTTGTACAACCCAGCCAAGCCAGGTTAAGCAGCTCAGTCAATTTGGCTAGCATTAGCATGCCATATTTCCTTGCCAAGGTCAAACATGATTAATACACCCATTGTTGTTTTTGCCAGATGATGTTTGTAATCAAGATTACTGTATGGAATCCACTTCCACTTGGAATTGTAAGCAAAGTTAACTTTAATATTTCTGGAAATAAACAGCCTCACTAAACCCTACCAAGAGACACACTGGCTGACCAATTACAATCAGCAAACTAGGTCTGTACCATTTGAAGCAGGGCTGGTAATTTTACCCCTAAATTACAACAAATGTGGTTTTCCTTGTGATGGTGAAATGGTTATCATCTTATTTGGGATGAAATATGATTAAACTTAATGAGGATGTCAAAATATTGATTTGATTTTCATTAATGAAACCCACCACTGCTCTACTGTTTTCCCAAGGACGACATTTACTGAATATGGAATTGTAGAAGGATCCTTTAGTTGTGGTCAAGGGTGTAACATTTAATAAACCAATCATAAGCTTGACTGAAGAACTGTGGCCTTGCAGTGGTTTCTGAACTTGGCGTTTGTCTGTTTCCATCAATTAAAGCCTCAGTCATTACCCTCAAGGCCCCTGGGCACAATCTGACAATCAAAAAAAAAAAAAAACTGAAATCCTATTGTGTTCTTACACAACACAGCATCGTGACTGAAGTAGCACACCCAAAAAATGAATGAAGCTAATGGAAAACATGACCATATTCCATTCCACATTCATTTGCTGGCCGTTAATGGCGTTTATTATGTATTCTGGCTACATCAGTGGTGGGTTGGAAGGCAAAGTGCTGTGCAAGGAGATAAACAACATTTGGTTATAAAAGAACGTCTGTCACTCAAACAGAACTTGTGGTCCTCATATAGCTCAGTAGCCCTGAGAAAACAAACCCTGACAAAATGAAACTTTAATTTGGTGCATATGTGCTAATGAGGCTGAACGTCTGCCAGTATCATGGCCATGTTTGTGCAACAAGAGTCAAATAAACAGCAAGCAAACATCAAATTATTCTCTTGTCTATAAATCTTATTAGAACAGTATTAAGAAAGCTAGGGTTGGAATTAGAAAGGAATAGAAAGGAATAGGAAATAGAAATATAAACAACAAAAAGAAAGAATAAGTAGCAAATAAAGCCTACAGCAGGATGGGACTATGTTATGCACACTCATCATCAACAGAGTAGCTGCACAAGTAGTTGAACCCAGAAGGAATCAGCCAACAGAAATGAACCCTGGTGGGTAGGTTTCACATCGTGAGACATGCGAATGATTCAAGTTTCACACTCAGCTGTGAATGTTCACACTCAGATACGGCGTAAGCAAGGACAGGCCTTGTCACTGTATCTGACTGACAACGCATAAAATAACGCAGGACTACATGCACGACTACATTACGATGACTTAACACCACGGCACTGTCACCAAACTGAAGTGCTGTCGCTGGTGAAGACGACCGATGAATCCATGTGTGGAGGCCCCATGGTCAGCGCCAAGATGAAAGGTTTGTTGTCACACCTCCAGAAGGCCTGCTGTCCCTCCACCCCTACCACACAACCCGCAGGAACTGTGAGAATATTCAAGCTGCATGGGATGGATTATCACAGGACACCATTAAGAACCTCTACAACTCCATGCCGAGATCTGGCTTGCTGGGTTAGCAAACATGGCCACCTTAAGCACACTGGGACACTACTTCTGTATGTGTAGCTCGATAAATATTATCCATATCAGTCTAAATGTATCATCATGTATTATTCCTGGCAGCCTTTATCTTCCTTCCCAATAGCACTGCAATCTCACACTTCTTTCTTGTTGTGACGATTTTTCTTGAGGATGAGTGTAAATATGCCAGGTGTGACAGGTGCCACAGGGTTGGGTGAACTCAAGGAGCTGAACACGCTTGCATAGGCACACACTAAAATTAGAAAGCAAAACAGAGATTAACCAACATTTGTTGATCAACAGATGTGAAAATGTGCTGTTTGCTATGCAGGTAATCTATGATTAATCCTCCACATAAATTAAACAGCTCTGACAAGCAGGAGAAAAGCTCATTACCATGCGGTTCAAGGAAAAACATTTCACTATTTTCTGTTGAAGGTTTGTATTTTTTCAGGCTTACGCTGTGCGTATACCGGTCTATTCAAAAAAGCTGCTCGCTTAATGCAGAACCTTTCATGGAGCCAGACAGGATGTGCCTTACTCTCTGCAAGAGATAAACTCCAGCTGATTGAAGAAACGCTGACCTCCGGAAAAAAGAAACTTTCAGACTCTGGAGGAAGTGAATGGATTTGCTGATTTAAGGTAAGTGAGATTTATGTGGCACCCCTGCGTCTTACAGTGCCATGTTAACCCTCTACGCTGCCGTCAGAGAGACCCTCCTCCACACATGCCAGATCCTAATGAAAACAAACAGCCTTGTAGAGGAGATCAATGATGGCTGTGTTACACAGAGGATGATTAATATTTGAGTCCATCTCCACTACTGAACATTCATTAATTCCCCTGAAGCTGATGAGATGAAGTCTCCTACACAATGAAGTTATCAGGTGGGCCCAAATCTGTGAGTGAATTTTCCTAATTTGGTAGGGGCACGAATGTGTGTGGAATGTCATATTTACGGTGAGTGTGCCTCAAACATTAATTCTGCAGTAACAGCGCTCAGGCTAAAGAGTAGGCTAAGGAGAGGGGAAAAGGTCTGGAAATGAATGTGCTGATGGATCACAGTCTGTACTCCCTCCCAGTGACAAATGCTGAGAGCAGTAATATTCAGGATCATTGCTTTGTCTGCGCTGGGAAACTGACAGATTCAATTACACTTTGTATAAATCTGGACCCCAGCACATGGCCTGCCTTTCCTTTAGGTCTCTTATAACCCACGGCTATGGTTTTGCATGTCGGATATGCAAAGTAGGGTCTGGCGTATAGGATCTGATTTCTGAAAGTAAAATCATTCAGCAGCATCTATTTACACTAAGCAAAAAAAGCATTAGCTGCACAGCCTGGATCATAACTCCCCCCTAGCCTAGGTGGGGAGTTATTATCCAAGTCACATAAGGACCTGAGACTTGCTTGACTAACACTGATAAAAGACTCGGCTTTGATTTGTGTTTATTACTTCAGACTTGAGACAGATGATTTTAAAAGATTTTAATTAATGTATCGAATATTGAGATATTGATATTGAGCTGTAAAATTGAGGTGTAAAATTTCTCTCTTGTTGTAAATTATTATTGTTTATTCTAAATGGTTGTTACTGTAAAAACTGCAATTTCCCCCTGGGATCAATAAAGTATTTCTGATTCTGATTCTGATTCTGAGCTACATTTTTGCTTTTGTGGAAGAAGCTACTCCAACAAATACATAAACTCCAGCTGATAAGCAGTAACAGCACTGCTCAGCCAGTCAACCCAAGAGAGAGCAGCAGCAGCGGGGAACTAACAGCCCACTAGGGGTAACTCTGCCCATGCTGTGACAACCAGGGACTCCGGTGTCAGCCTGGTGAGTGATGATGATTTGAAAAAAAGGGCAAAAAATCACTCATTTTACCTGCATTTATAACCCCCGCCCCCGTAGGTGTATGTGTTTGGTTTGGGTATTTGTAGGTGTGTGTGTTTGGTTTGGGAATATGTAGGTGTGTGTGTTTAGTTTGGGTATTTGTAGGTGTGTGTGTTTGGTTTGGGAATATGTAGGTGTGTGTGTTTAGTTTGGGTATTTATAGGTGTATGTGTTTGGTTTGGGTATTTGTAGGTGTGTGTGTTTGGTTTGGGAATATGTAGGTGTGTGTGTTTAGTTTGGGTATTTATAGGTGTATGTGTTTGGTTTGGGTATTTGTAGGTGTATGTGTTTGGTTGGGGGGTATGTAGGTGTGTGTGTTTAGTTTGGGTATTTATAGGTGTATGTGTTTGGTTTGGGTATTTGTAGGTGTATGTGTTTGGTTGGGGGGTATGTAGGTGTATGTGTTTGGTTGGGGAGTATGTAGGTGTGTGTGTTTGGTTGGGGAGTATGTAGGTGTGTGTGTTTGGTTGGGGATATGTAGGTGTATGTGTTTGGTTGGGGAGTATGTAGGTGTGTGTGTTTGGTTGGGGAGTATGTAGGTGTACAGTGGGGAAAATAAGTATTTAGTCAGTCACCAATTGTTGTCCCACTTAAAAAGATGAGAGAGGCCTGTAATTGACATCATAGGTAGACCTCAACTATGAGAGACAAAATGTGGAAAAAAATTGAGAAAGTCATTTTGTCTGATTTTTAAAGAATTTATTTGCAAATAATGGTGGAAAATAAGTATTTGGTCAATAACAAAAGTTCATCTCAATACTTTGTTGTATATCCTTTGTTGGCAATGACAGAGGTCAAACGTTTTCTGTAAGTCTTCACAAGGTTGGCACACACTGTTGCTGGTATGTTGGCCCATTCCTCCACGCAGATCTCCTCTAGAGCAGTGATGTTTTGGGGCTGTCGGCGGGCAACACGGACTTTCAACTCCCTCCAAAGGTTTTCGATGGGGTTGAGATCGGGAGACTGGCTAGGCCACTCCAGGACTTTGAAATGTTTCTTACGAAGCCACTCCTTTGTTGCCCTGGTTGTGCTTGGGAGCATTGTCATGCTGAAAGACCCCCAGCCACGTTTCATCTTCATTGCCAAATTGGGCTGATGGAAGGAGGTTTGCACCCAAAATCTCACAATACATGGCCCCATGTTCTTTTCATGTACACGGACCAGTCGTCCTGGTCCCTTTGCAGAGAAACAGCCCCCCAAAGTGTATGATGTTTGGCCACCCCCCATGCTTCACAGTTTGGTATGGTTTGTTCTTTGGATGCAACTCCGCATTCACTTTCCTCCAAACACGACGAGTTGTGTTTTTACCAAATAGTTTCTACTTTGGTTTCATCTGACCCCATATGACATTCTCCAATACTCTTCTGGAACAGTATGCTCTCTAGCAAACTTCAGACGTGCCTGGATTGTGGACTGGCTTAAGCAGGGGGTACACGTCACTGGCACTGCAAGATCTGAGTTGGGCGTCGTAGTGTGTGTTGCTGATGGTGCCTTTGTAAACGTTTGTTCCCAGCTTGGGCAGTCCATGTCACTAGATGTGTTGTTGGTTCTGGGGATTTTGTTACCGTTCTTGTGTGTTTTTGACCCCACGGGCTGAGATGTTGCGTGGAGCCCCAGATTGAGGGAGATTTGTAGTAGTGTGTTTGAGTTGTAGTGTTTGGTTTTCCAGCTGAGTATTGCTCCCACAGTAGATGGTGTGTCACATCAAGCTGGTTGGGGATATTGCAGGTTCAGTCCTTTGTTGGGGAGTGGTAGGTCCTGTGTGTGGTTTTGGTGTCCTCCGACAGCTGTCTTTTCGTCTTCACCATAGTGGAGGTTGTGGAGTGTGAGGTTTGAGGTTGTATTAGGCAGGTGTCTTTTTATACTGTTAACGACTTCAAACAGGTGCCATTAATACAGGTAATGGAGTGGGGGAAAGAGGATGTTCTTAAAAAAGGTTACAGGGGAGTATGTGACAGCCAGAAATGTTGCTTGTTTGTTATTGGGAGTATGTACTTATGTTTGTGTATTGGTTTGGACAAAATCAGGTGTGTTTGTTTTTTTGGGAGTATTGTCTCTCGTGTATGTTTGGTTGGGGATGTCAATTAGGTGTCTCATGTGTTTGGTGGGACAACTTGCACAATTGGTGACTGACTAAATACTTATTTTCCCCACTGTATGTGTTTGGTTTGGGAATATGTAGGTGTATGTGTTTGGTTTGGGTATATGTAGGTGTATGTGTTTGGTTTGGGTATTTGTAGGTGTATGTGTTTGGTTTGGGAATATGTAGGTGTGTGTGTTTGGTTTGGGTATATGTAGGTGTATGTGTTTTGTTTGGGTATTTGTAGGTGTATGTGTTTGGTTGGGGAATATGTAGGTGTGTGTGTTTGGTTTGGGTATATGTAGGTGTATGTGTTTGGTTTGGGGATATGTAGGTGTGTGTGTTTGGTTTGGGTATATGTAGGTGTATGTGTTTGGTTTGGGTATTTGTAGGTGTATGTGTTTGGTTTGGGTATTTGTAGGTGTATGTGTTTGGTTTGGAAATATGTAGGTGTGCGTGTTTGGTTGGGTATATGTAGGTGTATGTGTTAGGTTTGGGGATATGTAGGTGTATGTGTTTGGTTTGGGGATATGTAGGGGTGTGTGTTAGGTTTGGGGATATGTAGGTGTGTGTGTTTGGTTGGGTATATGTAGGTGTATGTGTTTGGTTTGGGGATATGTAGGTGTATGTGTTTGGTTTGGGGATATGTAGGGGTGTGTGTTAGGTTTGGGGATATGTAGGTGTGTGTGTTTGGTTGGGTATATGTAGGTGTATGTGTTTGGTTTGGGGATATGTAGGTGTATGTGTTTGGTTTGGGGATATGTAGGTGTGTGTGTTTGGTTTGGGGATATGTAGGTGTGTGTGTTTGGTTTGGGTATATGCAGGTGTGTGTGTTTGGTTTGGGTATTTGTAGGTGTATGTGTTTGGTTTGGGAATATGTAGGTGTATGTGTTTGGTTGGGGAGTATGTAGGTGTATGTGTTTGGTTTGGGGGTATGTAGGTGTATGTGTTTGGTTTGGGGATATGTAGGAGTATGTGTTTGGTTTGGGGATATGTAGGCGTGTGTGTTTGGTTTGGGGATATGTAGGTGTGTGTGTTTGGTTTGGGTATTTCTAGGTGTGTGTGTTTGGTTGGGGAGTATGTGGGTGTATGTGTTTGGTTGGGGAATATGTAGGTGGGTGTGTTTGGTTGGGGAGTATGTGGGTGTATGTGTTTGGTTGGGGAGTATGTAGGTGTATGTGTTTGGTTTGGGGATATGTAGGTGTGCGTGTTTAGTTTGGGTATTTGTAGGTGTGTGTGTTTGGTTTGGGGATATGTAGGTGTATGTGTTTGGTTTGGGTATTTGTAGGTGTATTTTTTTGGTTGGGGTATTTGTAGGTGTATGTTTTCGGTTGGGGAGTATGTAGGTGTATGTGTTTGGTTTGGGTATTTGTAGGTGTATGTTTTTGGTTGTGGAGTATGTAGGTGTATGTGTTTGGTTGGGGAGTGTGTAGGTGGGTGTGTTTGGTTGGGGAGTATGTAGGTGTATGTGTTTGGTTGGAGAGTATGTAGGTGTATGTGTTTGGTTTGGGGATATGTAGGTGTATGTGTTTGGTTTGGGGATATGTAGGTGTAGGTGTTTGGTTTGGGGATATGTAGGTGTATGTGTTTGGTTTGGGGATATGTAGGTGTGTGTGTTTGGTTTGGGTATATGTAGGTGTATGTGTTTGGTTGGGGAGTATGTAGGTGTATGTGTTTGGTTGGGGAGTATGTAGGTGTATGTGTTTGGTTTGGGTATTTGTAGGTGTATGTTTTTGGTTGGGGAGTATGTAGGTGTATGTGTTTGGTTTGGGTATTTGTAGGTGTATGTTTTTGGTTGGGGAGTATGTAGGTGTATGTGTTTGGTTGGGGAGTGTGTAGGTGTGTGTGTTTGGTTGGGGAGTATGTAGGTGTATGTGTTTGGTTGGAGAGTATGTAGGTGTATGTGTTTGGTTTGGGGATATGTAGGTGTATGTGTTTGGTTTGGGGATATGTAGGTGTAGGTGTTTGGTTTGGGGATATGTAGGTGTATGTGTTTGGTTTGGGTATATGTAGGTGTATGTGTTTGGTTTGGGGATATGTAGGTGTAGGTGTTTGGTTTGGGGATATGTAGGTGTATGTGTTTGGTTTGGGTATATGTAGGTGTATGTGTTTGGTTGGGGAGTATGTAGGTGTATGTGTTTGGTTGGGGAGTATGTAGGTATATGTGTTTGGTTGGGGAGTATGTAGGTGTGTGTGTTTGGTTGGGGAGCATGTAGGTGTGTGTGTTTGGTTGGGGAGCATGTAGGTGTGTGTGTTTGGTTGGGGAGTATGTAGGTGTGTGTGTTTGGTTGGGGAGTATGTAGGTGTGTGTGTTTGGTTGGGGAGTATGTAGGTGTGTGTGTTTGGTTGGGGAGTATGTAGGTGTATGTGTTTGGTTGGGGAGTATGTAGGTGTATGTGTTTGGCTGGGGAGTATGTAGGTGTATGTGTTTGGTTGGGGAGTATGTAGGTGTGTGTGTTTGGTTGGGTAGTATGTAGGTGTGTGTGTTTGGTTGGGGAGTATGTAGGTGTGTGTGTTTGGTTGGGGAGTATGTAGGTGTGTGTGTTTGGTTGGGGAGTATGTAGGTGTATGTGTTTGGTTGGGGAGTATGTAGGTGTGTGTGTTTGGTTGGGGAGTATGTAGGTGTGTGTGTTTGGTTGGGGAGTATGTAGGTCTATGTGTTTGGTTGGGGAGTATGTAGGTGTATGTGTTTGGTTGGGGAGTATGTAGGTGTATGTGTTTGGTTGGGGAGTGTGTAGGTGGGTGTGTTTGGTTGGGGAGTATGTAGGTGTGTGTTTGGTTGGAGAGTATGTAGGTGTATGTGTTTGTTTTGGGGATATGTAGGTGTATGTGTTTGGTTTGGGGATATGTAGGTGTAGGTGTTTGGTTTGGGGATATGTAGGTGTATGTGTTTGGTTTGGGGATATGTAGGTGTAGGTGTTTGGTTTGGGGATATGTAGGTGTGTGTGTTTGGTTGGGGAGTATGTAGGTGTGTGTGTTTGGTTGGGGAGTATGTAGGTGTGTGTGTTTGGTTGGGGAGTATGTAGGTGTGTGTTTGGTTGGGGAGTATGTAGGTGTGTGTGGTTGATTGGGGAGTATGTAGGTGTGTGTGTTTGGTTGGGGAGTATGTAGGTGTGTGTGTTTGGTTGGGGAGTATGTAGGTGTGTGTGTTTGGTTGGGGAGTATGTAGGTGTGTGTGTTTGGTTGGGGAGCATGTAGGTGTGTGTGTTTGGTTGGGGAGTATGTAGGTGTGTGTGTTTGGTCCGGGAGTATGTAGGTGTGTGTGTTTGGTTGGGGAGTGTGTGTGTGTGTGTGTGTGTTTGGTTGGGGAGTATGTAGGTGTGTGTGTTTGGTTGGGGAGTATGTAGGTGTATGTGTTTGGTTGGGGAGTATGTAGGTGTGTGTGTTTGGTTGGTGAGTTTGTGTGTGTGGGTGTGTTGGGTTGGGGGCGTATGTAGTGTGTGTGTGTGTGTTTGTTTTTTTAGTATGTAGGTGTGTGTGTTTGGTTGGGGAGTATGTTGGTGTCTGTGTTTGGTTGGGGAGTATGTAGGTGTGTGTGTTTGGTTGGGGAGTATGTAGGTGTGTGTGTTTGGTTGGGGAGTATGTAGGTGTGTGTGTTTGGTTGGGGAGTATGTAGGTGTATGTGTTTGGTTTGGGGATATGTAGGTGTATGTGTTTGGTTTGGCGGTATGTAGGTGTGTGTGTTTGGTTTGGGGAGTATGTAGGTGTATGTGTTTGGTTGGGGAGTATGTAGGTGTGTGTGTTTGGTTGGGGAGTATGTAGGTGTGTGTGGTTGATTGGGGAGTATGTAGGTGTGTGTGTTTGGTTGGGGAGTATGTAGGTGTGTGTGTTTGGTTGGGGAGTATGTAGGTGTATGTGTTTGGTTGGGGAGTATGTAGGTGTATGTGTTTGGTTGGGGAGTATGTAGGTGTGTGTGTTTCGTTTGGGGAGTATGTAGGTGTGTGTGTTTGGTTGGGGAGTATGTAGGTGTGTGTGTTTGGTTGGGGAGTATGTAGGTGTGTGTGTTTGGTTGGGGAGTATGTAGGTGTATGTGTTTGGTTGGGGAGTATGTAGGTGTATGTGTTTGGTTGGGGAGTATGTAGGTGTATGTGTTTGGTTGGGGAGTATGTAGGTGTATGTGTTTGGCTGGGGAGTATGTAGGTGTATGTGTTTGGTTGGGGAGTATGTAGGTGTGTGTGTTTGGTTGGGGAGTATGTAGGTGTGTGTGTTTGGTTGGGGAGTATGTAGGTGTGTGTGTTTGGTTGGGGAGTATGTAGGTGTATGTGTTTGGTTGGGGAGTATGTAGGTGCATGTGTTTGGTTGGGGAGTATGTAGGTGTGTGTGTTTGGTTGGGGAGTATGTAGGTGTGTGTGTGTTTGGTTGGGGATATGTAGGTGTGTGTGTTTGGTTGGGGAGTAGGTAGGTGTGTGTGTTTGGTTGGGGAGCATGTAGGTGTGTGTGTTTGGTTGGGGAATATGTAGGTGTGTGTGTTTGGTTTGGGGAGTATGCAGGTGTGTGTGTTTGGTTGGGAAGTATGTAGGTGTATGTGTTTGGTTGGGGAGTATGTAGGTGTGTGTGTTTGGTTGGGGAGTATGTAGGTGTGTGTGTTTGGTTGGGGAGTATGTAGGTGTATGTGTTTGGTTGGGGAGTATGTAGGTATATGTGTTTGGTTGGGGAGTATGTAGGTGTATGTGTTTGGTTGGGGAGTATGTAGGTGTATGTGTTTGGTTGGGGAGTATGTAGGTGTATGTGTTTGGTTGGGGAGTATGTAGGTGTGTGTGTTTGGTTGGGGAGTATGTAGGTGTGTGTGTTTGGTTGGGGAGTATGTAGGTGTATGTGTTTGGTTGGGGTGTATGTAGGTGTGTGTGTTTGGTTGGGGAGTATGTAGGTGTGTGTGTGTTTGGTTGGGGAGTATGTAGGTGTGTGTGTTTGGTTGGGGAGTATGTAGGTGTATGTGTTTGGTTGGGGAGTATGTAGGTGTATGTGTTTGGTTGGGGAGTATGTAGGTGTGTGTGTTTGGTTGGGGAGTATGTAGGTGTGTGTGTTTGGTTGGGGAGTATGTAGGTGTGTGTGTTTGGTTGGGGAGTATGTAGGTGTATGTGTTTGGTTGGGGAGTATGTAGGTGTGTGTGTTTGGTTGGGGAGTATGTAGGTGTGTGTGTTTGGTTGGGGAGTATGTAGGTGTGTGTGTTTGGTTGGGGAGTATGTAGGTGTGTGTGTTTGGTTGGGGAGTATGTAGGTGTGTGTGTTTGGTTGGGGAGTATGTAGGTGTACGTGTTTGGTTGGGGAGTATGTAGGTGTGTGTGTTTGGTTGGGGAGTATGTAGGTGTGTGTGTTTGGTTGGGGAGTATGTAGGTGTGTGTGTTTGGTTGGGGAGTATGTAGGTGTGTGTGTTTGGTTGGGGAGTAATAGATCATTACTGTAGGCTTTCAGCAGAAGTGATGGATGTTCAGGGTCCTGACTGTGATGAGCTCCTCACAGTGGTCACTAGTCTCATACAGACAGTCTGTTTCTTGCTGGTTATCTCATAGAACTGTAACAGTGCTCAGTTATTCTCTTCAGTGCTGCATTTAATTGTACTATGGCTCAGTTTCGTTGCACACTGTGCAATGACAAGGCATCTTATCATCTTATCATTTCTATAAAGCTTTTGTGCTTGTTTTGCTATCCGGTGTGGACCAGGAGGATCCCTTTGAAGTCTTGGTTCCTCTCAAGGTTTCCTCCTCTTGCTCTAAGGGAGTTTTTCCTTGGTGCCTTGGACCTGGATTCTCTGTTAAGCTGCTTTGTGACAGCATCTGTTGTAAAGGGTAGATATAAATAAACCTCGACTTGACTTGACATGTAGGTGTATGTGTGTGGCTGTGGAATATGTAGGTGTTTGTGCTTGGGAACATGTGTTTAGTTTGAGAATGCCTAGCTGTACGTGTTTGGTTCCTGGTTTTATGTACGTCAGTAATGTTTTACTTGTCCTGATTTTCTCCACAGTAATTCGCCTGAGTTACTCCCACCTCTGCCACCTAGTGAATGTGACTGTATCACATTTAAGCACCTGAAGCACCTGTCTGCTGTTGTATACTCTCCATGAACAAAAACGAGGCAGCTTGGGGGAAAGCAGTGTTCAAGGGACAAATGTAGATATCTATCTGTGGAAATGTGAACATATATGACCATATATTCTTTAAAGACTCAGCCGCTATATAATGTTATATCCACCATCTTTGGACGCCCTTTTACTTTCAAATGTTTGTTTTCAGTCACGTGATTCTGATGATGTCCAGAATCGAGATGAAAGGCAGTAAGTGCTTCTGTAGTGCGCTACTTTATACGATATTACCACAGAAAGTACATACAGGAAATCACAGCATATGCTGGATGTAGCCCTGAGAGTGATTTTAACTGAACAGAAACATCAGCTGCTATCAGGACATTCCTCTTCCAGACATCCTTCTACTCCAGACAACAAAGGAAAACCACTGAAAACATAATTTGCCAAATGTAAAGTTTGGTGGAGGTGGGATGATGGTGTGGGGTTGTCTTTAGGAGTTGGGCTCGGGCCCTTAGTTCCAGTGAAAGGAACTCTTAATGCTTTAGCAGACCAAGAGATTTAGGAGAGTTTCATGCTCCCAACTCTGTGGGAACAGTTTGAGGATGGGACCCTTCCTGTTCCAACATGACAAAGCTAGGTCCATAAAGACATGGATCTCAAAGTTTGGTGTAGAAGAACTTGACTAGTCCTGACCTCAACCCAACAGAACACCTCTGGGATGAATTAGAGTAGAAACTGTGAGCCTCATGAAGAACAACTTGATAAATCCTCTTTGTGGTTTCTTGGTTGGGCACAGGCATTGTGAGAGTCTGCGATAGAGCTTGTGATGTTGGAAACCACTTCCTGCCCTCAGTCTGCAGTTTGTGCTACAGCAGCACAGTGACCTGACATCAGTTGCAATCATGCAAATCTAATTAGCCATTTCTCAGTATGTGTTCTTGGGTGCTCGTGAGTCCTTCCTCGATATCATCTTTCACTTTCCAGGTGTGTTCCAATACTCAAGAACGCATGTACCAAGAATGGTTAAGGTACATGGATGTTGTTGCTCTGGGCTGATGTTGATGTTAATGTTGATGACCTGCTGACAGGAACAAATGAACAACCAAATTCCTGTGGCACTATGGAATAGTTAAATACATGGAAATAGTAGCCCCCCATTTTACTATTATGTCTAAGGCCGCTTTCATGGGATAAACTACTGTTAATGTCCAGTTTACCATCGAACGGTGTAATATATACGTTCGCCAGTAGAGGGCGGTGCCAAATGCACCAGCGGCTGACGCTCTGACAGGCAGAAGAAGTCGGCCAGTACTGGGTGCAGCAGCTAGCAGCTAACACGGCGAGTGGCTCCTGTAACCTGCTATTTTCTGTGTTTGCTGTGCCTAAGCAGAATAAATATGTTGCACTAGAGATGAATTGGCCCATCATTTTCAGGAATGTAACATTCTCAGCATTAAAGACCCACAGCTGCACGTTTATAAGTTCTCTTTTTCAGTAAACGGTGCAGTAAAACCTACTTTTAAAATAAAATGAGGTGAGAAAACGGACATTGAAGTTGTGGAATTTTGGTTTATTTGGTACGAATAAAATCTAATATTCCTAATATACCTAATATTATTATATTGTAATAAAATATAATTAATTTTGTTCTCATGAATCGTAAGGATGAGGCTAAACTGTTATGAAGATTAGCGTTCAGACACGACCAGCTAGCTAATACACATACTTCCGTAATGGTAATATAATACAATATGTCTAATAACAACATACTTAACGTTACTGGTTTTATATAGTTTAACAGACAAATAGGAAAACTCAGCACTGGTGTAAAAGCTTGTAATGCTTAGCTTTTGTTCATCGTCATAATGCTAATGCTAACACTTTACGTTTAGCTGTGTGCTAGCGCTAACACGGAACACTTACCTTCGTAGTTGTCAATATAACTAGATATGTACATCTTGAATCCTTTCTCTTTCTTGCTCGAAGAAGCCACGGCATGGGTCTTGACGATCCGATGGACATCATTGACCGTCATCCGAGGGAGGTCTTGCAAACACCGCGTGTAAAACGTCATTGTTGACATGTATTTGCCGTCGCTCCTGAGTTAACCGGAAATGAGGCTGCCGGTATAAGCGAATGCGGAAGCGTTGCGTGCACAGAGCCTATAGTAACGTTAGGCTCTCCTGTTTCTCCTCAGCCTGGCACACCAGCGCCTCAGCTTGGCAATGATGTCTGTAGCACGTGGTCTGTCTGCGTTTCTAATATGAAAGTTTGCTCTAATATTTCTGAAGTATGAGGCTCCGTTTATTAGTGCAGATAGTCTCTCCTTGATTCTCTCCTCAGCCTGGTGCGCCAGTGACAGCTATAGCACTTTTTCTCCCTCTGTTCTGCTGTTACTCCGGATGGCCCACACGCTGCGCTTATACGTTACTCATTTAATCCTGGCTCTTAACCCCTTTTGGCTCGTGAACATTTAAACATCACTGCTGCATCAAAGTCGTGGCTGGTTAACCTTGGTTTTATTTTACCAAAGAAAGACACAAGCAGTGATACCAGTATCCTGGTTCAGTGATCTATATTTATCAGCTACTAAATGGTCTCTTAATGCTGGTAAAATCTGCTGGACTCTGAGTGGAATATTAGCAGGTATACTTCTGTATGAGTGTTCTCCATCTTCGTGTCCTTGCGAGTTCTAGCCAAGAGCGTTCTTCTCAAGAACACAAGTACGTTCTTCACATTCTTGGTATTGAGAAACTCATTATTTACAAAGAGGCAATAAACTAGAAAACCAAAAAAATTTTGCTAAGAAGTACAAAGTGGTTCTCCCCCTCGCCATTGCTTATTAGCAGCTAAACCCCTCTGACGGACGGAGAACCAACACTGTCTGAGTGAATTTTTTAACAGGTACATATTTGAATTTGATGGTATTCCAATTAATATCTGAGTTGGGCCTGTGAAAAGACATTACACTCAAGAAATTTCAGACACTTGAAAACAAAATGCTAATATTGTAGTACCAGAATGGAGTTTCCCAGAATTCCTGGTGGCTTTCTTGTATTCTGCTAATTAGTTCTTATTGTGTTCAAGTTCAGCCTGCATTGTTGCAACAGAAGTGAGCAGGTGGTAACTGTCAGCTCAGCAGTCTTTACACTGACAGGCAGCATGTGAGCAGTCAATTATTACATCCTCAGAAATGAATGGTTTCCTGTCCATCCTAGATACACCAGAAATCATATGCCACTACGTGTCAGTACTACACTACAGAGATTTGGTTCAATGCTGATTGACATAAATATTGACCAGCATTATCTGCCAACCCTTTAAAACCTTGTAACCCATTTGTTTATTTACTGTATACTGTATATATATATATATATATATATATATATATATATATATATATATATATATATATATATATATATATATATACTTTAAACATGCCACTGTCATAGGATGCCAATGGACTCCACTGGACTTCAGCCCTGTTCCACACCTTTGGGATGTGCAATATCAGTTCTCGCCCAACATCAGTATCTGATCTCACACCACTGACACACCTAACACACATTCCTAAAGACACACTCCGAAATCTTGTGCAAAGTCTTCCCAGAAGAGTGGAGGCTGTTATAGCAGATGGCTTTGCTCAACAACATTAATAAGCTCATACACATGATTTGATGCAAATGGTGAGTTTGGTGTCCACATACTTTTGGCCATTTGGTGTACTATACAGTGTATTACAACATAAACCTGAAGCCAGTAGGTTCACTGGGTAATCTACTGGACCTTAATATCAGCCAGAGTTACTGGACAACTAATGTGACAGTTCAGTCCTGGTGCTAAGGCCTCCAAAAAACTTCAACGGCACTGATTGCAAGCTCATGCACATGGCAAATCCATTATGTCCATTACGCAGAAAGCTTGATCGAGGACTGGCTTTTTTTGAGGGAACCAATGTGCCGTTTTACATCTGCCCAAGGAAGCCTGCGGTAAATTAGCGGTGCCATTAATGCATTTGAGGAGAAAAGATGGGGGAAAATGTCATTTTGACCCATTTCACTGATTAGCACCAGGCTCAGCAGGAAAGTTCATTTCATTAAGATTTTAATAAAGAGGCCTTCATGCCTGTGTGTGGGGGCAAGATTAGAAACATTAAACTGGAGCAATATCCACTCACCTGTCTGTTCCGTCGCCCCTTTTTAATGAACTGCGTCTGCTCGGTCAGCAGTGACCCATAGGTGCCTCTCTCCCCGTGGAGGAACATAATAAGTACGAGGATGTGGCGGGACGTCCCTCCTGCCACAAGGCAATCATTCTAAATGGCATGGAAGGGTATTAGCAAAGTTGGGAAACTAATCTCAGCACCTTGTGGGAGTTTAAAGAAGTATTCAATCTTAGTATAAGTTAAAGAGGAGATTCCACTTGATGCTGGGCAATCCAAATGAACATTTGTGCCCTTAGAACCAATGTATGAAAAATTAGCTATACCCTGTACTGTGCCTCACTCAAGAAGCAGTCCAGGATGAAACACTTCTTTATTTGGTTTCCATGACATCACAAAAACAGACTAGTGTAGTGTTACATTTTCAATTTGTATACTCATCATCCAAAGATTAGCTGCACTCAGAAGAAAGTGTGGGACTGCAATGCTATTGGGAAGGAGGATAAAGGTCACCAGGAACAATAAATGATGCTAAATTAATACGGGGAATATTTATTGAGCTACACATACAGAAGTAGTGTCTTTCAGTATGGGGTCGAACCGTCATATATGCTAATGCAACATGCAAGATGTCTAGGTATGGAGCTGTAGAGGCTCCTAATGGTGTCCTGTGATAATTCATCCCATGCATCGTGAATATTCTCACAAGGCTCCAGCAGATTTTGTGGTAGAGGGGGAGATGGAGTGACACAAGGCCTTCTGGACGTGTGAAGCATGGCAATAAACCATTAACTTGAGAGAATGCTGCCAACACAACAGCAACACAACAGTCAGAATGGAAAGCAAGCGCAACAGGATAACCTGATGTAGTCGGTCAGGCACAGCGATTTGGCTTATCATTGCTTACCTCACATGCGTGTCTAAGCATGAAACCTGAATTATGATCATGTCTCATGATGTCAAACCCACCCACCAAGTTTCACTCCTGTCGGTTGTTTCCTTCTGGGTGCAACTATTGTTTTGCTGATGAGTATAGGCTGGAAAACGAATGGTTTGTTTTGTAACAGTGTCAAAATGAAAGTCTTTGTTTCAAACGAGCGAGAAAACTGAGCTTGTTGTCACTTTAAAGAGCAAAATAAACATAGTTGGAGACATCAAAACCACAGTGACTGAGAGGCTGTTTACACAGAGTCCGTCAGTTAAGTCGCAAAGTACACAAGTGTAATGTTAAAAGGTCAGAAATGAATTTTGCATGAGGGGAGCAACGTGGCTTTAGCAGTCTTGTTTGAGAGCTGTTACATGATACCACGCCTTGGGGTGTCTAAAAAATCTCTGACTCAAGCCTAGTAACCATGGGAACATGAGGAAAAGCCCTCTGGGCTCAGCAAAGACAGGGTGAAGATAATCTGGAGATTAATACCGAGTGACAGTGATGTTTAACTACTTTGCAGTCGGGATTTATCTCCACAAATCTAGCCGAGCAAACCTGCTACGAGGACCGGAGGGGAGTAAGGGTGGTGGTGGTGATGGGGGGGTGGGGTTTGGGCTCTGCAAAGGAAATTAAATAATAGATTAAAGACTAAGACCACAAAGCTGTTGGCTCTCCTACACCGGTTGTAGATGTTTGCTCTTTGGCAGATCGCTACATGCTTGAAACTGCAGGGTCCCTGGTGCACCTGGATCTCCTATGCGGTGTCCGGTCCCTCTGTGGTAGACCGTTGCACCTGTGGCATACCTGCAGCATGCAAAACAAAGAGGAGCTCTCTTCTGCTCCAGTGGAGCTGGCAAGTCTATTGGGAGGCAGGTTCATTCTCAATTCAGCTTAGCTGCTGGCTCTCTCCATATGCTTGTGCAACCTCATCTTCTCCCCAGCTCGTATTGTACTTGGTTTGTGGGAGAAGAGAAAAATCTCTCTTCGCTGTTATATTGCTGTGTCAGGGACCGTGCTGCCCGTGCGAATGTGTACCTACATGTATGTGTGTGTGTGTATGTTCCATTCTTTCATCGCCGCTCTCCCCAGAGAGGGACACCTGAATAATAGATACGGGCAGGGGCTGAGACAGGGGAGGGACAGTGGTGCTTTATCGAGCTTATTGCCTGTGTTTCTTTTCCCCTGCACACTGATTTCCAGAGGAGAAAAAGAGAAAAAGAAAGCCCCGCAAGCACGAATCATGAAAGCTAAGTGCCCTCACACTGAGGAAATGAAAGTATTTCAGACAATAAAGCGGCACACGGTGGCCACCTCTTCTGGCAATTTAGACGCTCAGTCTTCTGTTTTCTCACTTTCCAAGCTGATTTTATTCCCCTCTTTCCTAAGCAGAATGAACTCCCGTATGCTAAGCAGACAGGGTTCTGCATACTGCCAAAAACTCTAAACTAGCAGCAGCAGCAGCAAACCCTCTTGAATCATAACCAAGAACAGCCATATGCAGAAGTTTGTATGATTAGTTTTTGTTGATTTCCATGCTACAAAAAACCTAACCTAAACACATATGACATTTTTCCTGCAAATTTCAGTCCAAATATTTTATTTACAGTTTAAGATAAAAAAATATTATATATATATATATATATATATATATATATATATATATATATATATATATATATGTATGTATATATATACACTGTTTAAAAAATAAAGGGACCCCTTTTTAAGAGTTCTAAGACTCTTCTAAGAGTATAGCATCAGCTCAGTTCAACTTCAGGGATATTGATCTGGTCAGTTAAGTAGTATTGAGGGCCGTTAATCAGTTTCAGCTGCTTTGGAAATTAACGACAGGTGCAGTAGAGGAGCAACAGTGAGACACCCCCCAAAACAGGAATGGTTTAAAAGGACAAGGTCATTGACATTTTGTCCCCCCTCATCTTTTCCCACTGATTCTTCACTAGTTCTGCAGTTGACTTGGGTCAGCGTCACTACTAGTACCATGGTGCGGTACCTGGACCCTACAGAGGTTGCACAGGTAGTCCAACTACTGAAGAATGGCACATCAATACGTGTCATTGCCACAAGGTGTCTTCCAGCACAGTCTTAAGAGTACGGTGGAGATTCCAGGAGACAGGCAGTTACTCTAGGAGAGCTGGACAAGGGTGTAGAAGGTCCTTAACCCCTCAGCAGGAGAACTGCTCTTTTGTGCTAGGAGGAACAAGATGAGCACTGCCAGAGCCCTACTGCTGTGATTGTGTCTGACCAAACAATCAGAAACAGGCCTCATGAGGGCGGCCTGAGGGCCTGACGTCCTGTAGTGGGCCCTGTGCTCACTGGCCAGCACCGTAGAGCGATTAGCATTTGCCACAGAACACCAGAATTGGCAGATCCGCCACAGGCGCCTTGTGCTTTTCACAGATGAGAGCAGGTTTTACCTGAGCACATGTGACAGACGTGACAGGCTCTGGAGACGCCGTGGAGAACGTTATGCCGTCTGCAACATCATTCAGCATGACTGGTTTGGTGGTGGGTCAGTGATGGTCTGGGGAGGCATATCCCTGGAAGGATGCACAGACCTCTACAGGCTAGACAACGGCACCCTGACTGCTATTAGGTATCAGGATGAAATCCTTGGACCCGTTGTTAGACCCTACGCTGGTGCAGTGGGTTCTGGGTTTCTCCTGGTGCACAACAATGCCCGGCCTCATGTGGAGGAATTGATACCATTGACTGGCCCACCGGCTTGCCTGACCTAAATCCAATAGAACACCTCTGGGACATTATGTTTCGGTCCATCCGACGCCACCAGGTTGCACTACAGACTGTCCAGGAGCTCAGTGATGCTCTGGTCCAGATCTGGGAGGAGACCCCCAGGACACCATCCGTCGTCTCATTAGGAGCATGTGGAGGCCATACAAACTACTGAGTACCATTTTGAGTTGCTGCAGTGGAGTTTGGGTTAAATGGACGAGCCTGCTGCATCATTCTTTCACTTTGATTTTCAGGGTGTCTTTGAATTGAACCCTCTGTAGGGTGATCATTTTCATTTCCATCAAACGATGTGGCATCCTTTCTTTCCTAACATATTATACAGTCTATATGAGGAAAGATATTCTGCATGATTTTTTTCCCATTGAGATCTGATGTGTTTTCAAAGTGTTCCCTTTATTTTTTTGAGCAGTGTACATTGGTTATATATATATAATATATAAATATGGTTGGGCCAGATTTGGTGGATGCCTTCCCTGGCAGAGAGGGTTGGGTTGAGGCACACAGTGCATTGTGAAGACTGAAGAAGCCATCACCGGCGTGTTCAAAACCAGTATAGGCTAACCGAAGGCTATTTCAGGACAGGTCTGGTCCATGCTCTGCTTTAATTCTAAACCCAGCAAAATAACAAGTGCACTCACTGCTGACCTCCCCTAGCTAAACTAAACCCAGACCCTCCCGTATTCAGGCTCCTCAACATTCAAGTTATTGTATAGGTGATCCTAATACAGTCTGACATGTCTTGTCTTCTTAGACTGAACTGCTTACAGTGCAGCAGTGACATCACAACAGCATCAAACTGCAAGGTAAACATAGCTAGCCTGCTTACACGTACAGCTTAGTCGTATGACAGACTCCGGACAAGCTCAAAAATGAGTCCACCAAATGACAGACTGTGGACAAGCTCAAAAATTAGTCCACCAAATGACAGACTCCGGACAAGCTCAAAAATTAGCCCACCAAATGACAGACTCTGGGCAAGCTCAAAAATGAGTCCACCAAATGACAGACTCCGGACAAGCTCAGAAATGAGTCCACCAAATGACAGACTCCGGACAAGCTCAAAAATGAGTCTACCAAATGACAGACTCCGGGCAAACTCAAAAATGAGCCCACCAAATGACAGACTCCGGACAAGCTCAGAAATGAGTCCACCAAATGACAGACTCCGGGCAAGTTTAGAAATGAGTCCACCAAATGACAGACTCCGGACAAGCTCAGAAATGAGTCCACCAAATGACAGACTCCGGACAAGCTAAAAAATGAGCCCACCAAATGACAGACTCCGGACAAGCTCAGAAATGAGTCCACCAAATGACAGACTCCGGACAAGCTCAAAAATGAGTCCACCAAATGACAGACTCTGGACAAGCTCAAAAATAAGTCCACCAAATGACAGACTCCGGACAAGCTCAATAATGAGTCCACCAAATGACAGACTCCGGGCAAGCTCAGAAATGAGTGCACCAAATGCCAGACTCCGGACAAAGCTCAAAAATGAGTCCACCAAATGACAGACTCCGGACAAGCTCAAAAATGAGTCCACCAAATGACAGACTCCGGACAAGCTCAAAAATGAGTCCACCAAATGACAGACTCTGGACAAGCTCAAAAATGAGTCCACCAAATGACAGACTCTGGACAAGCTCAAAAATGAGTTTACCAAATGAGGCCATCCAATCATTTTATTTGGACCATTGCGGTTATAGTCCTGTTACAGGACTTTTCTGTCCTTTTTATTGACAGTGCATTTAGTTTAGTGATTACCTTCGTGACGTATAGACTAATTCAGAATATATATATATAAACAAGTGTGTCTAAAAGAAATCACAGACTCTGCATCAGACATCTGGGATTATTTTGGATTTTTTTAACAAGGACGGATAAACGAGGACAAAAAACAAGAGATAAAAACCATGGAAATGACATGTGATTTAGGAAGAGTGCCATATGAAACAAAAATGCTCTGGGAATACTGCGAACACGAGGGCTCACCTCACGCACCCCCTTCCAGATATAGAATTAACCCGATGATGCTTATACAGACTCACCTCCCCCCTTCAAATTCACCATCCCCTTCATGAATCATGTCCTCAGGAGCACGTTCACTGAGCAGAGGTCTGCACCAAACAGTGCTGCATCTACAGAGAGCAAACGGGTCAAAAAAGGGCGGAGGTCTACGCTGTGATACCGACTGAATTATTAATTTGAGGTGTAAGACTTTTTGATCCTTTTCACTTTTCATTGTTTCAGTGCTCCATGATGTGCGTGATCGCAATCATGATTCCCACTCCGCCTTAAAATGGTACCGACGCCAGAAAATAGCCGCTGCACCATTTAAGGTGAAACTGGAAAGTTAGAAGAAGAAGCTGGATCGGTATACTGAGACACCAACATGGAACAGCTGTACCATTTAAGGGGGACCAGGAAAACTGGAACAAGATGCTGACCTCTGCTTTGTTGATGGATAACACCAACTTAAAACAGCTCCAGTGAAAAACCAAACACAGGACACACTTAGGTTGACAAAGCTACCTTCCAATTCCGAGCCAGCTAAGAAAACAGCACCAATCCATCACCTACTTCATGAGCAAAGACCTGCATCCACAAAAGGCTTTCTTACGTGCTCAGGACACTAGAACCCAACACAGCCGTACCCCAGCTCTACAGAGAAGTGAAGCTTAAAGATGAGGAATCTCTCAGTACAGCAGAAAGGATTGCATTACTTGTGATGCGTGGATGTCAAGGGCAGTGGATTCCTGTGGGACTATAACACTGCATTATCTCACAGATGACTGGTGACTGCTGTCACACATTCTCCAAACTAGAGCAGTCCCCAAAGTCACACCATGGCAAACAATGCAGAGCTCCTGCAAGATGTAGCAGCAGAATGAAGGATTGCCCACAACAGTTAACCCTAACCCTAACCCTAACCCTAGATAGATAGATAGATAGATAGATAGATAGATAGATAGATAGATAGATAGATAGATAGATAGATAGATAGATGGATGGATTGGATAGATAGATAGATAGATAGATAGATAGATAGATAGATAGATAGATAGATAGATAGATAGATAGATAGAAATATAGATTGGATAGATAGATAGATAGATAGATAGATAGATAGATAGATAGATAGATAGATAGATAGATAGATAGATAGATAGATAGATAGATAGATAGATAGATTGATCCCAAAGGAAATTTAGCAGCCAGTAGCGGTTTCACAAAAAACAGCACAGATACAAATACAAATGATCTAGTAGCTGTGTTTGCAGATTTTGTGGTAGGGGTGAAGGAGTGACACCAGACCTTCTGGACATGTGACACTTGACAATAAACAGTCCATCTGGTGCTGACCACGGTGCCTCCACACACAGATTCGTTGGTCGTCTCCACCCAAAACAAAGCAGGACTCGCCACTGAAGATAACCTGCTGCCATTCTGAGTCACTCCATGAGTCTGGTACGACACCGCTGCAGTCTTTGGTGACGTTAACACAGTGTTAAGGGAAGTTGTTGCCGCGGTCTGCGTGCATGTAGTTCCGTGTTGTGCAGAAGTCTGCCACTGGTGCAGGATGACTCATTGAGGGCACCACTCCTCAAATCAACCTGCTTTTGAAGTCTTCTCTGAGGCATACTTGGCCTGCAAAGCTGTGTATGAAACCTGAATCATTCGAATGTGTCAGTGTCTAAGCCTAGGTTTCTTTCCTGTGGGTTGATTCCTTTTGGGTGCACCTTTTCTGCGATGATGAGTCGATGTTGTCACAATTCTCAGCATATTACAATATGGTTAAAATCGCAAAAATACTGTAGGGAGTTGATCATAAGGTCTTTAACATATCCCACCCCGAACTGAGATACAGGCAAATAACTGTAACAGACCAAATAGTAATATTACAACTACCTATAAATAATAATAATAACCTTGTTAGCATAAACCCAAACATTTGAAGTCAACCTAAAATCAAATTTAGCCATTTCTTTTCTTTTCTAAAAGTAATTTTAACCAATAATTTATATATTTTAATAACATCATGTTTAGCAAATACCTGGGACTGCGACGTTTGTTCAGCAGCGTCTCTGGACACTGGCCATGCTAAAAAGACACGAGGGACCACTCAGGTGTTTTTGTTGTCATTAGAAGAGTAGTCTGTATCAAATACACTCATCATCAAAAGAATACCTGCACCCAGAAGGAATCAACCAACAGGAATGAAACCTAGTGGGTAGGTTTGACATTGTGAGGCATGTGAATGATTCAAGTTACATGCTTGGGTGCACATAAGACCTAAGCAGGGACAGGGCTTATTGCTGTACCTGACTGACCCAGCAGCAACGATGTGAACATTCAGAGAGCAGTCATGCCCTCTACGAGTCATCCTGTTATTGGCAAACGACTGCATGACGCAGGACTACATGCACACAGACCGATACAATGACTGTCCTTAACACCATATCACAGTCGCAATAGACTGCAGTGGTGTCGTGCCAGACTGTAATGGAGCGACTCAGAATGGCAGTGGGTCATCTTGAGTGGCAAGTCCTGCTTTTGTCTTGGTGAAGACAAACAACAAATTTGTGTGTGGAGGCAAGATCAACGGTTTGTTGTCAGGCATCCAGAAGGCCTGGTGTCACTCCACCTCCACCCCTACCAAACAATCTGCAGGAGCTGTGTGAGAATATTCAGGCTGCATGGGGTGGATTATCACAGGACACCATTAAGAAACAAACATGGTGGCTTGACACCATACGGAGAGACACTACTTCTGTATGTGTAGCTCAATGAATATTCCCCATATGTGTCTAAATGTATCATCGTGTATTCTTCCTGGTAACCTTTACCTTCCTTCCTAATAGCATATCAATCTGACACTTCCTTCTGGGTGGGACTATTCTTTTGATCTTGAGTGTAACATTGCTCACTATGAATGGATGATGGAGAGGTAGTCTACATAACCAACACTCAGTAATCATAGTAGCTAACTATTTTAGGATTCCACAATAAAGTCCAACAATAAATTCCCTGATATGCACCACTAGCCTGGCCCTCTAACTATTTCAATTTTTTTTGACTGTGTACTATGAACATCTGGACCAATCCGAATTTCTTTCAGTGTTTTGCAATCTACAAAAGGAAAGTGCTAAATAAATAAATCTTCAACAATGTCACATTACTAATTCACCAGCATATTTCAATACAGGGCAAAACAAACTGCAATGGCAATATGTAGCAATTTGACTGCAATAGTCTTAACAGGGAGGCACATCAGGGCAAGTTCTCGTCCAATAACCATATCTGCACTACAAGAGCTTGCGTAGTGGAGGAGGACACTCCAGATTACAGACTCATCTTTTTTTCTACAAGGGCACTGCAAGATGAATGGCTGAATGAAATATTGATTCCTCAAGTCTCCTTTAAAAACAAATAGTTCATAGATGACTGCTGACGCTGTTCTGGCGCCCTGGGTTGTGAAGCTTCGCGACGCTCCTTCATCTTCAGAGCAAGATCATGAAAAATTCAATTTTTTTTCCTCAACGATCTTGTCTTTAAATGAAACACTTTCAAGGCCACAAAAGGGACACAAGCTAATTACGCATCAAAAGGCATATTTGATTTGTTGGAGGGGTGAGCTGAAAAATGAATGAAGCATGTTTTTCTATGCACGGTTATGCTGTTTCTTGAAAATATCATTAGCCAAGTCACAGACCAAGTTGCTAAAACTTTGAAAATCCGTCCTTAGCTAAAAAGCTACAACATAAAATAGATGCGAATGTGTGTAGCTCCCTGGCTGTTCTGGCGATGTAAGGCTGGTGGAAACGAATGTGCATGTATATTTAATGGCAAAAGTCCCACTGGCCCAGCAGGAGTGTAGATGGTAATGAGGACTGGCAAGTTGAAAACCGAAAGTGCCACTTGTCTCCTCCCTCGATACACACAAGGGAGGGAGCTAGGGGAAGAAAGAGAGAGAGAAAGAGAAAGTGAGCAAGGCTTACGAGAAACAAGGCGCTAAATCTGAGCACACCACTTCTGCCACATAAAAGTGTGAATGTGTTATCTGAGACAAAAGGCAGAAACATTTAAAAATACATGAAAATGTTGGAGAACATGAGAGACGGTGTACTGACTACACAGCCCATATATACCGCTTGCGTCATGCGCTGATTCCAAGTTAGAGCTGAACCTTTCCAGGCAGTAAACACGCTAACACGACTGTGATAATTGCCCACAGAACTTGATATTTGAGGAGGATGGTACATTATGCTACACAGCATGGCATTTTGCCAGGTACGTAGTAAGGCACACCAAGGAGAGAGCGTCTGAAGGTGCTGAAGTGCTGCAAACAGCTCACTCTCTTATCAGCTGCCAACTATCGTGATAAGTGTTTTTATCAAGATAAGGACTTAAGGTCGTATTCCTTCGGAAATAAACAAACATGGCTCGTTTCTCTCACCACCTGTTCCTTTAATGTCATATATTATAAATACTGAGATTATTTACATTGAGATATAAAATAGTTTGATTGTATCTAGATATATTCCAACGTATTGGCATGTCCCCAAAATGTACAGCTTGATTTCAAAATAATCTCGACCTACGAACCTGAGACACTAGAAGGAAAGGAATACAGCAAGAAACGTTGCCAAAGCTTGCTACACAGTAGCAGAAATATGGGCCGGATACATAAAAATCACTGCCTTGGGCCCATTAAAACCTTCAAGTCAACACCAATCCAAGAATACCTTGCACAAAATAGAACAGTGTGGAACTTCATCGATGCACAATGCAGTATCTGCCAAACGTGGCCGATGCATATGCACATGTACAGTAGCTAGAGAAAAATGTGTAACATTTATCATATGATGTCAAGTTCAAATAGAGACATCCAGGTGCATTGTGGTCTCCTTGTCAGTCAAGCTTCTTGGTGGCATCCAGTGTACTGTAACTTTTGCTCTTCTTCGCTCTGGAGATTCCATTACATGGAGCTACCAGGCAGTATATTGGTGATAGTCCATTTCTGTCCAGTGCATTTTTGGAGAGCCAGCTGATATCCAAACTCATTGTCGTTGCTCTCCACAAGCTCAAGGCATCGCTTTGACTTTCTATTCTGTATGGAGCCTCCCTGGAAGGAAAAAGAAAGAACAGATTGAATATAGACATTTTTTGCTCTTGCGCTGTCTCCATCATATCCTATTGCAGTCGTGCAGTTTGTGGCTCGCAACTCCAGGATGCATACGTGCTATGGGATGACAAATACCCTTCACTGAGACAGGCACTGATCAGAAAACAATACTGACAAAAGGAATGAAAACTTTTGGGGGTAAAATATTGTGCCAACACACTTTCAGACAAAACCTTCAAGGCAGCTGGCCTGTCTAACAAATCAAATTCATCTTCATCTCTCTTCATCTTTCGCCTGCTATCCTGGGGGGAGATCCTGGCACTTGTTCCAAATGAGAGGAAAGAGGGAGCACAGCGGTTTGAAGACATGAAAGTGAAGGCTAAGAGCCTGGGGCAGGGACAGCACTGTTCTCAGGCCTGTGGAGGACAGATTACAAGTTTCACAAGCCATTGCCAACTCTCCATCTGACAGTTCTCAGGTCAGGCTGTGCAGCAGTTGAGGCCTACAGTTTGTTTATGTGTTATTTATTTTTATTGTCATTCAGCATATGCCAGCAAATATCACCAAAGGATATATCTCAGATACTGTTAATATATATCAAACCTTTACACCGGTCCTGGATACATAAAAAAAGAGAAAGATAAAAATTTACTAAATTATTTAAAATATAAATATGTACAAGCAGGGAGTGATCTTTAGTTGACAAAAGGAAAGGAAGAATAACTTTTTCCCAATTTGAGTCAAACTGTTCCAATCTAAAATTGACAAACGCTGTTATCTTTCATGGATATCCAGCATAATTTCTATCCATGCGTTTAAATTCCTCCCACTTCCTAAAACCCAATTTTTTTAGCAGCTACTATATTCATTAAATATTCATCTTTTCTCAGCCATTTCTGAGGTATGTATACAATACATATATTCTTACTCTCTAGGAATATTTCAGATGAAACTAGCTGTATAGGAATGGGTAACCCCAGTGTATAATAGCCCTCAAATGTGCTGCAAAATGAAAAAAAGAAAGGGTATGCCCTATCCCCCGTTTTCTTTAGCTAGCCACAAAGTTTTAAGATTGAACCCTCTGTCTTTTACATTGCCATATGTACCTTGAGAGCATTTTATTGAATTCATTAATTTAATTGCTTTTGACTAATCTCTACAAGTAAGATCTGAAATAGCTATAATGATTTGGGTAATAAGTTAATTTCAAAGGATTTATACCTTGAACTGAAACTAAACTAAGAAATTAGGTTCCATCTTCCTTTACTGTTTCATATATAGGCTGATAATTGATTTCTGATAATTTTGCTAAATCTTTTGGTATACTAATTTCTAGATGCATAAAGAATTCTGTCTGCCATGTCATGGGACATTTGCTGAGGCCTACAGTTCTAACACCAGGATTCGTGACAGATCAGATTTGCACAAATTTCACTGTAGCCCAAATGTGGTCAATCAGCCAAGACTTAAACGGTGCCCGAAATCTGCAAATTTATTCTTGCTCTAAAACTACAAGGCTAATATAGTGAACAAGTAAGTAGGCTTATGATGGTTTGCATAAAAATAAGCAATAAAGGAAAAGGTTGTTCTCTTGACAAAAAAAGTATGGCACTAAAATCACTTCAAACGAAGCTTATTTCAAGCAAAGAGCAGAACACAAATTATTTTTAATTTACCAGTAAAGATTCAATGAACTCGAGAATGTTATTTGCGACTTTTACTTTATTGTCACAGTTGTCTTACTTTGTTCTGTTAGGACACCAAAAGGTTTTTACAATGCAATTAACCATCGCTTACCACAGGCCTAAATGGAAGCCTATTGGTAGTGGCAGAGTTAATATTATAAATGATTTACAGCACAATTTTAACCCTGTCCATGCATTATCCTAATTTGACCCTTCAAACCATCAGTCTAAATCCTAGGAGCTCGAGCACTGTAAGTTGGCATGATAGAATCCTTTCCTTTCAAATCCATTTATTTAATTGGCAATAATTCCAATAGTAGCTTTCAGAATAAAATATTTGGTTTTGGTGTTTATCCAAGAAGCTTGTTGAGTCCAAAGTATCATTTACAACCAAAACACAGCATTAATGCCAACAATCAGCAGCATCTGTAACCTTATCACTGGAGGACTTCTTCCGCAGACTACACTGAACAGTGCACAGAGGAGAAACACTGATAAATCTACAACCTGCAAATTAACAAAATCAACAGACAAGTGGAAACTGGAGTTCCCCTAGGAACAAGACGTAGCATATGATAACAAGAGGGCTATTACTACAGCGGATCTGGAAAGAGGATCTGTTTTTATTTCTAGCATTAGTTCTGGCCTACAGTACACAATGCCCTCACAAAATGGTAATGAGTATAACATTACACCACAGAAACATACTGGGGGTAGTTCTGTTTAGCTCCTCATTAAAGATTGTTCTAAATTGTGGAACTAGTTTACTAGCATAGCCCTCCAAGTTCACTGTAAGGGTAATTAATTATGTATCTGACAACAATGGGGGGCTCAAAGCTTTCTGGTGTGTGCTATATACAGTAGATGTTGTGCAGTTTTAGTGCTATTTTGTACTGGCTTTTGTTTTTTATTTGTTCAGCCTTGTAAAACTAACGTTCCTTCAGGCTGCTGAACAAAGCAATTGCCTGCTTCGGTGCACTGTATATAACGCTAAGATGATAAAGCTCATCATTTCTATGTTTACTCGGTTTCTAATCGCCATCATTGTGTACTTCTACATGCAACAAGATGAATCGCTCTGAAAACAAAATGAAAGAGTCGTTCATTTGAGGAACTGGGATACAGTTCAAATGCATTGTATTTATCCGAGTAGGAGGTAAAAAAGAGAGAAAATATCAATAATTACTCAAAGCCGTCTTGACAAAGACAATGATGAAAAAAGCAATATGAACACAGAACAAAGAAAATGCTTCCTGGGGCAATGTTTCTGGAGGTCTCATATGAAAATTCCTTTGTTGCTGTTTGTTTCTTTTTCTAGAAAAGACTGTTGAGCTCATCTCCTGTAAAAGATGTGTCTAGCTTCATGAAATAAAAACAGAGCAACCAAACCAGGCAGAGATACAGTATTCTGCACTTTGCCATCATCCTATGTTGCCCAAAGCCGTGTCAAAAATATTCCCTGCTCACTGCAAACACTCACAAGCACATTTACGAGAAATACCCCTTACTTCAACCTAATTTCACTCTGATTTGCCATGCTGCATGGACCATTTCGCATTATAAGCCAGGCAAAATTACCTAGGGCAAAATGTTTCCACCCGTACACACAATTATAACATTTGAATGTGTTGTACTAACTTGAAAATGGTTTCAGTCAAGACTATGAAGAATCTGTCTATAAAGATTCAGCTTGTTGCACTTATGGCATTTAGTTGACTCTCCTATCCAGAGCGATTTACTGGGTTAATCATATTACAGGTAAGCCAGTGGGTTGTTAGCCGTCTTCCCCAAGTACTCTTATTGATGTAGCACAGCGAAGTCACCCAGACCAGGAATCAAACCCCAATCTCCTGCATGGAGTGGTAGCTCAGTGACGTTATCTGTTGTGCCACACCAACTGACCTATACATGCTCAGCTTACGAATGCAGTCTTTTATAAGAACTCTCGTCTAGCATGACAAACATCACAGTCAACATTAAGAGAAGCTGTGGCACACAACTCAGAGTTTCTTTAAAATGAGGACAGGTTACAGAAGGAGTGTTCTGTTGTCGAGCTAATGTTAGCAAATTGTTGCCGTCCTTTCCAACCTGCCTGGTTTCAATTAGCTACAACAACACAGCACATCTCAGTAGAGTATAATTTTAAACTAGAAGCTAAATTTTTTGTACCAACTCTAAATTAGAGCTTGGATATGTGTCCAAACATCAACACGACTCGAATGCTCATGTTCCGTACATCATATCCCAAATATACAGTTACCAACCAATTCAGTGGCTATACCTATTTGTTTCTGCCATTTTACCAGCTCCACTTACCATACAGATACACTTTGCAGTTATACAATTGAAGACTGTAGTACATCTGTTTCCCTGCATACTTTTCACCCTGTTCGCCCATGGTCAGAGAACCCCAGGTCCCCCACAGAGCAGGTATTATGTGGGTGATGAATCATTCTCAGTACTGCAGTTACACAGATGTGGTGGTGGTGGTGTGTTAGTGTGTGTTGTGTTGGTGTGAGTGGATTAGACACAGCAGTGCTGCTGGTGTTCTAAACACATCAGTGTCACTGCTGAACTGAGAATAGTCCAATAACCAAATAGCCAAAATTATCCATCCAGCTGACAGCGTTCTGTGGGCTGTGTCCTGTGACCACTGATGAAGCACTAAAGAATGACCAACACAAACTGTGCAGCAGCAGATGAGCTATCATCTCATAAAAATAAAAAATAAGGATTTAAGAAAATGATTCTAAGCTTTGGGAGTAACTTTTTGCTTTGCTCTTTATGGGAAGTAAATTACTTAGGCACTGCTCACTGCTGATGTGCTACCCAAGATGCACCTTAAATTGTCTGACCACCAAGCTCTTTTCAGCTGGCTCCTGACTGCGAGTGTGAGAGAGTGCCAGACCAACACATTGATTTGCTATAAAGAACTGGCAGGCTGGCTGTTATGGTAATTGCTGTAGGTTCAGCCTTAGGGTTAAGGGGTGAACTAACTTGAGAGCACTCTATCACTGCATTGATCCATCCCACTGATATATAGATGTGTAGGTGTGTGCAAGTGGAAAGGTGACAGTGTGTAAGTGGGACTGGATTTTATTAGGCAGATGGCTAACCTTTAAGTTATAGTTAAAAGAGAACATAATTTCACTGAAATTATGATGACATAAATAAAGCATTTTAGAACGTTAATGGCATCACTAAAAAAACAAAAAACAAAAAAAAAAAAACAAAGGTGCCATCATTATCCTTTCTCTGAAATAACACAACCTTAATCAACAGGCATAAAATCCCATGTCTAATTCATGCCAGACAGTTTAATCAGTGGCGTTAAAAGTCATTATCTTCTGTTAGTACTATTTCCAGAATCCCTTTTTATCATTTCTGCTTCATAGCCAAAAAAATCACAAGACACAGCCTGTTCAAAAGCTCATTGTTTTACAAACCTGCTTTAATTACATCTATGGTTGCCACCTTCCTGCAGCCAACTTGTTTGAGGTGGCCTTCATTATGTTGTAATGTTCAGGGGCCCAGAAACATAATGGGGACGGGGACACTCATTATGATGCATTTACAGTTCACAAGTGAACGAAGACGAAGAATGTGTGTCTGGGCGCAACTGCATGCGTGAAGTGGAAAGCTCTTCTGAATCGCAGCCCTCTGTGCGCTCTAATGAGCGGTCTGGATTAGCCCACAGAACAAAACCCAACCCAGTGGCTCCACAACCCCTTTAGATTTCTACCTCACACGAAGCACCTCTCTGCTCATTTGCAGCTTTTTTGTCCTCCTAGAGCTTTACATCTTTTTTTCATGTATTGTTCTTTGATGCTGTTTTCGAGGGGTTCTTACCTGAGTGAAAAGCCAATGGAGCTTCATGCGCTTTGCTGCGGCATAGCTGCACTCAATCAACTTCGGCCGGCTGTTTACGTCCACCAGGCACTTGTTGTCATCGTCATCGATGGTGGGGCTGAGAATGCCCACGTAGAGTTGTTGAGTGCTGGTGTAGTACACATTCTGAAAAGACAAACAGCCAAGTTTAGAAACCAAACAGGGGAAAAAGGCAGGGAGTACAAAAACAAAAAGGATTCAGAGAAAGCTTACTCCATGGGGACAGTGTGAAAGGAGAACTGAGCTTATACTGTTGATGGCTAGATTTGCAAGTGTGGCAAATTACAATAGCAGAGAAAAGCAATTAGTCACTTTTATATTTTACGCTCCAGTAAAGAACTAAGTTAGCAGATAAATACATCCAGTGTATGAGATGTCAAGCCGCTTGTGAATGTGGTGTAGCAGCAAATTGGCGAGCCATGTAAACAAAAGGAAACACTGGAAACTTTAAATTCTGACATGAAGCACTTTCATTCTTCCCACAGTCAGTACAGTGTATACCGCACCACTAAGTAAAGTCGGTCCTTATCTGCGCTTCTACGTCTGACTGAGCATCAATGGACAGAGAAAGAGAATGAGAAGAAAAACAAAACAAAGGGGAAAAAACACTCCTACAGGAAGTAGTTATATTTTTCAATGTAATTAGCAAAGTTTTAGCACTAGGAAGAAACATTTTATTTTTGCTATATATATGTACAAATTTGAAATGAATCATATGCAATTATAATGGAAGGTCTGAAAAAGTTAAAAAGTGCATTCCTATAATTCTCATAAATACTTAGGTAGGAGTAAATTTCCGCTATAAAGTATAAGCTCCACTTTATTTACTGTTCTTTCAAAAATAGACTTTAAATAGATTTTTCAAACTTCACTTGTACAATTTCTGCTATCAAAAATCTCATTTTTTAGGATTAGCAGTTGATATGAAAGTAAAAGAGGTCAGGCGTTTTCTACGAATGGCACAACAGTTAGCGGGGGAAGTGTATCATGGCAAGAACAAGGAAATTCGAGACCTTCATAATCCTTCCCATGAGTGGCCAAAAGCAAGGTGTTTAATAGTCAGTAAGGTGACAAAGAAACCCAAGGCAACCTTCAAGCTACTAAAAGCCTTTCTCCTGTTTGCTAATGTTAGGAAATGTAAGGAAAAAGCCACTGCTCTCCAAAAAGACAGTTTGCTAAAGATGATGTGAAAAAGCCAGAAGACTAATGGAATAGTTTTTTGGACAAAGACATTTTGGCCTAAATTAGAACTGTTATATGTTACGCATTCCAGCAGAATATTTTCCCATCTGTGAAACATGTGTTGTGTTGTTGGTATCATGATTTGGTCCTGTATTGCTGCACCTGGGTCACGACGGATTGTCATCATTAACAGTGCAATGAATTCTAAATAAATCTATGATTTCTCTCTTCTTTTAAGATTTGTGTGAATATCTGATTAGATTTTAGGTGATGTGTATGCAGAAATGTATACAATTCCAAAGCATTCACTAACTTTTTAGCACTACTGTGAAGACTAACAGCCAATGAAAGGAAAAATTTTAAGCACTAATGGCTAAAGCAGTGGTGGCAAGCAAACATTATAATGCCCACTGCTGCCAGCTCGTATCAAAGATCCACATTCAGCAGCAAACAAAAAAAATGGTATAAAAAAGGGGCTAAGCAAGACTTAACACTGGCACAGATTTCAATGCTGAAGATGCTCTTGGCAAAACGAGGCGTAAAAAGTTGACTAACCAGCTGTTAATGCTAACACTCAGGAGGAGGGACTGTATAAAAAAGGCACAATGGTCTGTTCTGATAACGTACTGCTGCAATACTGACAGCACAACTCAAAGGGTAAAAACCTGCTGTGCCCAAAGCACCTTTCAAACAGAAATGTGCACACAGGTTAATTGAAGAAACCACGTCACTGCTGCCCAAAATACAGCACCCAAAAAGTGGAGCAGATCACTCCTTAAATCTGTAACCATGACAACATCCATCAGAAAGAACAAACATTTACAGATGACACGTCCACAAATACAATCTCTCTACCCGTTTCAGAGTCAGGCAGAGGAAAGCTTCAAAAGAAACATCTCTGAATTATGTTTTCAAAATGCATGCTAAAAATACTAATGTAAAAGAAAGGTGGATATTTTATTCGCACCCTGAACGTCTCCTTAGTGGGTTTAGACATAACAGGATATGACATGTGTGTAATGGAAGAAGAAGAATGAGTCAGATGTCCAACAGGAAACTGTAACTGTGTTTTTGATGCTATTTCCTGCAATTCCTGCGTTTCAAAAGCATACATCTGGGATCAAAAAGTGCGCCAGGAACACCAGCAGAATCTGTTGAAAGCAGGCTAAACAAGGATATTCACTGCAGATGGCATAGCAGTCCGACTGAAGCAGAATGGCATGCTGAAGAAACCTGAGATGTGGCGCGTGTTTTTGTGTGTACGTACATGTTGAGAAGGGATGAGCATAAGAGGGCACAACCCAGAGGCTTAGTAACATCTGGCAGGCATGTTTTTCACTCTATGCCGGAGGCAAGTATCTACAAAAGTCACAAGTGCACTTGTGACATTACTGCAGAAAAAAATGGAACACCCACACATTTTCCTTCTACTTGAGCTTTAGGGTCTAGGCTCATCTATTTAGAGCTTAACATCACCCTTGTCAAACCTAACATCTTGTGGGCAATTTAGAGATTTTTGCCGATATTGGCCTTAACTCAAAAACAAAAATGTTGTGCCTGTATGTCCAATTATCATATCAATATTATATACATGGCCTTATTAAACTGCACTAATATGTAAAATCAAAGCTTTTGTGTATGACTACACAAAAGATAAACAGAACTCATTAGATTCCTTACAATTTTTTTGAGTAATTGCATACAACCTACCTACACTGAAAAAGCTTTTAGACTACAAACAGTCTCACAATCATGTGATGCAAGTATCTTAGAGTTTCCCCCAGTATCAGGAGACTGTGAGTTTGCATCCCAGAATTGCAGGACTTGGCTAGTTGATCAACAGAGTTGAACTGGAAGAAAAACTGAGTACAAATTTGGGCTGTAAGTCTAGTTTTCTACTGCAACATTTGTTTTTAAAATTATGCCTTATTATGCCATTTTCTTGCTGTCTGTTTAATCTGAATAATGATAAAATATGATTATTTACAACTGGGGCCCAGAGTCATTTTCTCTGGGAAGGTAGGACGTCTCTTCTCTATTACTCATCACAGTGCTAGCTAGCCAAGGCCACTGTTTGCTGACACAAAAGAATTGACAGCTAGCATTCTCCTCCAAGCACACTGAACAGTTCAGCGACTGTGCTCTTCATTGTGTTAGCAGTAGTTCAAAAGGATACAGTGTCTGGCTTCACATAAAGTGTGCGCTCGACTTTACCCTCTTTGTGCTGGTAGTGTCATGTTGCTAGAGGAAATCTAGCTGGGTGGAACTGAGCATGCCTAAAAGCATGTAAAGAAAATTGAGGGAAGAAGAATAAGCCAATATCCCTAGTGCTGCATTTTCAAGTTCAAAAATTAAATTTGTGACACAAACTAAATAAATGACTGTGAATTTTTAACTGAATATATCAAATAAATGTAACAGCGATTGGTGTAACAAAACTTCTCAATCTATAAAGATAAAATCTTTATATAGACAAAGGATAAAAACATATAGGTTGAATATAGGTTTAGGCTTGAATTATTATTATTACTATTAATTATTATTTTTATGAGTACTGAGCAGACGCTCTTGTGATCCATCAGTTAAAGACTTTTTTTCGTACTTAAATAAGAGTTCACCCAAAAGTTCTTTGACAAGATATCTGATTTGAGTTTTCAAGAGCTATCATCAAAAGGCTTTTATGCATAAAAATTACTATTGATAATCGTTTGGACAGAGAGAAGTAAATATGCCTTCTAAACTCGTCTCTGGAAGACATGCAATTCATAATTCAATGGGAAGCAACACATTTTAAAAAAGAGTTTAAGCTGAAAAAAAAAACAAGGTCAGAGCACTCGATCACTTCAAAGCCTTTGAAGAAAGAACACCTGCTTTTGAGTTAAAAATGCTGTCTGAACACAGAGACCTGCGATTTTGGATCGAAACAGAAAACTGCTTAGAAGTCTATGGCCCATTATCCACATTATAGTGGATATAAATCGGTCTAAAACTAATAGGCTGGTTAAAGAACATTTTAAAGAATTTCAGTAACGTGACTAAATCTATTGAGATCACTTGGCACCATAATAACCATCAACCATAGACTCCTTTTAAAAGACCCAACACTGTTCTGTCCAGTTCAGGTGTTACATCTCTATGCACTGCATGTAAATAAACTGCTTTATTTCTCTCCTCTCCAACAGACGTCCCGACTGGAGCAAGCACAGCAGTTCTTCTAAGGTACGCACAAATCTGCGCTTCAGTCTGACCCAAGCTGAAGCAATGTCGAAGAGTGCCCTCCAGCAGAAACAGTTATCAGCCACCGCCTGCCCACAGACAGCTATAACATTTCAACTCTGTATAGTTCCAACTATCGTTCCCAGTCCACACAATAAATGGCAAGTGGAAAGAGAGAGGGAGAAAGGGAAAGGGTGCGCGACAGGAGTTAATCTCCTTGGGAACGGTGTCGCCCTTTATATATTTAATGCTCTCAGTGTACTCCAAGGTGCTGCTTGAGACCAGCTAAGCCAAAACTTCCATATTTTTAAAAATTTGTTCTTGGTGCTTTCCCCCTCCTTGCTCTTATAAGTGGATATAATCCTGTATTTTATATTATGAGTTATGCTGTGTTTTTACAGGGCTTTTTACTCCCGACCTCTGTATAGGGCAGTGGATGTTTTGCAGCCAGTAGAGTTGGCGCTGAAGTGAGTTCTATAAAAAACTACTCAAATATAAATGAGCGTCCTTTGTGAGAGAGATGAGAGGCAAGGGAGACAGTTCAACCCCTCAGCTGGCAGCTCTCCACCTTTTTAATAACTCCACCAGCTCATTGAGGACTTGCCGCACACACCCCATGACATACTGTGAGTCAGGATGTTCATGCGGAGTACACACATAACAAAGACAAAGGCTTTGTTCACTCAGCAGGCACCAGTGCTAAAGTTTAAGACACGCTATTAGCATGTGGAAATGGCTGAATGAGCTCTGAACTGGATTTTCGATATTGTGTCTATTACAACAAGATGGGGACTATATATGAGAAATAGAAAAATCATACATGACTGCTTGTTTAACCCTGGAAAGTCTTAGACTAATCTTAACTGATTAACCCTGGGTATACTCTGAATCAGTTATTGTTGGCTTGCTGTACATACAACTTATATTATGAAATGATTTATATCTAATTGGATTCTCTGCAACCTCAGTGACAATCTATACACTGAGAATACTACAAGACACGTGATTGTGCTTGATTTGATTTGATGTGACAAAGCTTCTGAAATCTTGAGTTTAGTTCCCGCAAACAATGATTTTCACAATTAATTAATTGGTTAATCATGGCACAGATTAATCAAATTATTATGAAATTAAAATATGTAATCTGTCTATAACTTAATACTTAATGTCTTAAACCTCTTGGTTTTCAACAAACCACACATCTAGGTACGAACAAATCTTGTATGGCAATTAAAGCACCATAAAAGAGGTAATTTGATTCTTCCAGAACGTTGTATTTCTGTGCATATTATTTCTCCACTAACGACAAAGAAAAGATATTAATTAGTATGTAATTTTTAAAACATTTAAAAACAGAAAACAGAGCTTTATGTTTCCATTTTTTTCGGACAGCAGTTTTTAAAAGCTTAGTTCTCAGTGACCTAAAACTAGGGCTGTACCCGACTCAGAATTTTGTCAGTCGAATCGGATTTGCCAGTCTTGGTCGACGATTCGACTTTTCGTTCACATTTTTTTTTCCATGTACATTATCTAATAATCAGTAAATCAATTTGCATACGGTTCAGATCTGATGTCCTCCTCATTTAGAAAGCCAGCAGAGTCACAGGAACATATTTCTGAACTAAAAGAGACGTGGCGTATGATGATCGATCTGAATTGGAGCCTTTAATTACAGGATACAGCGTCGGGCAGCAGCGCGTATTTATGCTAAACATTAGCGCTTATAGCTTATAGTCTTATTAATCTCACTTCTAACAGCTTCTTCAGTAGGAGGACCCTTCGTCTTTCATCTCTCATAAATAACGAGCTGCTAAATAAAACCAAATTAGTCCATATTTAAATTATTTATATATGAAAAGAAGAATGGTAAACCTGAAACCGTTTAAATATATTACCATCACTGTAATAATTATTTCCTGTTTATCGGCAGGCGTATTAGTGACTGTACTTATCTTTAAATAAAGATAATCTTAGCTGTAAACGAATAAATAAACATATCATTAATTTAGGTTCTAAAATAATGGAATTATAATAAAACAAACGTCTTCGCTCTGTTTCTCCTTCACCGCAAACAGCCGTTATGTCTAAGCTGAAAGTCAGCTCCCTCGTTTAGAGCAGTGTTGGATGTCTGACTGAATGACGAGCAGAATTAGGTTAAATTTTTTCAGATTCTCTTCTTTAAAACCTCCTCCAGACTTTCTCTGAGACATCGTTTCACCCGTGTTTCTCAGCTTCGCGGCTTCCTTAGATGTGAACCACCAGCGTGCGTTGTCACGTGGATTAAATATTTTAGCAAGGATACGTCACAGCCCAGCTAGACCCTTTAATAATTATTACAATGTCTTTTTACATTCTTAAAGTTCTTGTGCATTTTAGTAAGCTTTAGTCCATTTTACGGGGAAAAAAAGGTCACTGTTGTCAGTCGACTTGAAGGGTCTCAGTCGACTTAAAGGGTCGCCGACTGACGATTCGATTGGGGACTTCTAGAGGGCAGCCCTACCTAACACACCATACTTGTGTGGATGAGAAAGTATGTTTTCTGTGTCTGTATTCACTAGCAATTACAAAGTATATATATTACATTTTGTGCTGGTATTTGGTATTGCAAAATGGGAAACAAAATAGGGAATTTGTTGTATATCACACAGGCCTGTGCACACAGAACATTTTTATCAGGCTTGTTGGGTGACACTTTAAAACAACTTAAAGGGCTATTTTAAGCTTAAACCTACCTTCTATACTTCAGAGTAGGTGATATATTGAGGCACTTAAAGCACTTGGTAACAAACTACTGCACCTATTTTGATAGAAGATTTAACTGCAAACCTGCTGGTGTTGGTTCACACCAGTTTCTTTTCCTTAGGAGGAGTGTGCTAAGAGCCCCCCATTGTAGGAAAATGACTGCTAACCATGTGGATGAAAGTGCATGGCACTCTAAAAATTAGCTATATATGTCCAGGGGAAACCATGAAGTATTACATGTATATAACATCACAACTCATCCAAGTGGCAGACAGTGGAGGATATGTTTTTTCAAATAGTTTATTAATGCCCCATTATAATCCATTTGTTTTATCAGTAAAAAGGAATATAATATTAGATGTATGTGCCATTTAATATTATTTAGCAAGCTTTGTGAACTTAAAATGTTCCTCTCAAGTTCTCTATAAACTGTTTCCTAACATGTTTAGCATTTCCTAAGCATTGTCATTAAGTTATACACCAGTCATAAATGTATAGTGTGGTATCACTATACACTTTATAACTGTACTGTTTTCGCTTTCCCCTGTGTGTTGTTTCAAGGCATATGTGCCCTCTCCCTGTTCACTACAACTATCTATCTATCTGGTGTTTTGACCTGGCCCTGTTTACTACTCCTCAGGATTGCCTTAATAACCTCACTCTACAGATTATGCATTGGAATTTTGCATTTTGGCCAACAGCAATGGACCCGGTCTGTTAATCGCATTGTGCCATGGCTTAAACTGCTCATTGTTCCATCTGGATTATATAAAGTCCATTTCCAGACCAGACCAGTACCACTGTCCCTCCAGTTCAGTTCTCGGAGTGGTCCCCACCCACTCCAGAGGTCAGAGGAGGCTTGTCCAGAGGAACTCATGCAGTGTGATTCATCTCGTTTGTCCAGAGAGGAGTCGTTTTGCAGGTTATATGGAAATGTTAGCAAGTGCTCTCTACACCAAGGAAATGAGTTTTCTTGTCAGAGTATTCTGTGAACCTATATCTTACATAATCCCACCATTTCCTGGGCACAGAATTGTCTAGAGAACTGTATTTGTTTTTTAGCTAGGGCATTGCTCTCTACCTTCATAGAGTAGATCCTATGCTCCTGTTCATATTCTCCCTGAGGGCTCTGACTCAGAAGAGGTGTTTATTAAGAACGCTATCAATAACCACCCCACAGGAAATATGATTGTCCCAATTAACTCATAAACAATCATTTACCATCCAAGTACAGAATTTATCCCATCACACAGGCTGAGGAAAAATCTATACAGGAGTACAGGACTGGTCCAGGGATTTATTTGCCCATCAGCCTCTCCTGCTGCAGCTGGTTTCTTTTTCGTAAAAAAAAAAAAGTGTTTTAAGACCCTGTGTAGGTAATTGCAGGTTAAATCAGATCAGCTGTTGCTTTGGAACAACTTAAGATGTGCTTCGGTTTTCACAAAATGAGACCTTCATAGTGCCTACCACCTAGTCAGAAGTCAGAATCAAGAATGGTGATATATAGAAAACAGCATTTCTCACTACTAGGGGGAAATATTAATTCCTCATAGTGCCATTTCTGTTACGATTCGCATAATACTCCTTCCGTCTTTGAGGCATTCATCAATGATGTACTACACAATATAAGTTGCTTTTGAAAATCAGTTGAAGATTAAAAGTGAAATTCACCCTAGTTTATCTTCTTTTCTGGGTTACATCATCAGTGCTAATGAGGCAGTCACGAATGACTGTAAGATTGACGGTGTAATTAACTGGCCTGTTAGCACATCTGTTAAGGCTTTACAAAGCTTTTAGGGTTTATCAACTTATAATGCCAATTAATCAGAAACTATAGTAGGGGCAAATTGGGGCATTGGGGCAAAGGGCAATGCTGTAGACACCTCAAGTTTCAATCACTCAAAAAAGATTACCGAAGCCCCTATTTTGAAACATCCTAACCCATCAAAATCTTTATTGGTAGAAGTAAGTGCTTCTGAGGTTGGTGTGGGCGCTGTTCTTTCACATAACAGTGGCTCATCACGTAAATGTTGTCCCTTAGAATTGCATTTTTACAAACTGACATTTTGGTAATCAAGAACTCCAGGTTAAAAAAATTGAACTAGAGAGTGGCATCATTGGTTAAAGGAATCTGTGCATCCCTTTCTAGTTTTAACTGATCACAAGAACTTGAAATATTTATGCTCTGCCCAACATCTTAACCATCATTAGGTCCAAAGGTCACTTTTTGTATTTCCAATATACTATCACTTTCCGTGATTTTGTGTTTGTAGCACCTATTAGATGAGAAACTGATGATGAAATCGACCAGATCAATGAGAACTCTACTCCTTGTATAGATCGCCTTATCACATGGGCTGGTTCCTCTGTTGTTTTTTAGTCATCAGGGCTACACATCAGTTGCTTGCCAGTTAGTACTGGTGGGAAAGTATTTCAGAAGATATACGCCGATTTGTGATTTCTTGCTTTACATGTCCACAGAGCAATAAATCTAAAATGCTTCTAGCTGTTAAACCTATGCCACTGCCAGTCCTGTCTCGCCTACGATCTCATTTAGCCTTAGACTTTGTCACTGTCCTCCCTCCATTACATAATTACACCACGGTCCTCATGGCTGTGGACCACTTCTCTAGAGGTGTACAGTTTTTAACCTTTGCAGACTATTCCCCCAGCTTTCCTAAAAGCTAATTGTTTTTGAACCATTTGTTCCTCATATCTGCCATTCCTGAGAAAATAGTTACTGACAGAGGTCCTCAATTCACATCATCAGTATGGTCTGCTTTAATGGAATGTCTGGACATAATGATCAGCCTTGTTTCAGTATGCTATTCTGAATGAACAATATAAACAAATTAATCAGGAACTGGATATATTCTTGCATTTGTACTGTTTCCAGAACCAACATGATCAGTCTACATTTCTCCCCTATGCAGAGATGCTACTACTGGCCTAACCCAGTTCCAGTGTTTTTACAGTGCTTTTTTTATTAACCTATTCTGGTCAGCTAAATCCTCAGATGTCCCTTTTGTTGATGACTTGATGAAAAGGAAAGCACAAGCTGGGGAGGACACCCATCAATCTATAGAAACTGTGCTGCACCACCGCTGAGGGCACCCAGACAGGTGGAGGAGTTTGATCAGTACATCCAGCATATTTGTCCACATCCAGAGGCCCTCCTACTAGTCATTGTGCATGTCTGAGCATTTAGACGAGATTACTATGTATGATCTTTTCCGGTTTCTGGTTCTTCACTTTTAAGTTTTGTTTTGTTACTTGGTTTTTGGCTTCATTGCCTTTTTGATTTGACCCCTGCTTGTTTTCTCATTTTGCGTTTTTTCCAGGTAGCTGGTGTTAGCCCGGTTTTCTGACTACTCTTCAGCAGTGCCCTTTTGTAAACACAACTCGCATTCTGTTTTTTATCTACGGGTGTTTGATTCGTGTGCCATAATTCAAAGCAGACCCTTTTTTAAAACTGGGTTATTACAACCCTAAAATGTGACTTGGTGAGCTGGTAAGTGGTCTCATTTAAAGGAAGGACAGTTCTTTAACGAGCAGAGTCCTGATTACGAACTCCTGCGGGACCAATGGGACCACACGCAGGCATTCAGGGCAGAATTAAAGAAACAGGACTGGCCAGAAGGCATGTGCTAGGCTAACAGTTTTTCAGGGTAGAAAAGTAGTGAGGGGAAGGTTAGCAAGGCTGCCCACCTGTGGGGTCATCCCATGGCAGAGGTACAGGATTGGAACGTTGTCCGTGTCTGGGCCCTGATCCAAACACAGCTCACTCTTCATAGAGTTCTTCAGCTGTAGACAGGAGAGGGACAAAACAAAATACAGTCACCATTAAGAACCCAGACCCTTTCAAACGAATACAAATTAAATTTATTAGGTTTCTATTCTTTTATACTGTTTCTATAAATGTGTGCCAAAGATGAATTGTGTCACTGTATACTATGTTGCCTACACAACATTTCCTTTACACTACAATATTAACTTAATGTCCCAAAAGACACAAAATTATTCATCTAGAGAAAGGAAACCTTTCAAATAGTTTCAATCTATGAAATCTATAAAAAAAAGCATTTTTTATAGTACATCTGGTCTAATTACATGCTTACAAATACTTATGTTGTGCACAACATATTGCTGTACTAATTCCAAATTTAGTTGAAGTGAAAAGAAGTTAATACAACATCTGTAGCCAACTATTTCAGAAATAACAATTTCTGCACTTGTTAATAGACTGTTACTTTTCAGATTAGTATTTCATTAGCTTAAAAAACAAACAAACAAAAAAAACTAGACTAATAAAGGCTAGGCTAATAAATGCCTAAAGATGTCTATATGCATAGAATATCTAAAATAAGGAATCAAAGAATTTCTGTCATGCTTCCGGGTTTCCCCGCTGCCTCCGATTTCTGATAAGCTCAACTGTCAACATGTATAATAAAGTCCATTCTACATTTAGCTCTGTTCGTGTTTGTTGATTCTGACTATTCTCTCTTGCAATGGGGAATGCCCACAAAGTGTCCTGAGTTAAACATCATTGAAAATATGTAGGCAGTTGTTATATGTATTGGGTATGCTAAAAAGAAAATTGCAGAAACAGAAGCATCCTTTAAGGAACAGCGAGTGACAATTACTACAACAAAAACAGAACTCCTCCTAACTGGCTAAAGAAGTTATTGCAATATGCAATATTTGTGGTGGACATTCCAACTGAATTATTTTTCTATTTTTAAGTTAATCAAATACAAAAGTAGCTGTGCATTGCAGAAAAAGGTTAGCTTTTTTCAGTTAGTTTAAATTGATGTATTTGATTCTTTTCAACAACATGCAACTTGAATCTGCATAGTACTAATAATGCTTAATGAATTAATAAACACATTTACAAGAACCCAAAAGTAAAAAATAAGGCTACACCACATGGGCAAAATGCTAATAAAATGCCAGCATTGCAAATACCTGGTTAATAAATAATGTAACTTGGTTAAAGATTATTTGGGGTTAAATAATTTATTTTTGTTGAACTACATGAATATATTAATTTAAACCAAGAGATTTACTTATCTGAAACTGTTATGGGTCAAGACATATATAGCACACAGTGAAAATGTCAGAGACCATAATCACACATTACAGCCTTATGTATAAGCCTATATATTTGTATTGCTAAAGCCAGTGTTGCAATATTGCAAGTGTGCAGCCCTGGTGGTAATACACTCTGGTAGTACAAATTCTTCTATCTTATTTTTGCTTTTGGCTTTTGACACAGAATTCAGTGGATTATGACTTTGCATTTTAGTGCTCTGTGTTCAGCTTCCAGACCCCAGTTTGAGTGACAGGCCGTAGAGTAATGAGGGCGAGAGTTATTTCTGAACCCTTTACTCCCAGAATTAATTTTAATAAGGCTGACCTATTTTCCACACTGTCTCCACCTTTTCATTTCTGCTAGGAAAACACATAAGATGAAATCAAGCAGAAAATGAACAGCTCACCTTCACGAAGTGAAGTGGAGTGTTTGTGTTTGTGGAGAGGAGAAAATACGGAAGACGATTTGTAGGGATTTGACATGAATGGCAAATAGGAACTAGCAAAGGTACGCTTCAATGGCCCAGTGCTGAAAATGCAGACAGTGTTTTGTCAAGCAATTCGGGAAATCCCATTCAGTCGCCTCAGATAGAACAGGGAGTGGATGTCACACGTGGCAAGCACAGCTCCCGAATTCCACCTCTGAGGGACAACGCTGTGCATACACAAAGAGCCGGAGCTGCAGCTTATTCAGCAGCCAGAGGAGCAGCTTTAGCGGCAGTGAACGACACACATGTTTCAGCACTGTCTGTCACTGCCACAGCTCTGAACTGGATTTGCTTTTGTCTCCGGGGTTTTAACGTATCACACCGGTACACATACGCTAGTCTTGCACACAAATCTGCAGGGGCAAGTAAAGTGCCAGTATGGCCGAGGGTTTTCCACATTTTATGCTTTACACTGAGCCTAAAAAATTTAAATAGAGTCAATATGCTTTTAGGGCGAGATGGTATTAAAAAATAACTATACTATTGAAATAAATAATACAAATAATAAATATTGTTATTACTAAATTGGCAATTACATTGGCATGGATATGACACTCTGACTACTGTAGCTTAGGCTTCCCTGTTTATTGCCAAAATTAGCCCGAATGCTTGTTTAAAATAAACTAAGGCTACGTTCACAGTATCAGGAGCAATCCCAATGTTTTGCCTTAATATGAAACAGATTTGATTCTGCTTTCAGATCTGTGTGGACATGCAAATCTGATTTTTTAAAATCAGATCTGAGCAACTTTATATGTGGCCCTGAATTAAATATGTATGGCCATGCATCCATAATGAGAACAGTCAGATTGGAATCGGTGTGTTTTTCTATTGTCCAGCAAGGCTGTAAAGTTAGTAAATGTAAATGCATCTGAACCTTTTATTGCCTTCATCACAACACATTCTGTGTTCTGTATTCTGTGTACTTTTTAATACCCTACTTTAAAATCTTGGTTCTCAGTTTGACTGAATAGCATTTACCTTTAGATTATATATACTGAATGTTTTTTAATGTATTTTCTTGTAATTAATTTGTTTAGTCAATATCATCATCACTGACCCTGTTGGAAGCAGCTATGTCCAGGGGTTAAGCATAAGGCTGTAAGAACCTCTGTTGACCGACAAAGGCCCACAACAGGCAATGCTAAAGGACATATTAGCTCAGTTAGGGGGCATGCTATGCTAACTAAAGTCTAAACCAGGGCTAAAAGCTGTCATCACATCAAGAGTCCAGTAGATCTTTGTTCTCTCTCAATAAAAATCTATACTAACATTAACTCAGACCTTAAGTGATTACGCATGTCTTACCCCACTAAATAGTGGCGTTACAGATTTTTTTCATTAACCTTTTTTTAGCTGCTTGCCATCCCAGCTGATGCGCTGTTAGGTCCTGTCTACTGGCATGCATACATTCTGGTCTCCTTTACAAAAAAAATCTAAACAATTTAAATTACAGTCGCAATATTTAATAATTCAATAATCCCATAAATCATTCAGCTTTAATATAGCTGTGGGAAACTATGAAATATTGTATTTTCAATTGGAAATTTTCTCTGTGTGCTGTAATGGCTTATTAATGCCCTGTAACAATCTATTATTTTACCAATCCTTGATCAAGAACAATAAAATAAAATATTGCACATGCATTTTACCTTTACATTATTTGGCAAGCTGTTTGAAATTAAATTAGGTTCTCTATTAATTCTCTTTCCCAAAAAAGGAAAGAATTACCTGTCGGGTATCGGAATAAAGGCAATTGTTGATATTCGATTATGCCGGCCTATTGTCCAGCCGAGGATTGTCTGGTTATCTTTTTGAATTAAATAAGTAAATACTCACCACTCCATAGGCGATTGTGTCTGTATACATTCTCATCTCAGGGTAGATGTTCACCAGATACCACCGGAACGTCTTACACTGCAGTCTTTTCCTTAGTGCTTTCCTTTCAGAAATGTCCCCAATGTCTATGCCTGAATCCTGGCCACATACGCCCACACAGACACAAAGGTAAAGGGAGACAGTGATAAGTCTCTTTTTAATGCAATTCCATTAACTGTAGCTTTCTAATGAGAGAAGAAGAGTGGAATCTAAGTGAAGGCGAATAGCAGCAACTGAACTCAGACTAAACTACAGGTCATGATTAAGAGTGTCTTCTTATATCTTTGTCCTCTGATTTAGAGTTCCTCTTTTTCCATTGGTTCCCTCTCATTCGCTAAGCTTCTGTTGTCATTACCTTACCTACCTGTTGTGATGTCCATATGGCCAGCTGGCCTAGCAGACCGACCTTCTGGGCATGCCTGATACAAGCATTGCAAGCCACATAACAATGGCCAAACACTGGAACACAATTCATTCATGTCATCTCCAAAAATCAATTTCCATAAGCTACATTGGCATGCTTGCACTCACAAACCTTCCTATGCCAGCTCTCAGTACCGCAGCTCACTTCAGTATGGAACAATGACCTTCATGCCGCTGGATATGCAAGGCCTCATCTCAGCTCATGTAATTCAAAGCACAGATAGCTACTGAGCTGCCTGGCCCCCTCATCCCCTGCCACATCCTTTTTGCTCCTCTTCCAGCAATGCTCCGGCCAGGCAATCCACAGTGATCTGACTGCGCCTTCCGTTCCACCCCGAATTATCTTAATTACTGTCTGGATGATAAACGCATGATCTGGGCTGAGGCTCCTGAATACAGGATGAGTGGCTTAAGGACACATGCGGGGCTGGGGAACTATAAATGAGGTAATAGCTGCTTAACAGACAATAACAACATGTGTATTGCTCCATGCACAAGTCTAATTGTTTCTCCACACACTTTTCTAATCAGATCTCTCCCTGCAGTGTACAATGATGCAAGAGATTAAAGAGTTTGGGGATGGATTAGACAGCACAGAATTCTACACATTACAGCACAGCACAAACCGTGAGAAAACAAACATCTGCTTACAACTGATTACACAGATCTAATCAACTACTGCAAATCTTTAAATTCACTCAAGGTACAATTTGCATCAGACAGCTGTCTGAAAGCCTGATGTAGCATTATATACACACATAAATACACCCCCCACTCACACACACACAGACAGACACACGTAAATAATAACCATAGAGTGCAAATGAGGCATGGTTCACTGGAGCAGTCATGTCTGCAGAGTTGCAGGATAGTTATTTTCAGCCATACAAGACCAATTCTAACTACCCACAACTACACCACAAACACAACTGGGATTTTTGTAGCTACTGTACTTACACAGATCTCCACAATGAGAGGGATTTTTGCCACTAGCACCACAATATCATGACCCTTTTCCTGCTTGGAGTGTAACCAGCCTGTTTGTTTTTCTTGTAGGATGGGACTTTCTCCAAAGATGCATGCAATGTTAAGCATTACAAGCTTTGCCCCTTTGTATTTTAACCAGTGACTGGTTTCTTTATTTATAACATCTCTGAGTTATTCTAAAGAAGCATAAGTGCCCAGTAGGACTGAACGATATCTAAAAATAACCAGCACAATATTTTCTAGCTAAAAAATTGTGATTATTGCAACATAGGATAGTCATATTTTAAGGTCAACAGAAAAGTACTGCATATTTTCCTAATAAATCACACACAATGGGGAATTTACTGCAGCTTTAAGAGTAGCAGTTAATAAGAGTAAAGAGTTTCAACATTATTTATTATTCATAATTTTTTGAGAAAACCAGCCATAGACAAGAATCTGAAGAACTTTTCCCACTAGATTCCAGGTAGCTTAGCTGATCTTAGAGCCTTACACTGTAGCATGTGACCGGGAGAACAGGCAGTTTCTTAACAAATCTCTCTCTCTCTCCCCCTCTCTCCAGCAATTAAAAAAACAGACGTTTGGAATGCACACACAGACTGGGTTCCCAACACATTTTGGTATGGTAAATTAGTCTACTCTAGTTCTCTCTGTTTATTTTCCCAAACCAATGATTATTGCACATCATTGACAATATCCGATTACATAGCCCTGCTGCCCAGAGCCAGTACTGCACTCTTATTGGGTCAAAACACAGCTGCATTTGTAACCTGTAAATCAAAACCAATGCTAGCTCTCACCTCCTGTGGAACGTTCCAGGCCATGTAGACGTGACTTTTAAATTCGTCCATCCACACCTCGGCCATTCTAAGGGCATTTCGGCGCACATGTGCAGTTAAGTCCTCTGTGTAGGGCTTATGAGCACGCTCAATGTGTGCGATTCGGGCACAAGGCAACACCTCCACGCTGCCACCACACTGCCACACCTGCATGAAAATATACAAGCACATATACACAGATATAAGGCACCATTTCTGTACTTCAGTAATACAGACTTAACACTAATAAACACTAAATCTGTTTATATAACTGTGCAAATGTCGGATCAACTGTAATTTATTTATTTTCCAGTTAAAATGGCTGTTAAGTTATTAACTTTTCAGATTTGGGAAAAACTTAGGAAACACAAACAGGAAATTATACAGAAACCTCACTAACTACATTTAATATCAAAACTGTCACTATTGTGTTTACAAGGGTGGGAGGACAAAAATAATACAGGATTTAATTGTCATATTTTGTGTGGTAATATCGTAATGATTCAAGAATGCCATATATCAGTTCAGTAAATCTGAGGTCTGGACACTGGGGTGGTCATTCAGTTGTTCTTAGATTGCCAGCTGTCTATTTCCTTTTCAGAACAGCTACACTTTTTTTAGACCCATAGCGTTAAAGTGTCTTTTCATAGTGGAAGTCTGAGCAGGCTTCTGTAGCTTGATTGCTCTCATGTTTCACACATTAAATAATAATGCCATATGTATTGCTTTTATTATAGTGACAACTTGTACTAACGGCTATCTCGGCTGGAAATTAAACAAATGAAGGGTGGTCTCTGACTTTTGAACTATACTATATATGGTTTACATGGGCAATGTAATTTTCCAACTTTCAGAAAGTGAGTGATGGATTGTTTAGACAGAGATAGTCTAATCTCTAGGGGAATATGAACTACGAGCTATACTCTCAGTACTCTTTTAACACAATGATAAAAAGCTGCCATGCAGCTTGAAGGTTATGTATAACGCAGGAAATGCTCTTAATGAGAAATCCTCATACATTGCATGGATCCTATACAATTTCACAAGGGTGCACTGTAGAATCCTCTTAATCTCCAGCCTTTCTGTTTTATAATGTAGAGAGCAGGGCTGCTGGTTCAGCTACAATAGGCTGGGACTTGATTCGAGAGCAGAGATGAGGGGTGTGCATGAGGTTGAATGTGACAGCACTGCCGGATTCGTAGGGTCGCTGCACTGACTCATACGCCTCTCATATTCACAGCCTAAAAGAGACTAAGAGAGAGAGTTGAGGCAAAACTGTCACTGCAGTCTCTGCTTCACCATAAAGTCTTTGTTGGAGGCAAAGCAATAATCAAACAGCCATGGCTTTTGCACTGAGAGAAGCTCTTAACAGACCAGTAAATGCACTTTTTCTTGCATCTAGCAGCTAAACACTCCAGAATACAGAGGCAAGGGAACAGATAGATAGGACTCAATGGCTCTAGCACTGCAAATATAGAAGTATAATATGGTCCATTTACACATGACAGCATTACAGAAAAGTGGACTTTCAGAAAGAGATAATACTTTAAACCAGTCAGTCATATTGTTTTAGAGAATTAACCTTTTATACAAAAGGTACAAAGGTTCTTTAAATTTCTCCCTCTCTTTAAGAAGTCCAAGAAGTGACTAGAAATGCAGAATAGGTCCTTTCAGCAATCCATTCTGAGATTCTGCCATGACAAAGGCACTTAAATCTGTAGGTATGTATGTCAGGACAAAGAATCGCTAACTAATAAATAATCACTGATTATTTGAATATATGAATTTCTGAAAGAAACTGAATTGATTAAAAATTGAAGTTGTAACTGGTTTGTGTATTTTTAAAATTAATTATATATTTTTTTGCTTTAGAACTTAATTCCAAAATTTAATAGCTTGTACTTTTTGGAAGTTTTGTCTGTAATACAAATAAATGAGTGGTGGTCTATTGCACAGTACAGTTCATAGCACTTATTTGTGTGTTCTTGTTCTAAAATGTCTGTAGCAAGGCAAAAAAAGATCTGCAAGTGTTTGCCATTGTTAGATCAGGTTCTTTATAAATGCAACAACAACCTGAAACACTGTATTATTCGTGCAGAAGTGCAGATTTAATTTTGCATTTTTTGCACCACATTTAGATGGTTGATTTGTATCACAATAACTTGATTCTAAATATGAATTTGAAGAATTTAGGATAAAAAATGCGTGTCAGTCTTTAACAATGTGGCATTAATTGTCCACTGAAGTGTATTTAATTAAGGCATATCACAACCACAGTACGATCCCAACATAGTCACAATATGGCAATGACTGCACATCATGCACCCCAAGTAATTACAAAATAACTTGCAGCAGTTACTGACTTAACATTAACATTAATACCTAAATAATGTACTTGATAGAGATACAGAGATGAAACAAAACAGGATTTACTAGGATTTCAGTGTATCACTGAAAACACAAATGCCCCAAGCCAGTTCCAGGCATGAAGTAGGTTAACATCCCGTATGACCATCATCATGGTGCCCTTAAGCAAACCCACTCAGCTCTATTAATACCTAAGTGTCCCTACACCCTTAATGTCCAACAGTGGGAGGTACACAGGACTGACAAGTAGCAAGTGACAGCGCGAATGGCAAATATAAGCTTCTGTTCAATCCTGCAGGGCTCTTAAGTCTGGATGACCTGCTGCTTGCCTCCCACTGACATCATGTCACTGTTCAAGACTAACAAACAGTACATTAACTATGCCTAACACACTTCACCGAACCAAATGTCCATCCATTTTCCACTAATGTAATCTCTAAGATGCTTTTAAGGAAAGTCATGTGCAAATTTTGAACATCTCCTGTCAGCTTACTTTTTTGTTGATATTTTAAGTGAAAATAAGTAAATAAATCCGGAAGGGAAGAAGTGTAAATATGCACAGTAGTGATGAAACCACTTTCCTTAATACTTGCCAGTTTCACATAAACATGCATCTATCATAGGTTTGTATCGTGTCAGGGGAAACAGTGAAAGTCTGTGGTGCGTTCTAAAGATTTTTTAGCCTTCCAAGAAGACTAAGCCTAAAATTGGAAAGGGGATAACCTAATAGAAGTTGCTCATCCTGTCTGCAGTAAGAGGGCAAAACTTCAGATCTTACAATGTACAGTATCTTTGTGACTACCCACTACTTTATAGCAAAAGTTTCCTGACATATTGTGAGGCCTTGTATCAGGTTTAGGCGTCCTAAATCACCTTAATCAAAAAAGTCTACCAGCACTAAAACTACAAAGCCGAAGTCAGCTTTTTTTGCCAACTTCTTGAGAAAGGTGGAACGAGAAGCAGACTTTAGCTTCGCATTAAACTACATGTAGGTATGACGGTTTAATTGTCCTGAATTAATTAAATATGCACTGAATTAGCATTAAAAACTCAATAAAACTTGGTCCCAAGTTCGAACTTTTGAACTGTTTGAACCACTTGAACTTCTGATGGCCAGATGGTGCCAACATTAATATTAATACACATTTGATATGGCTTCTATATATTTACATAAGATATTGGCAAGATATTGTCAATGTGTATAAAGTGAATGCAAATAAAAAGTGCTGCTAATTTTTGATTTTGAACATTTTCAGCACATTTAAACAATACAGTGAAAATACTGATAACTGATCATTTTGGCCACTATAATCATGATATTATATTTTATGCTGCTCCATCTCTAATACGCATTTTCAAATGCATTTTTGTGCATGTTATGCACTTTAAATTCAGTGAATAAACAGTGTTTATTAAAATGTTTACTAATGTGTGCACTACAATGTTTACTGTAGAGCATCCATTAACTTATTTTTTTTAACTTTAAAAATGAACAAAATCTGTTCATTTGAACAGGGATGCACCAACTGTGTGTACTGCTGTGTGTAGCTGCCTGCTTTTATCTCCCAGCTCCTCCCTGCCGGTCCCGGCTGCTGGCCAGGCTTGCACTGTCTAAGGAGACAGCTGCTCCACCGTTTTCCTAAATGTAATGACTTCTGTCGCACAACATTTACTCCACAAACACTGTCTCACCTGTACTGGAGTTTTATTCTACCATGCTAACATTAAATCCAAAGAACACTGGTCAAAATTAAATGAACTATCAGTCATACTGTTCGGCAAATATTTGTTTAAGAAAGCTCCATTCCAGCCATTCCAACACAAAAGAGCTCCATTCATTCCTCAGCACAGGGAGATGTCTGGGCTAGTGTGAGCAGAACACACAGGCTTGCCAAGTGCCCCAACTCCCTCTAATCTCTCTGTCCAGACCAGAGAAAGCCAGTCACAGAGAGCTCAGAGATCTGGCAGCAAGATCAGACTGAGGCAGCCTGGCTGTCCGACAGAGAAGGACATGCACACACACACGCGCACACACACGCGCACACACACACACACACACACACACACACACACACACACACACACACACACACACACAGACATATCAAAACTCATGGTATAGCAGTATGTACATTGGTTATTAAGTGACGTTGTGATGTTGTGCCAGTGTATGTACACACAAACTCACAAGCACTCACACTTGTTGTTATCTAACATCAAAAGTAGGGTGATAAATGCAGATGTCCCATACTGTAGTGTGCAATTTACTCATAAACCAGAACTTCAAAAATATTCTTATAAAAAAAAAGCCTTTTTAAACAAAAACTGTAAATAAACATGCCAATGTTTTGACTTATTAATGTCTTGTTGCTTTGTTGCCTTATTATCTGCTTTTGTGTAAAAGTATCTGTAAAAATACACTTAAAACTAATTCCTGCAACACTTTCCAAAAAAGGTGGGGAAATGTAAGACTAGTAACTGTGAAATGTTTAAAAACACACCTCATCTGCAGGTGATACAGTAATGCTTCTGTATTAAATGAACAAGCGATCATGAAAAGGTAAGCATAAGCAAGGCGCTGTCAAAGCTCACCACTTCCCCAAAGAATTCATTAGCAAATAGTCCAGTAAGATTAAGAACAACTAAACCTTCAATGAACAATTGCATGATATCAAAATTATTCAGATATTTCCAACATCTGTATGTAAGAGCCAAGACCAAAAACCATAACTGAATGTCAGTGACCCGCAATCCCTCAGATGGCACTGCATTCAAAAAATGCATGCTTGGGAAGTGGATATGTGCCAGATGTGCTCAAGAATACTTTGACAAACTGTTCACACTTGATATTACAACCAGCCCTTTGGTTGTAGGGTCATTTCACAATGAGGGGACCCACAGAAAAGGTCTAAAACTGTTTGGATTAAAGGTTTGTTAGATTAACATACATTAAAGTTAAGAATGTTTTTTCCTTCTGCTATAAAGAAAACAAAATCAAAGATACAATGTTTCATTGCAACAGCAAATGTAAAAACATTCATATAAGCCTAATCCTAAACTTAGCCTCAGTAACCAGAAAGGTGCTATTTTTGAAAATTAAATGTATCACTTTTGTAGAAAAAACATGGACACAGCATTATGTATAATTTTCCATGTGATGCTTTAGAAATGTCTGGTCTTTGTGGCCATATGATGAAAAAGCCTTCTGAGGATAGTATCTCTATAAATGCCTTCCAAATCACATCTCTCCTGTTCCAAACAATCTGCTGGCTGTTTTGCTCTCTCAGGATCACGTCTCTGCCAGCTGAATGCTTTGGGCAACACTCCCGCATCTAAAACTTTTTACCCTTTTTTTCCTCCTCAGAGTGGCAGGGGGGGGAGCCAAATGAGGCCAAGGGCAGGACGGCAATGTAGGAGAAGCCTCGTTAGTCAATATTGCCCTGGCGGCCTGGGCCACAGGGGGAGGTGGCAAGAGCAGCCCCATCTGTCCCTGATTGGAGAGAAGCTCTAAGTCATTCCCATCAACCTCCCACCATCCTCTACCACACAGTGCTGCTTCATCAGCAATCAGCAATCCTGTCCCCCTCAGAGAGGCAGGGGACGTGGTAGGAACAAGAGAGAGAGAGAGAAAGACAGACAGACATACAGAAGAACAAATTAACAGACAGAAAGGGAAATAAAAGGAGAGCAGAGGTGGCTGGTGTAGTCTAAACCAGAGGAATGTAAGTCATACAATTTAGCTTCAAGATGGACTTGCATCTCGAATTTGATGATTTGAGGCTTGTCTCTATAATAATGGCAGAGTACTTAAAGTCTTACTCTTTCTTACAGTCTTTCCTCACCTTAGTTAAGCAAGAAAGTGGTTTCCTTTACATGTGAAGAATTTTAACAGATTCTGCAACACAAGTGCAACATTCACCACAACACAGAACTTAACTTTATATAGACAGCTTTATAAATTTTGCAGCAGCTACATTCTGGTGCCTTTGGTGGAGGCAAACTTCAGCTTTGCATACAGAGCATCATTTGACAGTTTTTCTATAAATTTCAGTGTGGATGTTTTGGCGTTTGCTATTTGGCATCTATTCATAACTGCTTTTAGTTTTAGTGGAGAGCTGTTTATAATTGAATGTTTTTTCTATTTTTTTTTTTAAATAGTTATAGTTGCATAGTTGCAGTACTGTTTGTGTACACAATTATGTCTCTCGTGCTTGTCTGTGTACCATTTTGTAATGTATTCTGAAGAGTAAACTCTTCAGAGTAAACAAGAGTAAACAATACACAACCATACACTACTAACATGTCAAAGACTGTTACTACTGTTTGTTGCAGGATAGCTGAGTGCCGATTGAAATAAAACTAAAGAAATCTGGAAGTGAAAATGCCAGGTGGTTTATTGTGTCCAAGTGGAAGTTTTCAAGTGGCAGAGGAAGTCAAAAAACCCACCCAAAAATAATCAAATAGGGGGAAAAAACCAACAACCCCCAGAAACTTAAATGAAAAAGAAAAAAAAAAACAAATTAACTAAAACAAAGTTGGATACAAATATAATCCAATAGGTTCTTTCAAAACATAGCACTTCTCAAAAACAGAGATGCACCCACCACTCCCAGCCAGTCCTGTCCCCTCCCAAAATGGCTGCGGGTCCTGCGGTATTTACATTAATAGCCATTAAGCTGTTGGATTAGCCCAACTACAGGTAAGTTACAGGTAAGTTTAAAACTGGAAAAAACATTCATCCTTAACCTGTCCAAAGAAGCCATATAACCTGCCCCCCCCTACCCCTGGCCTAAACTCATCCTCAGGTAAAGGTACTGTTACTTAAAACATTCTTAAGCAGAATTAAAAGTAGTTCAAAGAACATCATATTCATTAAAGTAACTTCTTAGTACAATCAGCATCGATCAGCATTGAAGCTGAAATTTCAGTGCTGTTTTTCTTTTCGGAATCTTCTGGGTCTAAGAAATGTTAAAGCTCATGAGCAATTAAACAGTATTGCTACTACACCAGCAAACGGAATAAAACTAAAAAAGAAGAACAAGAAACTCAATATGAATGGCACTGACAAAACTGAAAAGTAATTTCCTCAGTAATTTACTACTATAGAAAGAAAGGCAGTGTTTCTGGACAGAGCTTTCACAAGGAACAGCGAAAAAAATTTCCCTAAGCCATTTTTCAACATGAAATGAGGTCAAGCTAATTTTATTTTTTTATTACTAATATTTAATATTAATTGTATGAATTACTATTTTGTGGAGACTGATTTCTATTGGTTCAAAGATGAAGGAGTTTTAAATGGCACTACTTTACATTGTGTCAAAGAAGACCTAAAATCAAAGGAGATGTGTTGCAAAAGTGTCAATAGGTAAAAGCATTACGATCAAAATATGCTCAGAGAACACATTCATCAGTCTCACTTATTTACATGCAACTGAGTAAACATAAGTAGCTGTGAAACATCTGTATAAGACAAAATGTGAGAATGATAAGATGAGAGAGAAAAGGAAGAAAGAATGAGTATGAAAGGAGATGACCTCCTGCAGAGCTGCTTGTTGTCCTTGAGACCTTGTCCCTGATACAAAAATACATGTGACCCTCTATTCTTTTTTATATAAATAGAATCCCATAAGAATCAGAATGTCAAAACAAACTGACTTAGTAAACTAAATAAGAAAGCCCTAATACAAGCTCCTTTCCTACACCTTTTCTCGAACACAATAGAACAAAATTCATAGTAGCATGTTGATGACGAATTTTATTTTTAGAAGATAAAAGTTACTGTAAATTCACAAACTAATTCTTGCGTTATCCATAGGTGAAACTATCTTGCTATGTGAAGGTAAATACAGCTTGTAAGGCTTAAAATAACTAAAGGCTAATAAAGAACTCAGCAAAAGTCACTACAGAAATCTCACTTACTACAGCAAGAGAAACTGCTGTCATGCTTCCTCTGAGTGGCTTTCCCATGTCTTACTGGCACACTTCATCATGAGACATTCATGTCTCACCCGGAGTACATTTTGCCTCTCATAAATCTTGTGCTTAATCATTTTTTATGTATTGCAGTTTCAAGTATTTGCATAAATGTTTTATAAGCCTCACCACTGTATATTTGGTGCTATATTTTTCACCTCAGTAGGCTTGGAAGTCAGAGCCTGTCCCACTCGTGATTTATCATTACAGACCTACTACCAGAATGTAGATATCTGACTTTCCTCAAAAAGTTTTCAAACGGAGAACGAGTAATCATTCTGCCTCTATAAGGACTGGAAAAGCAATGTTTACACACACTGCTCTGTGAGCTTAAATGAGGATACTAGTTAAAGGCTTTGTGGGACATTCTGCTATCACCAGTAGAGCACAGTAGTACTAAATGTTTCTGTTAGTGTCTGAAATATTTGTACGAACCTATTCATGGTGTTTGATCAGGTATTGCTTCTCTCGAGCTTAGGTTTGGTTTGTGTTATTTCTAGTTCATCTAGCAACAAGTAAAGATTTTACCCTGCATTTACTTTAGTTTCTCCCTACTTTGTTCTTCCTCAGTATTTTCAGAATTTGCTGGGAGCAAGGGCCACTTAAGTCCATAAGACCAGCATGAGAACAGCACTGGCTAAAACTTGTAGGGTAAAACTTTTTTAGACTTGGAACCTCTAGGATGCTGTTTGAAGGCTTAATTAAAGCGCCCTACCATGTGCCTTGCAAAACAGGGCCCAAAGTACCAGCCATTTTCAAACATGGACCCAAATTCCAGGCATGTTTAATGATCGTGTTCTGTCTCATGTGAATTAGCAGCTAAAACACAGGGCAAATTCCCCTATTGGAATTTCAGTACTGCATACATCAGTAGTTCTTGTCTCTGCAGCAAAGTTCACCTCCAAATTTTAGGCCTGATTACATCTCATGGTCTTGTCTCCTACAAAATAGCTGCCAATATGGCAGCAAACTTCACAGCTGAACCAAACATTCCAGCCAATTAAAACTCTACTTTGTCTCCTGCAAAGCAGCAGTTAAAACAGCAGCTACAAAGTAAGATTTAGACCAAAAATGTCAGGTCTGATTAATGCACTAATTTCCATAAACAGCAATTCAGCAGCCAAAATAGCAGTCTTAGTCACATTCAAATCAAAAAAATTCAGGCTCATTTAAAGCTCTAGTTCCTGTCTCCTGCAAAATAGCAGCCGTGGCAGGAAGTGACAGAGCAGGTGGTCACCAGCCAGTCCCAATATGTTGGCTGCAGCTGGGCTCTGCTGGAGCTGAAGTGGAGCTCCTGCTCTGGGGTCAATGCCAGGATTTTTGTGGCTTTGGTCCGGCAGCTCTCCTCTCCCTCCCCCCACCCGTTAATGCTCCCACCTTACTTGTGTCGGTCCCAGCAGGTCATCACACAAAGGACACACAACAAATAACCCTCAGGAGGACCAAGGGGCAACCTCCTATGGTAATGCCCACTAACACTAACCATATACTCTACTGCTGCTTTTAACCTGGGACAAGTTAGAAGTCTGTGTAAAAATCTACCACATGGGGCCTCTCTAGCCATTGCTAATGCAATCAGAATGATTCACATTTCTTATATACATTAGATGGCCAAGGATGTTGTAAAGGGGAGAAAAACCTTCCTGAAGGAAAATTGTTCTTGTTCCCACAGAAAAGCAATCAGCGGGCCATTATCAGGAACAAAAATCTTAAAAGCATGTCATTCAAGGAGGGAAAATTACTTAGGAGGGCAATGTCCCTCTCCTGTTCCCCTCTTTCCACCCTTTAGAGACCCATTTGTAGATTAGTTAATGATGTTTTTTGTGTCATTCATTTTTTAAAGCATGTTTGCAATGTCTTAGAGCTGAAATGGCCACTGCAATGTAACTTGAACGTCATGTGTGAGGTGTCTGCACTACTCCAGACTGTCTGACTACTCCATGACTGTACTGAGATCAGCAGTGGACAAGCTGTTTTTTTATGAGATCTGAACGTCGTTTGTAGTGCTCCTGCCCTTAATGCATGCTCTGCTTGTTGGCTCGCTATTATTAGCTTACCTGAGGGACCCTAACACCTCCTCTGGACCATCTGATAATGTGCTCGGTTTATACATTTCCAAGATGTGCTACAGCTAAAGAACCTATTGCAAGATGAATACCACACCGTCTATAGAATACAAAATTAGGGCTCGATATCACAGTTTAATACAAATTACTTCCAACACCACTGGGTGTCAAAAATACTGCCATTCAACACTAAACTGCAATACAAACAGTACAAATGACGGAGACCACTATTCATAATGCAGCTACCAGTCTAAACGGTCATTAAGTACAAGTAGTTATGTTTTCAGTATCAGGAAAAAGCAGAACACATGTATGCAACACACAATTACACCGAAGCCTCAACAAGATGTACATATACATAGACTACCTGGCCAAAAAAAGGTCACCACCTAGATTTAACTAAGCAAATAGGTATGAGCCTCCAATTGGATAATTACTGCATGGGTGATTATGTTTCAGCTGGCAACATGTTAACTGATGCAGTAAGTAGCTTCTCATTTGTTAAACAACCATGTCGAAAGACACATCCTGTGGTCGTGGAAAAGATGTGTTTCAGAAAAGTCAAATTATTGGCATACATCAAGCAGAGAAAACATCTAAGGAGAACTAAAATTGGGTTAAGAACTGTCCAACGCATCATCATGGGGAACATCATCTTCCAGGAAGGAATGTGGTTGGAATAAACTCTTAAATGATTGTGATTACTTAAATGTTTGGTGAAATCAAATCGTAGAAAAAAAACTGTAGGACTCAGGGATATGTTTAATAGTGAAAGTAAGCATTTCCACATGTACAATGCGAAAGGAATACAAGGGACTGGGTCTAAACAGCTTTGTAGCCTTAAGAGAACCACTTGTCAGTGAGGCTAACCGGCAAAAACTGCTTCAATATGCTAGGGAGCATAAAGATTGGACTCTGGAGCAATGAAAAAAGGTCTGATGAGTCCAGATTTACCCTGTTCCAAAGTGATGTACGCATCAGGGTAAGAAGAGAGGTGGCTGAGGTGATGCACCCATCAAGACTAGTGCCTACCGTATAAGCCTGTGGGGGCAGTGCTATGATCTGGGGTTGCTGCAGTTGGTCAGGTCTAGGTTCAGCAACGTTATGTGCCCAAAAAATGAGGTCAGCTGACGACCTGAATATACTGAACCACCTGGTTATTCCATCGTTTTTTTCCCCTGATGGCATGGGCACATTCCAAGATGACAATGCCAGGCTGAAAGAGTGGTTCAGGGAGAATAAGACATTACTTTCACACATGGATTGGCCATCACAGAGTCCAGACCTGAACCCCATTGAGAATCTTTGGGATGTGCTGAAGAAGATTTTGTGCATTGGTCCAAATCTCACATCATCAGTACGAGATCTTGGGGAAAATGAATGCAACTCTGGACAGAAATAAATGTTATGATATAGCAGAAGATGCTGAAAAAAAGATGCCACAACGAATGTGTGCCGTGATCAAAGCTAAAGGCAGTCCAACAAAATATTGGAGTGTGTGACCGTTCTTGTGGGCAGGCAGTGTATAAAATGATCAAATCTCAGTATTTCACTAAGGATGTTCACGCCAACATTGTTTAATATTTTGAGTATCATTCCCAGTTACCAACTAATTAACTACAGGGAAGGAAAAACAACCCAAAAAGAGAAACAATACAGACAACTGCTGAACAAAGAATTTGGAGCATGAAAATGTATTATTCAAAATCAGTAATAGTAAACTGATTTGCTTTTCAAGTCAATTTATTTGTTCTACCTACTGCAAAAGGCACAGAATTTCTGAACAGTTATTTCAGTATTGGAATACTGACATCTTGAATATTTGTGAAGACCTCAAATGCCTCTGCACATCCCCACGCCTCACAGTGGAAGGATGTATAGTATGGATGGGTTTTGTCAGATGTGAAGCAAGAGTGGAGCTTGTTTTTCTCCATTCTCTCAAAGATGAAAACTTTAAGGACTGCTTATCTGACGGTGTTAGTTTTGGTGGTCTACCAGGGTTGTTAGGAGCCCTATATAATATTTATTTATGTTAGAACTCCTATTTTGGAAACTGCTGTTTGACTTTTCTTCTAATCTCCTCAGAAACAGCCACTTACAAATTAATAACTTTAATAATTAATAACTGTTTTCACTGGACATTTAATAAAAAGTGGAGCTGATAAAATGGACCATAAGTATAGATACAAGTGTAGTGTACCTAATGAAATGATTAAAAAAAATGAATGCTAAGAACATATAAATATGTGTATATGTCTGTAATATCATTCAGGAAGTGGCATCAGTATTAAAAAACTAAATGATAATACACTACAACACCAACAAACTACACGAATACACTGTTCAGTTTTAACTAGATATGCTTTCAAGCAGAAAAAGCTGAAATTATAGAACCCATTCTGATTTTTAATATCAAAGAGTATAACTTCTGGATGACTTCCAAAGCACAGAGTCATAAATAACAATATGGCAAAGTACAGATACAGGCAAATCTCCACATGCCTAGCTACCTGTGCACTCACACACCCACACAAGAGCAAAAGTACCACTTGAAACATCCATCCTTTCTCTCTTGGCAGACAATGACTCTAATTATTTCCACCAACATTTAAACCATGTCTTATCCACAGTGTGCTACATAAGCCATTTGATTTATTATCGATAAATATGGCCATTTTATGCTGTAAATTGTTGTAACTTAAAAACAAGTTTTGTGGTTACTAATACATACATTGCAATTCTTTTACTAAACTATTAGACTATTTGTGTCAAAATTCTAACCCAATTCCTTTAGTGAAAAGACACAACCTGATTTTTTTAACTTAACAACTGCAGGGCACTAGAAGATAATTTAGAGATCAGTGGTTACAATTTTTGGCTCACCTTGTATAGATATTACAATCCAAGCCAGGCACAAAAAAAAAAGACTTTGATCAGTGGCCATATGAATTCAGTGACAGAGTTTCTATGGGTCCTGCCAAAAGCAGGGAAAGTCATTATTGTTGTTAATCCTTCAGGAGGGAGGCCATTATCTTCATTAGCTGTGGCCTGTGGAGAGCATGCACATCACTCACCCTCACGCCCAGCTCCACGTTCTCACCACCGTAGATCTCCATGCCTTCATCAAGCAGCCCAATCTCCGCAAAGTACTGCCTGTCCACCACAAAGCAGCCAATCAGAGCGGGACTCCTGTAGAGACAAACACGGCAACAGAGCCAAAAACGTGACTAATTTGACTTTCCCTGTGCAACAGAAATTAGAGGTGTTTTTGAAGAGGAACTGCTAGGCCTTTGATGAGAAGAACCCTCATTATACATAACCTATTTATACATTTGACCTATTTAGCTCTGTTACGTGAGACTGCTTAAACAAGATTGATCTAATAGAACATGTTGTAATTACTTAATGCTTCCTTAACCTTTAGGAGTCAAAAGTTATTGCTTTGTTCTCAAATGTAGTTGTGAAATTACATTTTTAATTACATAGTAAGTTATGCCACGCATTTATTAACGTTCAGTTTTCGTCCTGTGTCTAAGGTTTGAGTATGCCGATTAGATTTGTTAAGAAGGGATATTCGACCAGAAATCATATGGAGGAGATGTTAAACTAAACTTAGGTTAATTTGTAGTTAACTTCAGAACATGTTATGTTTACAGAATATCCTAATACAAATTTACATGGAATCAATTCTTACTAGGCATTCACGTCTGTGGGTGAATTTTTAAAAATTCCGGGTGAGTTTTCCTACTGAGCATGTGTGCATATCAATAGTACAGCATAGCGTCTCAACGTTTTAAAGGTTTCATAGTGATTTTTATTGTAATTCTGACTCAGCTTTATATTATACTTACTCCGGATGAGGTGGTTACAGATATACAATATGAATTAAAAAATCCTCTTCAGAAAACATTGATGAACATTGATTCAATGAGAAAACCTGCCCTCAATTTTAATGTCACCATGGTCAAATGATGTCACTCATAATACATCCTTAAATGCATTCTGCACACGTTTTAGTGTTTTATGTAAATGTGACAAGAAAGACTTGGGGACAGTTGTAAAATACTATTTATGTTTTTAACCAACTTTGTTATTAAAGTTTTTTCTTATAATCCTATTATCACAACCAAACTCTGAATTATGATGCTTTTTTTGGATTATACAAGTTGCACAGATAATGTATGTTGTTGGCAGAATCTCCCAGAAAGAAACTATTAACCTTTCTTTAGAAAAAATGACCGTACAAACAACAATAATAACTTTTCACAAAATTGACATCTAAACACATGAAACTATTCGCGCCAGATACAGGAGAAAGAAGTCACATGTTTCTTTTCTCCTTATCTGTTTCTGGTGGTATTATGTCAAAACTGATATGAGATTACATGAAAAGCTATTATTTACAGATATAGTCAGAATATAGAGAAAATCAGTATTCTTTTAGAGAGAGTCATATTACCAAAAAATACCTTGAGATTTTCTGGAGATTAACAAAAGATTTTGAAAAAGACAAGCTATTATTTTTGACATACTATGCCATTATTTTGAAATACCCAGTAAAAATTTTGACATACTGCTGCCAAAAACACAGACAAGAAAAGTAGGAATGGGACAGAATTAAATATTTTAAAAGAAATGAATGAGAAATAATTAGTATCACACCTCACTTTTGTAATTGTGAGTCCATTGTCAAAGGCTAGTAGAACTTATTGTAAATGTGAGTGTAGCCACGCTACCTGATTGGAGCGGTGTTGTTGTTCAGGTTCCACCAGGACTTGGGTGGGTTCAGGTATCGACACCACAGCTCCCAGTCAAAGCCCTGAGCAGAGAGAGGGTACTCCTCCACCTCAAATGTATCATATTTAATGTTATCAAATGATGGTGATATGATCCGTGTTCTGTCCTCCTTGATTCTCTGGAGAATGGGCTCGGCCCTGGAGCCAAAAGTGCAATCAGCACATGAAATTTAGACATATTTATTAAAAATGACATGTACAATATTCTTCAGCTGAAAGTCTGAATAAGCTCACAAGCTAGAGAAGCAATTCAGTATTAAACTAAACTATTTAGGCTTGAGGATGCACATGGACATTAAGTTACAGCATAAAAAAATATGATGCTCTTTAAATTGCATTTTACATATCTGGGTAAGGTTATTAAGAGAGTAACTATGGTGGCCCACGTGAACTATGGAATGCGGAATGTGATTCAGATAGTCTGTAATGATAAGGAAAATTGGAGGGGGGTTGAAAAGGACTGAACTATCCTTTGTCTTCAAAGGGAACACCTGGTTGTATTCCTTCAATCACAGGGTGTGCTTTGATTGTAAGCGACAGCTCAGATGTTTCATCTTTTCAGGCGTCAGCTTACCTAACATAACACAAGTGCAATCTAACAATGAATATTAACATCACTGCACATTCTGAAGGATGTTCATCCAATATTAATTTAATATTTGCCCCCTGTGCATTTTCATGTGCAAACGACTTATCAAGAGTGTAATGTCACCCACCAGCCAGTGTTGAACTCCACATGGGCGTCAAACAGGGCCACCACAGGGGCAGTGGCAGCTCTCCAGCCGCTCACACGGGAGCGAATCAGGCCTTCTTGTTTACTGTGTCGCACCACCTTGATGAAGCCTGGACGCTTAGAATTTGTTTCCTCTACAAACTCCTGTAGCTTTTCCTTCAGCTCCTCTAGAGAGAGGGAGAGAGGGAGAGAGAGAGTATTACATCAGTTCCTGGAGTTCTGAAAGTCTACTGAAAGAAGACACTGAGCTGGCACTAGAACTGGCACAATTACATGATTAAACTTAATTATTTATTAATTAAAGGTTACCTTATCAACCTATTTATGCATGTTGTAATTATCTTGGTTAAGGGGTTTTACATTTAAAACCTTATAGACTACAGTATCTGGAAAGCTATGGATAGTGCAGTATTACAGCTTAATATGTTTGTAGGAGGCTGACAGGACCTGACAGTTCACATATGTGATGAGATCAGGCTGGATTCATATTTCAGGTTTAGATTCCTACAGGCTACCTTCCACTTACAGTAGAGTTCACTTTGCATCCCTCTCTGCTTTGGTTTCTCTCCACATTTTTTACCCTACAGTTAAGCATCTTCACAGTTTTTAATCTGGCATGCTGGAGTTACCCACTCATAATATGGACAAATATTATGAGAAAATGGCTGTGCTGGAAAGTAAAATAATTTAAGACAGTGTGTTCACTGCAGCGATAATAACATTGGTTATATGATGGCCAAAAGTGTTTTTAATTCATATTTTATATGCTATATGTAATGTGTGTTATGTAAAGTGGTTGGTGTGGCTCAGTGGTTAAACCCTCTGCCCACCAGGGTGCTACCACCCCATGTGGGAGGCAGGGGTACGAATCCCAACCTAGGTAGCAAATGCTGAGCTACACAAATAGGAGTCCGTAGGCAAGACTCTTAACACTGCACTGGTCTACCTGTAATACAAACAACCTTGCAAGTCGCTCTGAATAAAAGCATCAGCTAAATGCCTAAAATAGAAACGTAAAGAAAGAATTTGAGGAATTAGGCTACCCCGCTATATAAACACCAGACAGTGTTGAAAAGTGTATCTGAGCTAAAACATCTGGAAGCCTGAATTGCTTCATTAATGGATTTATGAACTTTCAGATTAATTTTAGACAGATGGTTTGCTAATTTTTTTTGTCATGTTATTTAATTTTCATCTTATGATGGATATTATTGTCATCATGTGCTAATTATATTTTCTGCGCTATTATAAATATCAGATTTTGTTTGACACTTTGGTTGATCAATTTCCTTCATGATCAAAGTATCTAATAAATCTATGTAACTATAATGTGCTATTTTTTTATATTTGGATTCAGAACTAAATTTAAGGTAAGTTTAAATATCTAATAAAATAATACAGATCTAAATAATTGAAGGGGTAACTCAGTTATTTACATAATCAAAACGAACCTTCTTTTGGTGCATATTTGTGCTGCAACATATGTTGTTTATTAATTGATTTGGTGACATTAGCCTTTGACCATTAGCCTTAAATACCCACTAAAATTCAGAGCCTGTGAAATTCTGCGGTGGGAGCATGTTTTTAAGAAGGATGTAATGTTCTGTTGAGCATCACGAAGAACTCATCCTTAACTGTGAATGACTCGGGGGCCCCAATAACAAACCTGTCGGGTGGACGACTTTTTAAAGCTAAAGATAACAACAGAAATATTTAATCTGGATAAATATATCATGATGAAAGAGGATCAATTCACATCATCCTCTGGTTAAATTGAAACAAGTGGAGGATTTGGGGGACTGAAGTACGCTTGATGTTAACTGTAAATTCCATGTGTACAAAATCCATGTTTTGTTTCCATCATTCTGTTAACAAAATCTTAAATCTGTCCACAAGATTCTTGAAGGCTTGATGGCCTGAGTGGCAAGCCTTCCCCTGCCAGTAACATATTAGTGTTGATATGGTACTGAGCAGAATGTGTCACACTGTATTTAAGCAGTGTAATGTTTACAGACTGAATAGGGACAAAAGAAATGTGATTTTAAATTAGAGGAAATGGCAAGGTTTTATTTACTTTCCAAATTGATGTTTTATGAGTGTGTGTGTATGTGTATGTGTGTGTGTGTGTGTGTGTGTGTGTGTGTGTGTGTGTATGTGTATGTGTATGTGTGTGTATGTGTGTGTGTGTGTGTGTGTGTGTGTGTGTGTGTGTGTGTGTGTGTGTATGGATCACTTCCAATATCTCTGCTTGACAAACGTTTAGTTTCTTATGATACCAAGCAGATGGTATGGCCAAAGGCCACATATTAATCCAATCCTACCAACACAATCATGCATATGTTACTGCAAAAACAAATAAATGATCAAAGGCGTTGCGAATAGGACACTACAGGATGTGGCATGGTGGCTCACAATGACTTCCAAGCACCAAAGGCAACAGAAAGACACGAACAGAATAATATTTGCAAAAGGCTCTTCCAGCCGTGTACACAGAGAATGAGATTGCCCAGTTTGTGGGCTCTCTTTTCTGTTTCCCTACTGCTTTATTGCCCAGTGTCATCACATATTAGAACCAGCTAATGAATGAATTCTCTGTCAAAGCCTTCATGGAATGAGACAAGATGAAGGGGCAAGTTGGCACATGCCAGCCTGTGATGTTTCCATAACACCACCATTAGTGAGACCTGATTAGATGCAGTATGTGGACTATCAAAACATAAATATTCCATAAAAATTCCTGAACTATTAGCACGTGTGGTCAGTGCACAAGTACTGAAAAAACACTGATCTTCTAGTTAATAATGATGATGACACCAAACTTAGTGTGGTCAGGTAAAACCCCCCTGCTCCTCCATCACAGAACAGTTCAGCTTTCCCTTAAGCAGGCTGCTCAGTTCAGCTGGGCACACTCCTATAGGGTTTATCCTTGAGCAAACTGCGGCCCTCATCGATCACTGAGAAGATGGAATTGCATGAGGGAATGTGAAGGGAATTACCGGGTGATAGTTTTTCCCCTTTACAAAGTTTGATACGTGCTCCTTTGCTGCTCAAATTGTGTTAATGCATTCCTCCTCTTGTGACTTAGCTTTCAGGATATAGACGATGGGAGAGTCTGTCTCTGTTCCTCTCCTTTGTGTGGAGAGAAAAGAATTTCCCAGCGCACTGGGGCATCACTTTAATTCTATTTTGTTCCCTCCGCATTAATAATGAACACATTCAAATGAAAGAGAATTGATTAAAATGGAGAATAATGACCAGTAATGGTCTAGCATGAATCACAATAAGGCGCAAAGCATAACAGGTCCATTATCTCCAGGCTGCTCGTGTCATGACCCACAATACCAATCTTTCATAAAGCATTACCTCAAGTGCACTTATTATATTAGACCATGCAGAAGTCAGAATGGCGGCATCATCACTTTTTGCTAAGTACGTTCAACTATTTAAGCCAGAGAGCATGACTGTCACTAGACATGGTACAAAGTAATATATGATATTCAAGCTTTTGAAAATGACATTCACTCATGTCCAACTCTGACATTTAGAGCTCCCTCTGTGGTGTTTTCTATTCCCCTACGTGCTGTCTGTCAGCGAAGAAGAGAATGTCCATCACTTGGCTAACGCAGAGGTGAAAAACCCTACCAGTTGAGACAGTATTATATATAACCAAGCACATATTACCAGCTCAGATAGCTGTAGTTTCTTTAAAGAAATCTGCAGGGATGGGTTTTCAACACTTTTAAAGTCCAGTCTTAGGATTTGGTTGCACTTTCTGCTTTTTATAATCCAAACAATCACAAACACATTCAATAATGCGGTGGTCTGTACTTAGAAGTGGCGAGCCCACTGTTTGTGAACACCAGCAGCTTGTTTCTAAAATCAAAAGTGATTTTTATCCTTTACACATTCTTGTAGTTCCACAGCATTGATATGTCAGTGCAACATTATCGGATTTTTTACAGATCAAAAGCATAATAATTGATAATTATAAAAATATATTTTTTGGGCACATAGCCCATAAGATTCTAATGTTGCCTCAAACACAATTGGCCCGGTTCACAATCCATTCTTGTACATCACCCCTGACTCTTGCTCAGGACACCAAGAGTCAGCTTTATTGTTAGCGTGACCTGCTGAGGTATCTGAACAGTCAGATTCAGTGAGACCACCAGGGGTGAAGTCTTATACACACTGTGCAGTCTCTCTGTGACCAGAGAAAACATCGGGGGAGCTTTAGGAAGAAGAAGAAGCGAAGGACAGGAGGCTAAGGGACTGGATTAAGATACCAAATCCCACTTCATATACGGCAGAAAGAGAGAGAGAGAGAGAGAGAGAGAGAGAGGGAGAGAGAGAGAGAGAGAGAGAGGCAGCCTGTTTTCTTGTTTTCAAAGGAGGTAGAAGATTACTGTTCCTGCCACTGCTTTTCCCATGCTTAATTCATTTTCCGCACCTCTGCATCTGAGTGAATCCTGACAGAGACAGGTCTTGTGGTTATGGTCCCATTGTTGACTTGTGCTCAAGTGGACACTTCACGCCACCCGGTTCGACTGTGTGTATGAAGAAACAGCACTGTCAGAGTTTGGAGACACACTGTGATCCTTTGTGCCCTCCGAACAGCCCACAGGTCCACAAACTCGTCCAATTAGCGAGGACACAGCCAGGTTGGCTTGCCCTTCCTCCCACAGTGGTCACACTGCCGGCAGCATGCTAATGAAGCGCTCAATGAACTCAGCCCATTACGCAGTCCTGACGGCAGGCGGATCACGGCCGCAGCCTGAAAGGTCCTGGGTGGCTCCACTGAGCTGCCCAGGTGACAACAGTTAGCAGAGATAAGATTAGCGATCATAACTGTGATGATAAAGGTAAATCTATCAGCAGTACTGTCTGACACAATGCTCTGCCGTACATGCAGGAATGCCATTAGTAAAATGTCAGTGCATGTCACTCGACCTGGCTTTCTGAAGAGGTGCAAAATGAAATGAGAAAAAAATATTTCAGCCGTTCAGATGTGTCGCAATCCACAGAAAAAGGAGACAACAGGATGGTGTACCTGAAGAGTTTTTCTTTACTTGAAGGAACGCATCAAAAAGTCTTGGTGAACGTCCTCCTCCTCTGTGAGGTTGTAACAAAGGGTTCAGGTGCAGGGATTAGTTGTGCGTTTAGGAGATGAGGTACGGCAGGAGAGCTCCAACCTGTGAGATGAGTCCAACGCCAGCCGTGTGTGTGGCAGATCTCTCCCACTACCTCCTCTCAGCAGTAGTACCATATGTTCTGGCTGACCCACTTGCAAAAGCCTCAGTTGGTTATGGTGTACAAAAAGACTGAACGGTTCTCTCTCTCCGTTAACACAGCCTGTAGGCAAGGGCATCAGCCGCCACGATAAAGTGGGACCTCTTTCAGGCATAATCTTTCTTAGGCAAATGTTTTCACTTTTGCTGCTAATTGGTATTCCTATACCTATCGCTTTAATTCCAACATGCAAAGCCTCTTATTGAGCATATTAAAGGGATAGATTAAAGAAAACTCTATATATAACTATATATATATATAAAAAAAAAAAAAAAAAAAATATATATATATATATATATATATATATATATATATATATATATATATATAACTCTATATATATAAAAGTCTATATAACATACAGTGGGTATTACTAAGAGTATAAGCATAGCATGGAGAAAAAGGTGGAACATGAGAGGCAACAAAGAAGGGGCTCTATTTCAATGAACTCCTTACTTCATAGATCATAGATCCAGTAAGTGTCTCAAAAAATACACTCATAGATATTTAAGGCAACAAAAAGGATACCACAGAAGAACCATCTTTGGTTCCAAAAAAAACTGTATTTTCTAAAAACCATTGCACATGGCACCCCAAAAGGTCTAGATCTGTACTATATCTGAATGTGTTTGGGGTATAACCTGGGTTTAAGCATCAGTGTGGACTGAAGTGTAAAAACCTGGCCTTGAAGACTTGATTGAAAACTACTACACTAAACAGCCCCTCACTGGATGTTTCTTTAAAGAACCACTTTTGAATTTTAAAACTGAAATGTAAAGAACCTTTTGTAAATGTAAAGGGTCCTCTGTTACGCCTGAGATCCCGAATATCGGGCCAACACACCTAGCTCTATCATTTGAAGTCACAGAAGGCCTTCATTAGCTGGATTAGGTGTGTTAGATTAAGGTTGGAGCTAAACTCTTTGGGAGAACAGACCTTCGTAACCAGGACTGGGCACTATACGATTACTGAGCCGTGTAAAAGACAAAAGATACTACACAGTTACCACAAAAGCACAATGTTCGCTTTGAGTGCAGGTTATAAACCCACCACTGTTGCTGTTGTCATCTACCAATATAATCTCTTTCAGAAGGTGGCGTGGAGTTCTGTGCATCGCAGAGTGGATGGAGCGTAGGATGACAGAGAGCGCCTCGTTCACAAAGATGAACACAATGCTGACCTGGGGGAGGCTGGATGGGTAGGAGATGTTTTTACACCTGCAGAGTATGTGTGTGGGGGGGAAGGGGTTAAAAAAAGGAAGAGAAGAAAAAGAACATTGAAGCAGTAGTTAGAAAATCCATCCACACACCAATCTAAATGTTTTTTTTCTCCCAGTGTTATTTCAGTCAACATTTTGATGTCTCTGACAGGCACAGAGACTGGTGTTGGTTGAGTCAAACGTTCTGATGTTCCTGACAGGGTTACAGACTTGTGTGTATAATAAGCTGCTGAAAAGTAGATCGATGTGGGAGTTTTTCAGGTTCTTCAAAGTGCGTGTGAGATCTGTGAACAGAACGACTGTGACATTCCCCGGAATTTTACTCCATTCAGAAGAAGGGAAAAACCGCAACCAAGTCTCTCTGCAAGGAAGACACAATCAGTAATTACAGGTCAGAGAACAGTGCTTTTCCCTTCAGCACAAACACTCTACTTTCGGTGCTTGTCAAAATAGTGTTGGTGTGGGTAAGATACGGAGCTGTGTACTCAACAATGCAAACAAGAAATAAAACAATTTTTGCCACATTTTGCATATTGTATTATCTAACATGAGCAGCCAATCACATCTCAATACTATTTACAATTGTTGGCTCAGGTAAATGCTTTGATTCACCCATTTAAAACCCAAAGAACATTTGTGATTGGTCAGGGTGGTGACAGCACTCAATAATACATTCAGTAACTGGTTAGAGCTTTTTAGGCATTTTTGTCTATTGTATGTTACTATTAGAGCACAACCTTAAAGTGGCCATAAAAAAGTATCCTTAAAGTGTATCTTAGCTGTCATTACCTGGTTAGCTTCCAACTGATAAGAAACAGCTCAGACTCAAGTAAACAAATGTCAGTGTACTCAGTCATTACTGTAGTGTATAGTATTATTTGGACTGTAAACTGGACTCAATAATTGATCTGGAGAGAAAAATGAGAGTGCACTGCATCTGCCAGAATTCGAAACTGAACTTTTTCTATCATTATCAATAACAAAAAATATTTAACCAGAATAACACAATCCTCTCACTACATCAGGGGCCTCAAAGTACCAGCAGGACCTACCTGATTAATTCATGACACAACAGTATATACAGAAAAAACAGAATTATCAAAAAAATACACTGAGAATGATGAATTCTGCTTAATACAAATCTACTGTTAAATGTAAGTTTACTTAAATCAGGAATTCTAATTGAAATATAACAAAAGGTCAATCAGTGCACTACAAGTCCAATGTACAGCACTATCAAGCTCTCCAACCAAAACGCTCTTACCCTTCAGGTCTATAGTCTGGGATGGATCTGTCCATGGACAGCCGGTCGCTGAGGTAGCCATTGTAGCCGTAGTACTGGAACATCTTGAGGGCCACTCTCCGGCTCTCGGGACTCAGCTCTTGACCCCAGTGGCTGAACAAGGAGGAGTCTGCGAAAGATCTCTCTGCCTGATTGTCATCTCCTTTTAGTGGGGTCTCTGTCAGGGCCAGAAAAAAAGTGATGCTTATTGATGCACATGGCTGTATAAGGGATAACCTGCACAAACATCATACTCCTGACAGGGACAGAAAAAGAGAATTAGGTAAAAAGAAACTTGTATAACTGATCAGTCAACAAGAGTGACTGATGTCAATTTAGATGGATATCCCTGCACGCACATAAAACGGTCAACCTAAAGTTTCATGCCTATCAATCTATACTGTATAAGCTCGAATAATGTTCATTTCACTGAAAAAAAATCAAAGGGCACAGACTTAGTTTTATTAAGACAAAAGGGAATAAAAAAAAATACTTCATGGCTGAATAGAAAGAGATTTATGGTCACGACAAACCTTACACAATGTGAATGGAACGTAAAAGCTCTAGTGAATGTGATAAGGAGCAAGAAAATAACATGCGAGTTGCCAAAATGCCTGAGCATTCTGCAGGAGATTGTTTACCTCTTAAAAGATTGGATTTAAACAGACTCCACTTTATGGCCCACAGCCTTCCACTATAACTCCCATAGGTCTACATTACATCTTGAGGCTATTATGTAATGGGAGCAGTCAAACTCGACAGTACACCGGGATATTAAACAAAGCTGCAAAGTGGAATTTTTACAGTGGAGCAGGCTTGTATTCCACACGCTTAGTTGCATAACAGCAAGTGCCCTTGGATCACTTACACTATACACCTACAATCTCCTTTGAAAGTATGGAATGGCAAGTCAAGCTCCTCTGCCTTTTGCTATACAGATAATCTGTATGAGTTTGAGATCAAAATATGAACATGAGACAATAGATCAGAATATTTTATATGTTAAAAAAATGTCTGAGATGAATTCCCATTGGGAACAGATAGTATTAAAGCACAGTAAAATAAATATCACATATTATATGTTTGCATATCCTCTACTAAGCTACTGCAAACTGTGTGTATTTTTTGTGGGCACCTTTTTTATTTGAGGGGATTCTCTTTTTGGTCAACTTTTCAGGATGTAAAAACATGCTCAGTTTTGTTAAGGTGTGTAAAAATACAGAGATATGTAAATATTGTGTACTGCAGTCCAGCCTAAAAATACTTTTTAGGGTTAGGGTTATTTTAATTTTTGGAACATATCGCCCTGCCTTGCCTAGAAATTTACAAAGATTCGTTTTTTGATCTTTTCAAACTCAAGACACGGTATGAAAAAGTTCTAAGCTAAATATATAGTTAGGACTTATAGGGTACTGTACATTGACGGGGTGGAAGCTGAAGGAACCTAATAATAATATAACAAAAATAAAAAATAAAATACAAGTTCTATTGTTTGATATGAAAGAAAATACTCTGATGTGCCAAACGTTATAGGACAGGTATTGTGTTGTTTAGCCCTGCAAAGTGCATAGATGAAAAGTCGATGAAAGACATCTAGAGGGATGTTGAGTCATGCCATCTCAATAGCTACCCACAGTAATATGGTATTTTTAGGTGCAAGATCTCAAATGCTAACAGATCTCTCAATCACACCCCAAAAACATTTGATTGATCTTGTGCTGGCTGCCTCATAATCACTTTATGTACTGTTAGCCTATAACTTTTGGCACCTGTCTTCCGGTCCTGTCTTGTTTCCCCCTTGTATGTTATTGTATGTATGGATGGGTTGATGGCTAATTTCGCTGGTACTTGTGACCATGTGACTATAAAGGCAATTCTGATTCTGACATCAATGTAAACTGATTTATCATGAATTTATCATGAATTCATGAATTATCATGAAGTAAAAAAAATAAATAAATAATGAACACACATTTTTCTGTCATTACCAAAACCTGTCCATAGGTGAAGCTTTATTTTAGCCATACCCCAATATTTTAAACCAGTAAGTGAAACTGTATTTCTGCATTCACTCATGACCGCATGGACAGCAAATACATTTTGTGGTTTACACAAAAGTAAACGTGCTGCAAAGTCTGAAAATCAGGTGTAATTAAGAACACTCTTGTGTATTAGTTAAAATATTGTAATTTCATGCGTGCCCCGTTCAAGACTGTGCTTTTGAATTATGCTTGAAATATGCTATAATTCCAAAACAGTCAATACAGAAGGATTTGGTAGAATGTTGGTGGTGTTTTGGTAGTGACAAATAGAACTGCTCAATCATCCACTTTAAGAAGATAAACACAAGGAAGACATAAGGCACTCAAAACAAAATTATTTAAGCCCATGTCTTTTAATAGTCTGACATGTGTTTTCAATTCAGACTTTGCACCAATTTTGGTGGAATGGGCTAATATTCATTTGTAAATTTTAACGTGTAAAAATGAACAGAATTGCTTAATTCTATTAGTCTTTAGTTTATTCCTTTGTGTCTATCATGTTCTTAGATAACACAGGTCTAAACACAGGTCTAAAGGTCTAAAAACTAATAAAAACTGACTGCAGATAGATGAAGGGTGACCAGGCTAAGAAGCTTGAGTCTGCACACTGTTTTTCACATGCACAGTAAGCTTATTCTCACCAAATTAATGTGAAGATTCAGGCAGGTTTAAGCTGCATGCAACAGTCTTGTTCATTTGGCTGCAATGGACATTGGACAATAGACAATGGACAATTTTAAAGACTTGGAAATGATTTACTGATGACACTGTATGTGCACATCTGAGTGAGTGATGCTATGTTGCAGAGTGGGTTGTGCTCATTATTATACTACATCTCTGTTCAATGGCATCATATACTCACTGCCCCACCTAAAATTAATGCAAAGCTTGCAAACACAGAGGCAACAAAAAGAGAGTATTTGATTGCTTCACTGGACCGGAGATACCAGTCTCAAGCAATGCATGATAATATCAAGACAGGGTGCTGGTTCTGGTAAGCATGTCATATCTATATTGTGGGTGAAACACTGAGCCAGACCATAGCCTTAAATACTGATTCTGATCAAAAATATGTAAAATACTGTCTGGGCTGATAACCGAAACAATACGTTGAAGCACCTGTCCATTTCCTCAACGGTGGTTCTCTACTCTTTTCTAAGTACAAGGAAATGATTGCATTTCGAACTGATTGTATCGACCATTTGCTACACATGGCAAACAGAGATAAGGATGAATAATGCTGGAATGAGTAATGCACTCAAATTTCTAGAGAGGACTGGGTAAATGTTTGCACCCTACAGTGGTTGAACCACATACTCAAACATTTGAAGGGAACTGTCACTGAGAAGTATAATGGGTTTGCAAAACAGCAGAGTCACTACACGTTAGGACCGGGCAATATGGCAAAAAGAAATTAATAATATTAATCAAGGTGTATACACGATATGCATCATGACACACAAAATAGAACCTATGGCGCAATATTTACATAAATCTTATGATAAAGTCAATGAATACTTACAATAAACTTATAACTACAATGATTTTTATTTACTAAATTTTTTTAGTACTAAATTTACTACAACTTATTCATAAACTGCACTAAACTAAAATCCTGTTAAACAGATTATTATGCTCAAAGGAAACATGTAGTTTGTCCGTGTTCTTTAAATACTAAAGAGAATTCAGATGCTAGATACTCAGATAAGCATACGGTGACATAACCTTCAACTATAGTACAGTGATAAAGTACTGTAATATACACCTACTATAAAGGCAAGTCATTATCACGTGTTTTGGGAATGCCTGATTAAAAAATGGCAAGACATGCACAATGAATTAGAAATGATTTTAGAAATCCCTTTTGACTTCAGAGTTAATGTTTTATGTCTATTTATGCATGTAGCTCCAAGCATGTCTGTAGCTGCCAACATCTTCCTCAAACACTGTTCTACATTCAGGATTCAAGTACATGCCAGGATAAACACCTGCTTTCTATGCATTTTTCCCTTTGATAATTTCAAGAATGGATACAGGCCAATTTAGGCGAGGTTCGGATTAGTGAATTTTCCATAATTTCTAAAGATTCAAACGTACTATAAAGAAGAATTTGAATCCCAGCAGATTAGATATTTGTGGTAATGAGCATGTGTCCGTTCCAATAAACAGTTAAATAAAAAAAAAAAAGGATAAAAAAAACAAATACAGGAGTATTCCCTTAAATGCAATCTGTTTAACAAATAAAAAAGAAAAACAAACAATCCTTTGGGCGTTTAAAACCTATAATGGTAATATTATTACAGCAAATACAACCTCCTTTTGTATCTTTTCACTGACAATACTTCAAATTGTTTGACCTTTCCGTTTGAATGTCTGCTGTGACCTTTCCTGTTCAGACGGTATGGGACACTTGGTTTTAGAGGATGTGGATACAATAGCATATCCTCAACCATGCAGCAGAAGGCTTTCGGCTAAAAGAACGTACATTCCTACTGACACCGGAGGCCTGATACTTGAGCATCAAACACATCCGAGGTAACGTATCTGCATACTTCAGGTAGCGGACAAAGGAGAAGCTGGCATGTCCAAAATGGCTATATTCACTATCGCCTGTATCGCAAGAGCCAGTGAGGCTTCTTATTACAATGCAGGTGCATATCCCACAAGACTGTCACACAGAAGAGCTTTCTTAAAGGCTAGTGTTTATTCGAGCCGGGCACTTGATACCCTGCACAATGCAAGGCTGAAGGAGTCGATAGAGGGCAAATAGGCAACATGAGGAAGTGGCATTGTGGACAACCAGTGAGCAAGCATGGCCAAGGATCCAGCTATGGGGAAAGTGAGATTGCACGGGTCAGCCACGGAGCACAAGCTGAATCAAAGACGTCTCTGTTGGGTTCAGCATGGTGGATGGGTGTGCGCTCCTTGCATCGGCTCTGGATAAACACTGTCCCTTCCAGCACAACGTTGGATTTATACAGCAGAAATGAGCTTCGTCAAGCTGCACGGCCCTGTGTCCTGCTACACAGACTGGAAAAAATGTAATTTCAGTATGTAAAGGGTTATGTGCCCTCTAACCAGCAAAAAATAATTCTCCCTCATGCGTGAAGCTGTGTGTGTGTGATTTCATTACTTCTCATTCTATTCCCTCTAGTCTAAGGGTAGCCAGATAGCGCTTTCTAAGCAGTAATACCTCCACAAACCTGACTGCCGACAAGCACTTCCAGCATGCAACACGATGCTCAAAAATATGTGTAGGAAAGCTCTGGAAAGCGTCTGAAGTAGCCAGAGCAAAAATAACACAGCTGAGTAATTAAACATGTAAATGTTGGGGAGTGGTGCTAAGCAAATCTGTGCCCTGACAGCTATTTACACATTTGGCCTCTGTATAGTAATTGGTCTGGCAGGAACAGGTAAAACAAACATGCTGACTGAGAAGGCAAAACGGACCTTCATGTGAGAAATTGCTTCTGTTAAAGACAGCTTTTATAGTAACTGTCGTAAACAGAGCTCAGCCAGCGCTGAACAAGTTCTGTGTTTTAAGATGCTTTTATACGAGCCCTCTCACAGTTAAGTAAAACCTTCCATTTCAGTCTCTAAACTGAGAAAAGCTTATAAAAATATTTACTTCTAAGTTGTTAAAGTGTTTGTTGCATGAAAAAAGAACTTATCATTAACTTTTCATCCTGTTTCTGCCTGAATACAAAACAACTTGAACTAAAGATTCCACTTGTGATGTAGCCTAAATACAATACTGTGCAAAAGTCAGGAACCACCCTTTCATTTACTTAATTTCTAGTCAAAATTGCCATTAAGTACAAGAAATGGCAGGAAAAAATTCACAGAACATTTCACAGAGCATTACACCAACACTTCACATGCACAAACACTGATAAACATATAACATGTTTCAAGTGTTTAATGCATTTGCCCATCACCTCCATTCTTTTTAGGAACGTTCCTTTCAGATTTTCTAAGAAATCTACAGGAACATATTTTCCTGCTTCTTGTAAGCACATCCAACGTTTTACATGGGACCAATTATCCTCATTTTCAGTATTCATAAATTTGTTTTCTAGAGTCTACTGGAACAAATTTACATGCTTCATGCTTCCCAAACACATCCCTGTCTTACCCCTCCGTCTGAAATGCTCTGTTCAAGTTTTGTCTTTGAGTACCGTCTTCTGACGAGCCCAGTGTGCACTGATTGGTTAGCTTGCCCACACTCTTTTCACTGGTCAACTGCCACCACACCACAGTGGCTTTTCTTGCAATGCAATAATTAAAAATTAATAGCAAACTTACATTCACCTAAAAATTAACAACTTTGATAGCTATGATGACTGGAAATTAAGTGTAATTCATAAGTATATGTTTATAAGTATATATTTAAAAACATGGTACCTCTCCACATTTCATAGGGCAGATTCATTAACAACCCTCATTAGACTCAAATGCCACAATACCATGGAACTACTAGGACTCAGACCCCTATTCATTTGTATTATGGGAGCAATCTGAAAGAAGATAAACATTCACAAATGCAGCGATGATGTTAAGTGAATCATTTGATAAATAACCTAAGCAACCAATGCAGAGCATGATATTTCAGTTCAGCAAAAGTGCAGAACCCACTGAAGTCAAGCATTACGCCAGGGGCACTTTTCAGCATTGGGAAAAAAGTCTTTGCCTGGACAGAAGAAAGGAAGGAACCATTCTTCAGTGGGAACATGTTAATTATGACAGAAATATAAGTCTAAAAGTTTTGAAATCTCTGCCTGAGGCTTATGCGTATGAGTCGTTGGAATGGTGATTAATTAGGTCTACAGAGACTGCTTCCTCGGGAGAAAGAGGAGACTCCACTGTTTCGGTCAGGGGTTGCTTTTGTAGATTCTGTAACCTAGGCAGCATGCCAGCACGTTGTCCCAGAGGTTTTTTGTTGGTAAAAGAATTATTTGCTTCTACCATCATGGAGGCCAAATATTAAACATGTTCAACATCACAAAAAAGACACATGAACAGTTTGTGAAGCGTTAAGAACACGTCAGTAATCTCATTATGAGATGCAGTGATATTTGTAAAAGCACTGTCTCCGTGTCTGTCTGTGCATGTACCAAATAAACAAGCAAGTAAATCACATAATGTGTGACGGTGCACATGTTGCATCAAGAAGTAGTGAAGGAATGGATACATCCTCATTTTATACACTTATAGTTTGATATGGGAAAAGTTTGAACAGCCCAAATTGTATGTTTTTTGGAAGCGGAAAGCTTATTACAATACTTACAATTATACATGTACATTATAAGTGTTAACCGGTTTCAAGGCAAACGTCAATAAAGGTTTAGATGGTTAGTATTACCATTTCAGACTCAAATCATCATCAACGATATGGTCTATTACAGCACTCTAAACACTTACATTAAATACTGCCCAGTTTCAACCAAAGTTAGCAACAGTCTCCAAGACTCAAACATGCAGACATAGCTTGCACTGTAGGTTTTATCATGGCAGAATACATGTAAATGACAGAAGGGAATAACAGAGCTCCAGAGATGATTCAGCCAAGTCTGATGTGGTGTTATACAAAGGGAAACCTGAATAAGGACGGTCAAATCTTTCAATTTAAAACTTGAAATGGTTTCAGTTTGTGTGTCAATAATTTGAGTCACTGATATTTATGGTTTTCCATTGATAACAGTGACTGATTTTCACAGATCTGTTGTCCCATTGTTACTCTGATGGGTCTCAAACAGTAGTCATTGGTTATCACTTTGTTTTTTTCCCCTCTATTTAAGTCATTCTGCATTAAATCATGTAGAAGTGTGTTATCCAGTATGCAGCAGAGTCAAAGCCAGGTTTACAGCAAGATCAGCAATCTGCCAGCCCCTGGTCCCACCAGACAAAGAACAAATGCATCACAACTTGCAACAAACATGTTTCCATGACAACATAAAACTAGCCTGTGAGGATGAGCAAGGTGTTAGTGCAGTAATAGGAGGTCAGTGCTGCAACTGCACTGGGCTTAGAATAACATGAGAACAGTTTCAGAGATTTACACACAAGTTTGAGCTACTTCAGCTGAACAACAATAGATAGTGAAAAGTAAGGAGGTGATTCTTTACTGGTTTCAAGATGTCCACACATACAAAAGCACACTCTCATGTGTTCATAGGCTATACTGACCAGAAATGAGATTAAAGCACAGACATGTCACATACTTAACTAGCTTGATCTTAAGTTAACATTTAGCTACACATGGCTTGTAATTTATAGGGCAAATTTTGGTTTCTTTGAATGGGACAATTAAAAATTAACACACAATCAGTTTTAGCTTATTGACCTATTTTTCTTTTTGTAACAGACAACAAAGACAACTGAAGTGGTAAACTAGGTGAATTGGGCCCTTTCTGGTGGATATGGAACTACATAAAATGTGCGGAAGTTTGTAACATAGGTTGTGCTGTGGTCCCTTTCCAAGATGAAGGTAAGAATATGGATTTATTTAATGCTTCCCCACAGAAAATAAACAGCTAACCAACATTACTGATAGATAGGTACCTCATGTTTATGATTTATGACTAATAATTTATTAAGCCTTCACATTTATTTAAGCAACATTAGCCAACGATATTGGTTAGGTTTATGAAAGGAGGCATACACTACCACAGGAAATAATCTGAGAATTGTGTCAAGTCTGGTTTGCCAAACAAAAGAGGACGGATGCTGAAGCAAAAACGTTGACCAGATGTTGTTAGCTATACAGCGAAACCAACCTCACAAGTCCATATTTCCCCAACAGAACTCTGAAACAACAAAAGACCATAAGTGAAGTAACCAGCTAACACATTAACGAATATGAAGTCAGCCTGAAAATGCTGCCAGCATTAAAAGTACAGGTAGAATGTGCAGATACCAAACATCAGCTGATAGCCAATTATCTATCACAAAAAACACCAGTAGCATTAAAACTTTGAGGCTCAAGTTGGATTCCTGTGTCAGTGTCTTATTCCAAACCTCCTGTTATGATGTCTTCATATTCAGTGACATTTCTCTACTTTCTTTCACTGACTTTCAGCACCCTACAGATCAGCACTGTAAGCAACTGTGTGGCTTAAGTAACTAGTCCATATCACTCTGGACCTTCTTTCTGAGTCTGTGCATGTGACATCAGTATGTAAACACATATGACGTTGTGACAGCTCAGAATTTTAAATGAATATTTCAGGTTTTACAGGGAGACTTGCAGCAGTGCACACTTCCATCAGATTCTTTCTCCTCTGGCCTATGCAGTGCAGCCTTTATTCACTTTGTAGGCTACACCTTGTAAGCTAGATGAACCATTGTAGCATGTGTACAGACATGCATGCAGATCAGACAAAAAGCATTCAAAGGAGCATAAATCTTCATAGGTAAGATGCTGTATTAACATGATTCTGATATCTTCCAAACAATAGTAAAGGATAGGTTTTGACTGAGCTGTCCAAAATAAAAACAGTTGTTTCCAAAATGCTAATTTTACAGAAAATAACAAAAAATAAAATAATGTGATTTTATTCTAAGATTTTCTAAAGAAATTTTGACACAATGTAAAAGAATGGTGCTGTGTACAAATGACGGAGAATTACATGAAATTGAATTTAAAAAAAATATTTTTTTTAGTTTTTCTTCCACTAGTATTTAGATAAAGGCTTTAAGCTGAAATATTTAAATAACAATTTATTGGTAAACCGCAACATACAAGGTGAAGAGTAAATGTAATGTACATCTTACATGCTTCGAATACCAAAATATTCATAAGTAATATTAAACTTTAGCTTGACTCTAATCAAGCATCATGTAAGTACAAAAAAGAGCTGCTTACATGAATATTTGCACAGAAAAAAACCTGAAAAACTATTAGGTTGTGGGGACTACAGAAAAAAGGCACAAGGCTGCTATGAAAGAAATGAAAATGTTGTTTCTCATGATATAAATTTGGTTGCTAATTGGGATAAATTAATACTGTTAATTTAAAAGATATAGATATTACAGTGGCAAATATATTTACAACGGCAGCTTTAATTATACAATCTTTTCAGTCAGTCAAAAAAGCAACAGCTTAAAAATGCATTTAGCTGGCTCACAGTATGTACATCATAAATCTACAACATCAGTCACCTAAAATGATCTAAATAAACCCCCTTGACAAACTAACATCAGCCAATTCCAATTCTGTCTCATGCACTCCCCAGTTATCACATCACCTCCTCTACTTCATGTTATGAAAAATTTAAGGTTAGATTTGTAACAGAATGAGACTGAAGTCCTTCAGTCAGCTGTTTCTGCTGCTAAAGGTTTAATATCAACACTGGCTAGCAGAATGGTGCAATCTCTAAAGGGCACACGCTCACATTACTCCCATTAATATTAGGAACAGGTCATTTCTCATAGTCATTCCATCAGTCTGCACACTTCGCTTCCTTATCTGATGAATGTCTCTTCTTCTACCAGGTAATTAAGCCTCAGCACCCCCCCCCACCCCCACCCCACATACTCACAGCAAGTCGCTCAAGCAAACACAGGTGTGGTGCAGCATGGACTGCAGCTAAGCGTTCGACTGCATTAACCAAGACATCCTCTGATTGAAAGTAAACAAAAGCTAAAAGAACACGGACATGTTTCTAGTCCATACCAGTAAACAATTTGTGTCATTTTTGTCTCTTGAATATCTCCTGCTTGCAAAATGGTGCAATGCATCTTCTCCCTTTTCCTCCACTTTCACAGGGCTGCAACCTTTAAATTGCTCAATATGTAGTCCATATCCTTATTAATCCACAGAGAAGCCTGCAGGCAAGATGAGATAAATGTGTGAGTATAGTGTCGTCTTACTACTGGCACTGGGCTGGTATTTATCCAGAGCACACTAGCAGGTTGAAGCTAGTTCCAGTAGTTTTGTAATGGTAGAGGTTGGGGTGTTTCGGGCAGGTGCAGGCTGGGTGGGCATGCTGAACAGACACTAGCTTGGTGGGCTCGGCAGCTTCTCTGTTCAACACCACCAGCCAGCTTGGCTGCGAGCATGGCAGGAACATGCTGTTGGCTGCAAGTGGCCAAGAATGATCAAAATAGCCTTGTGTGGTGCTAAACCACCTCCCACATGATTATATTAATAGTCTGAGCTCAGTAACCCTTCTTTTTTCTGCTGTTCAGCGCAAGGCATGACAAGGGTACGAGCATTTTTCAAAGTGTGTTGACAAGTAATCATATCCTTTAATAGAAAACTGTGAGCGGAATGTCAGTCTACTCTTTTCTCTAACTTTCTCTTCCCTGCTTCACCCTCCTGAACTCTGAACTGTGTCATTTGATTAACTGTCACCTTCTTGGCTGGGGTTAAAAAACAGTAACAATGCAGACCCTCTCAGCTGAACTCCCCCTGCTTACACTGCATAAAAGTTTTATTATCAGCATAGTCAGCACTACATGGGAACAGCACTACAAAAAAGCTACATGCATTGTATCATAAAAAAAAGACTAGTGGAGTATACGAGGGTTGCCATGATTATTCAATTACTCCTAATTTCATTTAAACAATTATTTTATTAAAAAAGGTAAATACATATACCTTTATAAATAAAGGTGCTGAATGGCAGCACAACCCATGCAAACGTTGGCTGAGAATTAGAATCAAAATAGTGACAGTATTTTCCAGCACAAATGATCAGAGGAGGGCTTTGGCTGTTACTATTTAAGATGGTAATAATAACATGTGGTTATACTTTGTAATCCAAGTTTGTTTAGAATTAAACACTGAGATATTTGGCATCTGTGGCTACCAAAAAACAGACGTCCTATTAATTTCACTGCTGTGATCTACTGGTCCACTTTTGCAGCCTGCCAAACTTCTGCTTTGGTATAATGAAAACACTGGAATATCTGGTTTGTAGCAACCGCTTACCATCAACATGTAAAGAAAGTATAAGAAACAGAGCCTGACAGACCTATTTGAACCTTTTTAAGCCTTTTCTAGTGCATTTTTACAGCATTTTACAAATGTTTTTGTAGGGTTTTCTAGTTTATCTTTCTCCAGAGAACGATTTTGGAATTGTTAAATGTGTCTATTTTTAAATGGGCCTTTTTTAGAAACTCTGATTACTTGTGACAGTGGCAATATGAGAGTAGTATCTCTTTTGTATTTCCCAGCTAGCATATAACCAATGCATTCCAAATCCTCTAAATAATAAATGGTTCAGGGCTTAATACCGGATAATGATTTTGTAGACAAATGCAAGAGGCTCCACTCTGCATCACTCCATATCAGTTCAGCTGCTGCGAATGAGTTCTGTGGTGTGCAGACACACATATGCATGAGAGCACACACTGCGGGACAGTTAACAGCCAATTAGCCTGTTTGGGCACTGGGGAGGGCCGCATTCTCTCATAGCAGGCCAAGCAGTGACGGGCTGAGTAGTGGGCCAGTCTTTAAGGCAGGCATTCTCTCATTAGAGCACATCAGTGGCTGACACATCTTCCTGACATTGTTCTCTATAAGCACATGTCTGGGACACGGGGTGGGGAAAGTGCTCTGTGGGCGGCTCTGTGTTGTACACCCTATTGTATGACTTTGTTCCTGAGGAGGGAAATGTGTAGTGGCAGAAGTTGGGTGTAACACGGCACTCTGGTCTAGTTTCACCTTATTAAAACAATAAAATCACAAATTCCCCCGAAGATGACCGAGATCAAGTTCGAAATGTTTTCTTATCTCCCATTCTGAAAAAATGCAGTAACCAAATAAACAAACTAGAAAATGCTAGACTGAATCAGTAGGTCAATTATTTTGCACAACGATCAAAAAAAAACTTCTTCCGTCACAACAAACTGACAAGTCACCTACTTCAATCAGCTTTCTTTTACTGCTCTACCCTTGTTGTTATGTTTCTCTCCATTGACAACTGTGTTTCAGAGAGCTACGTTTGAATGCCTTGGGCTAAAGCTGCTCGCAACCTATATGGGCACCATCTCCCCTGACGATTTTTAGGATGCTATTTTTTAGTTTCACAAGCTTTTGAGTATGATTTCTGCGGCAGGAGTTTCATGTGGAAATGGGGCCGAGGATGTGGCCTTTGTGTGGAGGGAAAACTGACTGTAAGAAACAAATCAAAACATTTCAGCCAAGCCCTGCAGAGAAGCAACCCGCACAATGCACTGAATGCGTGTCAGAACATGACAAAGAGAAAACCCTGATGTTAACTAACGCTATTTCTCATAGACCTTTATACAAAACAGAAACAAGTTAAGAAATATGTTGACATTATAAAGTCTGCCTTTCAAACTGTGCCACAGTACAAAGAGTATAAAATAAGACACACCATCAATACAATTTTTAATAGAATGATCGTGACTGGATGAATGTGTTCTGATTAGTGCCTGGATGTGCAATTTATCATGTCCTCTAGCAAAACTAACCCACAATGCATCAACCAATGGTAAGGCGGCTGTCAACCTGCACTGGACATAACATATTTAGTTCAATGAACTGAAAAAAAGCTTAACTACTCCCTTTCAGTTCAAAGAAAAGCCTACAGAAGAAGTTGGAAATTCCTTAACGCTTTCATTTTGAGATTAAAGCTTTGAGTACTTTGATAAGACAAATACGCAAACTTTGACCATTTCATTTCATTCCTTTTAGAAATGCCATCCATCTCAATCTTTCCAAATAAGACACTGCTGAGCCAAGTAAAGATGTATCTATGCAATTTAAAGCCAACCAGACAGAAATATTTGGCAATAATGTGGATGTCAGTATAAGTTTAGCCTAAAGGTAAGCTTTTTAGTGCTGTATAGCTGTGTAAGAATGATGGTCCAGCTCATAAAAGCCTACTGTTCTTTCCCTGCTTTTTTAAAATTAGATTACCGATTTGGTAAACAGATATTTCCCTCAAATTAGATCAAAAGACTCAAAGCAGTGTGATATTAAAACTTTCATTCCCACCCATTACAGAAATAAACAGCGTTAAAAGGATGAGATTTGGGCTTGTGCCATTACAGCTGAACATGAATTTTAGGATGATAATCGCATTATCTTGTGTTATCATAACACCAGGAATAATATGAGAGGAACAGGAATAGGAGAGGGTGGGATAGGTGAGTGGATAGATTTTAGAGCTGAAATCAGTCTTGCAATAAAGTATTAGCACATAACTGTACACGTGGCTAAACTGAATTCTTTAACTTTACTTTACTGCAGTTTTAATTCCATGTTCTTCTTTTATTTTAATCTTTACGTTAGTCAGCAGTAAAACTGAATCTATGTATGACAAGACCATGGAGGGAAATGATAATTCATTTCAAACATGGCTTGAATGTCGCCTTAGGAAAAAGAATATATTAAATTTATCAGAGAAAGAGACAGCAAAGAATGTTAAAGTGAAAAATCATTAGTTAAATAAAGAAATGAACTGTGAATATTTTTTTGCTGCAGGCAATGCCGCTTCTAGCATACCACCATTTGCCAATTAGCTGTCTACGCAATTAATAACAAGAGGCAAAATCTACAAAAGCCAGAAGGAAGTGAGAGACTCTTTAAATGACAAATGTAGGACATCTGATGCAATAAACAAGTATGCATCAAGCTAATTCTGGAACTAAAAGCTGAAGGCGCAAGAAACATGACAAAAGCAACAAAGTAAAAAAATTATTCTGAGCAGATTCTGATATTTCAAAAATTCAAACTTTTGCCAGCATCTCACTTTCAGGGGTTCATGTCATAACTTCCAAATGAATGTGAACTGCAAGGCCAAGAATGGGGCCTCTCCTCACAGCACAGTTATTTCAACCACTGCTGCCGTTCATAAATAATGTAAGACCAGAGACCAATTCTCCCTCTAGCAGAGTGAGATGGTGAAAATCTGGTACAAGTCACTCAGAGCTCTAAGATCGAGGCATCAACATATATATGGAGAAAGCTTCTTGCCGAGGACTGGGCTCTTGGCAATAGGTCACTTTAAATGAACTAGATATGTCCTGAGCTGCAGCCAGCCCAGTGCCTGAACTTCATGAGATATGCTTTCATAAAGCTTGTAGTAAATAAGTTTTCTTATCTGTAACAAGTAGTTCTCTTGGTTTATCAAACCTAGCTGACTAACCTACACCTGGACCATCTTTCAAATAATCCTATAATTTTCCCCATCACTTAGGAGATGGTCTTACTTAAGGAGGTCTCAGGCTTCTGGCCTCACCTTTCGTGTTTCGAGTTTTTGTAAAACCTGTTAGTTTACCTCAAACAAGCTATTAAGTTTACTAAGCAGACCTTCAAATAGAGCAAGAAAATCGCAGCCATCTAAATGAGCCTTCCACCTCCAGTCCAATTGCACATGGGACTTGAAAGAAACGCCCTGGTGGCTTTGGAAATTCTTGTGATGAGACCCAGCAGTGCTTCCATTTTCCCCAGATGAAACCTCCCGCTTTCACCAATGAGTCCTGGATCTCCACTTTGGGAGGCTATTAGCTCTGTAATCAGATGTGACGGTGGGTTTGACAGATGAGTGGGTGTAGATAGGAAAGGCTGAAGTTTTTTTTGTAGGACTCAGATTGACTGAGGCCTCTTTTCAGATTGGGCTCTTTAGAAACCACCGCAACAGAGACAAGGCGCTTAAACTTGTCCGCACAAAGAGGCAGCGTCACACTCTGTTAACAAACAGAAGCAGTGGGGTCTTACAGCAGCCTGTGACCGCTCGAGGTGTAAGTCACATTCTGTCCATATTGTTCAGACAGATGCTCTTCAGTCCACAGTGTTTTCACTCCTAGCATATTTATGACAGGATAAAAGCTTGAGAGCTTATGATAAATAGGCCTCCCATGACTTTGGCAGGGTCTTTTTGTTTTTATTTTTTTTTCTGCATGCAGTAAAGTTCCTCCTGCAGCCCTGTGACACTTTAAGCAGCACCTGCACATGATACATTTCAGCACATCACAAAGGCTGCGTCTGCTGATGGCACAACAGATTGGCTGCCTATTAGCACACATGAAAGGGGCTGAGCTAGCTTGGGTGTGGAGGTGTCTCATAAACAGGATTATTATAGGAGAACAAAGACTTTGTGTTTATGCTAAATTGCCCCTGTGCGTCTGAAAAGAAAAACAGGGGCTTAGCACAGAGATTGAAGAATCACTCATTCCAGTTAACATTTAAAGAAGAAGCACTAGATTCAGAGAAAAAAAATCTATGCAACACAAATTAAGTGCGAAATGGACTGACTGAACAGAAGCGGCAGAGGAGCAGCAGGCCAAGTTCCAGTCGTGAGCTTGCGGGCAAGCAATTACAAATGAGCTCAAAACAGTATGTGGCAACAATTTAGGACAGTGATACAGCTGGATGGCTTAAGTGCTAAAGGAAGAAACCGATAGAGAAACAGACTTTCAGCACTGCTTTAATGGCCATAATGTATGGCACACACCATACATTATTTACCACCACACACTAGTCATGCCCCTGCATATACCACTTCAATCAAACAATTTAAGAGATTCATTTATGAAATCACCTGCTCTAGATTAATTGACTGCCATGCTGAAAGAGACGAATGGGCGTTCCCGGCCTTATCATCACCCTCCAGATGCTACATGAGCATATATGGGAGAAAAGTTCATACAGCTTCTATTCACCAATGATTTAGGGCATGGGGGGTCTGCCTGCTGGCTACATTTTCCTAGTTCTGTGCAGTCCTATCCTGTCTATTTTCCAAATACCATACACTGTCTCCATGAAGGAGGTCTCGGAAGCCATTTAGCACTTTGAGAAGTAAATGTAGAGTACGCCTTTGAGCTTTTGAATCCACCAAGGCTCTGGAAAATGCTTTCAAAAATCTATTCACAGTGGGGTCTTTTGTTCTTCTGTATACACTGTGGAAGAGATAGGAGATGGCCCAGATAAGATATGGGACACATATTGTAAAAGTTCAAAATGTAACACTTACAAGTATTTACAAACAACAAGATTAAGCTGTTGAAAATCATAAAGGCAACAGCTCCATCATTATAACTTTAAAAGCACAAAGCAGAGCAGAGGCCATTGTGGCACACAGGGTTTATGTGTTTATGTTTGCTGGATAAACCAGTGATTCATTGAGTCTGAATAAATGTAGGTAAAAATGACCACAGATGTTCTACTCTTACGGGTTCCCTTCTGCACAAATACACACACATAAATATACTGCCAAGTATCCCGATATGACTATTCAAACAATGAGTGCCACACAAACCAGCACAGATGCTCTGATGCCAACACCAACAGCTTTTATAGCCTTTTGGGTGAACGCTAAATGACCTTATACTGTGACTCTCGGCTTTACCATTATAGACAGAGTCTATTTTTGCTTGTTGGATTTGCATTCCGAAGGCTTCAGTGCATATCTGATGCCCTGTACTTGTACAGGAAAAAGGCAGAGAGAGAAGTGCGTGTAGGCAGATACATTTTACAAGTTCCAATAGTCCAACACCATAGGCTTTCGACTGGAGTGGGCTGGATCCCTCAAAGTCTTTCCATTTGATGGAGAACAAACACACTCCTGAATCAATAAACCAGGCAACAGCTGAAACGGGTCCAAGAATCAAGCTTGGTTTTAAGGGGCCATTGGCCAAAAACAAGTGTGATCAAGAGAAAACAGAAAAAGAATAAAATAGAAAGTGAATTTCCACAGATTGTCTGTTTACTTGAATCTCTGTTTTGTTGTTTCAAGTTTGAAGATCTGCTGACAAGGTTTTGTATAAAGTGGTACCTTTCTCATACTCATACTCAACACCCCTGCCCCCATCCCAACCTGGACACAGAAAAAAGCCATGTCTGACAACCCCTGGGAGGACGTACCTATAGCCTGTGTCTGTCAGCAAGTCTTACGGGAAAAGGTAGGTCACTGGGATATCTGTCCTAGAAGATATCATTATTTTCACAGCCAAACCAGTTGTAACCCTAGGATGGCCCCTCGGGTGTAGCCTGTAGCTATGTTGGAGTGAGAATCCTCACTTCAGCATTGAAGTGTAGAAGACTTTTTTGATTTGTGAACAGATGGTCCACTTCTGAAGCAAAAATACTAAAAATTAACAAAAAACTGTTGGCCTCTACCAAACATACTACAGTACAGGCAAGACCTGCATCACCTGGCAGAACATATGAAGATCATGATATTTTGTCAGCAAGATCTTTTTATCATAAATCACAAAAAAGCAAGCAAGATGTTTTTTTTTCCCAGATTAGCAGCGCTCAGCAAATAGCTGAGCCTTTTCTCTCCAAAAAAAGACACAGCAATACCCTATGACACAGCAATACCCATGCAATATTTCAGCCAAATTTCTTCCTAGCAAATTAGATCATACAAACGAGCATGCAACACAAGTGCCACTGATGCAATTCAAGTGAAACGCCTGAACTTCAAAGAAGCATTTATCAGTACCTTTACTGTATCCGTTACCTCCTAAGAAGCTATTGAATAATTGCATATCTGTTTCATAGGGTTTTTCTTTTTTTATCTTTTTGTGCAGCCTCGCCATTGTGACACAGCCAGTGTGTGCAGTCATCAACATAAAGCGTCTGACACGGACCCCAGAGATCTGAAAGCTCCGAGGGGGAACAAAGCTAAACCCAGGAGCTCTTCAGCACTAAGCCTACAGACCGGTGTTGTTTTTTAAACGTCATACTAGAAATAAAACACTACAGAGGGCCATCCTTGTTATTTGCATTAGTCATAATTCTTAATCAGAGTAATACTAATCATGCTCAGTGCAAATAAAACATACATTTCCATTCCATTTAAAATCTATACAGACTATTCATGCCTGCAGTGTAATTCGGGTGTATGTGTACTACCTGCAAAAGCTGACTGTGTTATTTAATACTGAATATGAACAGCACAGTGAACATGAACTCAGCAAACAACTATGTAGAGTCTGATTATGTGAATATGAAACTGAAGGATAAAGAACCCCTAAAGCAAGACATCCAATCTCAAATAAACAGGCCAGCCACAATTTTCATTCAGGAAATCACTGTAAGCCTTGTATTTTATTAATAAAGAGATAGCATTTTAGGACCATTGTGGTTTACAGGTTTTCAAACAGCATCAGTCATTCATCATAAAACTTTTAGTATTTTTACCGACATCACGATAAAATAACATAATTAAGAGCTGCAATGACACAACAGATCAAATTACTTCAGACACACAGCGAAAAAGTGACCTAATTAGACAGACAGGAACAGCATTAGAGGCCCAGCAAGCGCTTTCTTGCCCTGGGTTGAACTTGTGTTCTCCAGCATGGGGGGCCGAATAGATTAACCACTTGCAAAATACAGATCTGTACAGAATGCTGCTAGCCTCTCGAAATGCTTTAAACGTGACACCTTAGTGCTATGAGTACGACACATAGACTGTGGCAAAATGTATGAAGCAGTAATGACTACTGCCACAACAAAGTTGTATCATCTTAAGCGTCATAAACTATCGGCAAAATTTAATAAATACATGCTAAAAGCTACTTTCAACAGAACTGCGTACCCTGCAAGGCGAAACAAGGACACACAGCATCACTGATATACTGCTCCTCTGAGCTTCTTATAGCCTGTAAAACATGAGTACATTACACGACCTGCTTTAGTATACAAATTTACCCAACACCTTTCTAATTTGTGTTGTTTCTGTTTATGACATAACACATACATTCCTTAAAAACACTTGTTTGGTAAATTTATAAAAGAGAGATTTCTGCTCACACAGCAAAGTCTTGTGGCACACTGATTTAGAGGTTCACTACTTTAATTATAATAATTGTTTTTCACATCGTCTTCATAATACCCAATAGCTCTTCAAACTGTTTTTTTTTACACTGTAGAGCTCTGCTTTTTAACAAGCGAAAGCTTGAAGAGCTGTGGCATGGCTGTGTCCTGATTAGTGCAAAAAAAATTATGTTCCATCTAACCAATGTGCCAGTGCTTGGCTGTTTCTTTCTGAATAATGAAAAAAGGACACCTTGGTTTTCCTATGTACTTTCCAGTTGCTACAGACTTGTATTGCTTTAACAGTAGCGGCATAGCGCTTTAAAGTTTTTTCCAGAAAGTAATCCCATTTCAGTATAAAAAAAAAGTAATTAGTAATCTCTAGTGCACTACTCTTTCCAGCAGCCCAACACTTCCATTAGTAAAGATATTTCTGCTATTTGGCTAAACTCTGTATTTAATGTCTTGCCAAAATTAGCAAACTATATTTGTGGTTTGAATTCTGTTTTATTATTAAATTATTTAAATTCCTGTAGATCCAATTGCAAAAAGATGTAATAAGGCTGGGAGATAAGGCATAAGGTATTTCAAATAAGGCATTTCTCTCAATTCCCAAATTTGCAGCTCAGAGCACTTCTTATCATGGAGCTTAAAGAGCACCTTGTGGAGGACTAGATAAGACATCTTGAGCGATTAGGCTGTTTGTTCTGTACTGAGTCAACATTCCTATCTCAAACACCATTTTTTCCGTTTAGGTGCCAATCGACGGACAAAGCATTTTTGGCGATCTCCGCTCGATGTGATGTTGAGATACATCGACACAATTACCTCTACTTTCTTTTACCATCAGCCTGGATTGCTCTGCAGCTATATTTATAATCACTGTCGATGCAGTACAACTGTGTTTGAAGCCACATGCAGAGGATGTGGAACCCTTCGATAACTCTGGTACACTCCACTCCTTGCTGACATTTGAAATGGATGATCACCTTCAGGCTTTACTTTGGAATAACACACCTTGTTACTTCTCTAACAACATTCTGAGCTCCATCATAGTTTGCTACAATTCAGTTCTTCGTCTAGAAGTTCTTTTTTTTGACGTAACTAGGACATAATTTCACAGCACCTGCAAATAAGTTCTGCAGCTTTCAGACAAATATGTGTTTCCATCAGCACTTCATTTCTACTCTTCTGTTTAGACTGTGGAATGTGTTTGTCTGCTTCATTTATCCCTTTTCAGATCAGAAAATACAAGCACTGAGCTCAACTGATTAATGCAAAGCTTTGCTGAAAACTGTTTTATTAATATTCAATACAAATAAAACAGCTCGAAATATGCCTCACGCTTTTCTCGCTTCTATTTTCTCTTTGATGCTTCTTTATCTTTATCTTCCTCTTATTATTTTTGCTCTGTTGCTAAATATTTTCATATCAAATTGCTAAAACGCTAAAGCTGCCCAATCTTGCAACATGTAAACATGTGTTCAAACAGCAAGAGGTGCAGGAGAGAGCAAACTGCGTCATCTTAACACTTATATTAGAAAGCTACATATTTGTTTCCCTACAGAAGTGAATGCGTCCATAAAATAACTTTTTTAGGCAGCTTTTATTCATTATTATTTGTGATTATTAAATGTAGCAAATATGATCAAATATTTGCTACATCTCTATTTATATGAATATAAAACTTTATCAGGTTAAAATATGATGTGTCTTAATGTAAAAACTATTGGAAAAAAACATTGTCTTAAAACTCTCTGGCCAGGTTTTACACAGATAGGGGGGAGTTTGTTCTAAGGTAAAACAAATATTAAGCAAACTCAAGAGTACAGAGGTCCATACAATTCTGCGATTTTATAAATCTGATGTGCACTTTTTTAGAACCTTACTCAAGAACAGATTTAACAATAGCTAGAATATTCCACACACCAGATTCACTTGTAGTTAACGGTATTTACGGCTTGGGCAGTGGTCTGATATGAATCCCCAGGATTGGATAATGAGATGGCCATACACTTCATTTAATGGGATAAGCAGCAAAACACCCAGAAAGTGATATGCCTTAGGGGGAGAGAAGTAATAACACACCACAACAGTTTTGACAGCGATTGCAAATGACAAGACGATGACACTGCCCAGTAGACAAGGGCAACGTCTCTGGTTGCTATGGAGAGCCTATGGTCTGCAAACACTCGTGTGAGTAAGTTCGCACGCATTAATACAGAATTGCTGGTAATTAAATCCCTGGGCAGAAATAATAAGAAGAGATAAGGTGATAATTATGTCACAGGCCTTAATTCTCATTGAGCCATGCAGAAGACAACAATGGTGTGCAGTGGTCTCTTGTTTGGGATTGTGTTCCAATTCGTAGTGTACACTCTTATGTTTGGGAACAAGCCTGTCTCCTTGGCTGCACTTCCTTAATAGTGAATGGCTCAGATCTAAATTTATGAGTAATTATTTGCTGTGGTTTTTAATTAAAATCACAAATTTAAGTATGGTAGTAATAACAGAAAAAAGGTGTATGCAGGGGCAATAATAAACAGTTTTGGTTTTTATATTCTCTCGCTAACTACTGTTTACTTGCAATAGCTTCAGTATTTAAGGTGGTCTGATGTTCATTTTTGTTGCGGTTTTTTTGTATTATTTGTCTTTGTTAATAAGCTAGAATTGGCCTAAAAAGGGCTGTAAGGTTTGGGGATTAGTGGAATAATAATGTATTTGTAGGAGAACTTGGAGAGGACATAGTAAAAGGAGATGGCAATGATTCATCAGATAGCAAAGATTTTAGGTGTCCTGTTACACTAGACCTCAAAGTCTTTAATCTCTCTTCCACCTGAGGTAATTAGAGTTTACCATACCTGCTACATTACGTTTGTTATCTATTAAACAATATAAAAGTGCTTTGATAAAATCAATTGTAGATGGCAGATGGAAAAAAGCTTTCCACCAAATAGTATCACAAGCAAAAGACTTTGATACATCAGGTACCGCACTATGTGCTCTACTGCAGCATGACCTCGATTTGCACCAGCATGCCAACTGTTCCTCCTCCTGTTCCTCAGGGAGTTTGAATATGAATTCCTAAATAAGAAAAATTTATGTGTGTGCATTTCTTAGTGCACCTCTGCCTGAGATCAGCAGGTTGGGGCCTCTATTAAGAATACAGCAGACACTGCACAACAAGGACACTGCACAAACAGAGCAAGTTTAATTTCACAGCTGTGTGGAAAAATACTTGGTAGTGAATCAGCACAAGTACAGCTATTATTGGTATATTAGAAAAACTATAATAAAATTGATTTGTGTCATTTAAGTCAAGGCATTGAAGCTCAAGCTTTGAATTACTCATAACTAACTAAACCAGAATGGTACCAAAGTGATTTAGTCTCCGCAACATCTGCAATGCTAGCTTGGCAGGAAAACAGGCACTTCAGTTCGTAATTGGAGCCTATTCAGATACTCAGGCTCCAAAGTGCTTGCTAGATAGAATAACCTCTCCTGGTGCCCAAACGTGCACTCAGCAAATAGAGTAAGCAAATATGAGTGACTGCAACAAATTGCCCTGAAAGAACTTAGCATGTAGCGTAGAGACACATTTATAAGACGGCTGGCAAACTGGCAAACAGTGAATCAATATTGTCCTATGTCGCTGCTTTTACTGAGGCCATCAGTTCTTCAATATGACATTTAAGACATATAGGTAAAGCTTAAGCTTCTAACCCAGCTGCTTTAAGGGGTATAAACTGGTGATGTACTTTCTATATATAGAACATATAAGGTGATATGACCTCTACATTCTTATTAAAGGCATTCATCAAAAATGCAGGAGAAAGAAGTCTTCTGGACAAGCTCCTCATCTTTGAACGGTCAATAAACAAGCCCTCATCCATCTAACATTTTATAAAGGTGCCATGTCTATTTAAACATGGGAAGATGATTGAGAACTCTTTCTATGTGCTGTGAAGTAGTACATGACATAAAGGTGTAAAAATGGGCTCCAGGTATTACTCAAAGGTACTAATTAGATTTTCTGATTTTCTGAAAATATATTATATTCATACTAATGTAGATCATGTGGCATGAAGACTGTAGTGCCCCAGTGAAAATTGTACCTTTAAAAGCACAGTTCTGTTTTCTGAGAGTGTACTGGCTCAGCCTATTGATCTGACTCTCCAGAGGAACTTCTCCTCTACCTGTTTATAAACCCTGACGTGCACTCCCTCAAGCTCTGTCTTACTCCTGTCTCATGAACATCTGGCATTTTCTACAGTCATTTATTGGCAAAGCACTCTGAAAAAAAGATTTACTGTTCTTTTAAACCTACGTTACTGATGTGCCTCTGCCATCATCACCCCCAAGAGAACAATTCCAATACTAAAGACAACCTTCACAGACATTTCACATCCTCCAATTATCTAGCATAAAGCAAGTCTGCTTATGATTATGATTACGGCAATATAGTAATACATTCTGAATATGTTTACTGATACAGTAATTAATGTCTGGCTATTTTGGGACCACTTTACCGTACAGTTCATTATGCTACATGACACCAACATATGGCCTTCATTAGTCACACAGTCATCAAGTAACACAGACCTACATAAACACTTAAAAATACTTATTCTAGTAGTATTTACAGTATTTATTTAGAAAGGTTGCACTGGCCAAATCTGAAGTAAAACTGGCACAACATCTATGTCAGGCAACTTTGTTATGACTATGTCATGACAATTTCTGGGGTGAAATGACATTATTATTATTATTATTATTATTATTATTATTATTATTATTATTATTATTATGTCACTGTGATTCACTAAGAGCTAAACAATTAGCTAGAATGCTGAATTATGACATGTACCATGTTTTGAAGCTGATGACAGTATCCACCAATAAATGTGATGCTCCATTTGTTGGTCTGGAGCAGATTTCAATCTGTTGGTCCAAGATCCCCCACATATCAATATGACGCTGTGTTATGGCCAAAGAACGGAGCAAATCTGATGAGCTTGCAATGGCATGCAGTACTGGGCAAAGCTCTGCATAAGTGGCTCCAATTCGGTTTAGTAACAGAACATAAAATTGTACTGTTACGCCAGAATTCATCACTTTAAATTTATTTTTATCATACTGGCTTTTGCCCTCCAAACTCAAAATAATTGATTGTTTTCATTATCAGTTCTCTTGTGCACCATTTACAGTAATTACATGCTCATTTCATTTTGCTGAGACAAAAATCAACATGCTTGAGTCTTACTCAAACACACCCACTCTTTGCTTCTGCTTGAGCAGAGGAGTACTCCACTAATGTAATAGTTTTATTTGTATGAATTCAGATGTACAAAAGCTTTGCAATAAATCCAGATGTTACTTACACACGTGGACAAAATTGTTGGTACCCCTCGGTTAATGAAAGAAAAACCAACAATGGTAACAGAAATAACTTAAATCTGACAAAAGTAATAATAAATAAAAACTCTATGAAAATGAACAAATGAAAGTCAGATATTGCTTTTCAAGCATGCTTCAACAGAATTATTTTAAAAAAATACAACACCTGAAACAGGCCTGGACAGAAATTATGGTACCCCTGAAAAATGTGACCAAAGGGACATGTTAAATCAAGGTGTGTTCACTAATTCGCATCACAGGTGTCTACAAGCTTGTAATCAGTCAGTGGACCTATATATAGGGCTTCAGGTAGTCACTGTGCTGTTTGGTGACAAGGTGTGTACCACACTCAACATGGACCAGAGGAAGCAAAGGAAAGAGTTGTCTCAGGACATTAGAAAGAAAATTATAGACAAGCATCTTAAAGGTAAAGGTTATAAGACCATCTCCAAGCAGCTTGATGTTCCTGTGACTACAGTAGCATATTTTATACAGAAATTTAAGATCCATGGGACTGTACCCAACCTCCCTGGACGTGGACACAGGAGGAAAATTGATGACAAATCAAAGAGACGGATAGGTGAACTTCAAGCTCAAGGAACATCAGTGTCAGGTCGCACCATCCGTCGATGTTTGAGCCAAGGTGGACTTAATGGGAGATGACCAAGGAGGCACCATTGTGAAAAAAGCCAGACTGGAATTTGCCAAACTACATGTTGACAAGCCACAAAGCTTCTGGGAGAATGTCCTATGGACAGATGAGACAAAAATGGAATTTTTGGCAAGGCACATCAGCTCTATGTTCACAGACGGAAAAATGAAGTATATCAAGAAAAGAACACTGTCCCTACTGTGAAACATGGGAGGTGCTGTTATGTTCTGGGGCTGCTTTGCTGCATCTGGTACAGAGTGTCTTGAATCTGTGCAGGGTACAATGAAATCTCAGGTCTATCAAGGAATTCTAGAGAGAAATGTGCTGCCCAGTGTCAGAAAGCTTGGTCTCAGTTGCAGGTCATGGGTCTTACAACAGGATAATGACCCAAAACACACATCTAAAAACACCCAAGAATGGGTAAGAGGAAAACACTGGACTATTCTGAAGTGGCCTTCTATGAGCCCTGACCTAAATCCTATTGAGCATCTTTGGAAGGAGCTGAAACATGCCGTCTGGAAAAGGCACCCTTCAAACCAGAGACAACTGAAGCAGTTTGCTCATGAGGAGCGGGCCAACATACCTGCTGAGAGGTGCATAAATCTCATTGACAGATACAGAAATCATTTGATTGCAGTGATTGCCTCAAAAGGTTGTGCAACAAAATATTAAGTTAAGGGTACCATCATTTCTGTCTGGCCTGTTTCAGGAGTTTTATTTTTTTTAAATAATTCTGTTGAAGCATGGTTGAAAAGCAATGTCTGACTTGCATTTGTTCATTTTCATAGAGTTTTTATTTATTATTACTTTTGTCAGATTAAAGTTATTTCTGTTACGATTGTGGGTTATTCTTTCATTAACCAAGGGGTACCAACAATTTTGTCCACGTGTGTATCTCTGATAAATGTGTGAGAATTTTAGCACCTAATCCAAACCATATTTAATTAAACTTTAACATTAGGCTCTGAGAGCAAATCCAGTGTTAGTTACTGCAGAGGCATATATCACAGTCAATCCAAGTGTTGGATAGTTGCTCACTTTGGTTAACTGAGCCTATCTTTTAAGCCAAACACAGTTAACATGCACTGTGCAATAAAGGCCAAGCTCTAAAAATATGCCTCTTTGTAGTGGTGTGTGAGCTTCCCTGATTAATAGCCCCTGTCTCTTCAGCTGGCAGACTTTGCAATGTCTTAGGCTAACAGAGCTTATTGAGATTATCACAAGATAACCTGCGCACCACAGCCATAAATCAGGCTGTGAAAAGAATTCTCACTCAAGCCAAACAGGACACATGATTGGCATTGTTATTTGTAAGACACTCTTTCAGTTAGAACCTGGTTAGAAAGTTCAGGAAAGTCTCCTAGCAGATACAAAACACAAACACTTCTGTTATATTTCCATGATGGAAAGTTACTTGTTTTAACTTCTTCATTCTTGACTGCTGAGGTAATTAACCTTGACCTGCTGCTTATTAAAGAGAAGCTATAGGGAGCAGAAGAAGAGACGGAAATGAGGAATCACAGCTTCTTCCTCCTACTGCTAAGCTCACAAAGGACTGCCACGCTCCTGAGGTCACATTGTCACCAAGCAACACATTTGAGAATTCATCTCTGCTCAGGCAGTTCGTAGCAAACATCCAAATATCACATTCCCAAATATCACAGTCCCAACATACACAAATGATAAAAAAGCATTACAAATTCTTAATATAGAGGAGAAACAACTGAGTAAACAAAAGTGAAAGTAGCCAAAATTCCACAAAAATGTATTTACTCAATAAGTAACTGACATCAGTATCTAAAGGAATGCAACATATTATGGAAAATATAAAGAATCCAAAAATTGACTCACAAGTTGGGCTGGGCAATGTGGTTCAAAGGTTATCACAATACAACAGTTAATATCAGTCGATATTAAAATGATCACGACACATGTCAAATCATTTTTCCGAAGTTTAAAGGCTAATTTTGGCTTCTGAGTAAAAGGTGAACAAACCAAATGGTTACTTGAAACTATTACTTCAAACTATTCTTTATGTTCAGAACATACTGTATCGGAACATACATGACAAACACTTGCCAAACCGGGGAACAAAACCTGTCAGGAGGGTGGGAGAAAGCTAATTTCCCAGGATAACTGTTTATATCACTAAGAAGAAAACTTTTTTAGATTTTTTTTGTTAACTGCTGAGAAGTGATGAGCAATCAGGTTAAACTGTTTAGCTTCACAGCAACTTCAGTTTCCTTACAAACATTAGATGCCTCAGTACATCAGTGTGTAAAACATCTTGGATCATTAACTGCAGTAGGTGTGCTTTTTGTTTTGTTGGATCAAGTTTTGTAGTTCACTACAGTAACATCAGTTTTGCCTTGCTGTGTGTGTGACAACTCTACTTAGTGTTAGCCCCCTGCTTTAAACAGCTGGCTAGCTTTTTATCTCTCTCTCTCTCTCTCTCCCATTCACAAAGTTCAGTTGGCTTTAGTTTAAATCAGTGCTGTAACTACATGAACCACTTCTTTCTTTCACTTTTGGGGATGCCCTTAAACCACATTTGAGTCTGTAACACACAGGCTGTAGCTGTGTGGACCTGAAGTGATTTAACACTACTAATGTTTCTTGGGATGAAAGTGAGTTTGCTCTAGACCAGTAAAGTTACACACCACTTATCTTGTCATTCACATTTGGTACCAGGAGAACAGACTGACGATTGCTCCACCCTAACTGCATTTTGGTCCTCCCTCTCTCTCACTGTTTCCCTATCTCCCTCGAAAAACTCCGAAGTGCGCTCTGGTAGCAACAACAGAGAAGTGTTGCATTTCTTGCAGTGGACAATACCAACAAGTTGTCTATACAGTAGAATTGTGTGAATGATTTATTATATCAAACATTTATGAATTTTTTGTTAAATTTCTACCAAGGAAGGTTAAATGGGTTATCATTCTACTGGCCAGCCCTACTCTTAAGCAGAAGTCCAAACACAGCTGCTTTATAACAATAATAGTATATATAGTATATACTAATAATACACACTGCAAAACTCTCACATCTAATTATACCAGTTGTTACAACAATACTGATTAATAGACAATTAATAACATTGAGGCTCAATCCCATTGCTTATTTTTACCTCTACTCCTTGTTTTCAAGAGTTACCTTGCTCAGTGGAACCTTACCAGGTTTACCAAGTAGAGTAGGTAAAATCTTACCCTACAAAATGGGACAACCCTTGAAGAACCCAATACTTCATCAAAGCAATAAAAACCCACTTCATTAGCTACCATTCTACTAGTGGAGAAAGGCAGTGGTATCAGAGAAGCGGCAAAGTTTAGCTGTGCCATTTAAGGTGGAACAGGAAACCCCAAGGCACCCTACGGAGCGGCAGGGCTCAGTGGTACGGGCAATGAGATTAAGTTTAAGAATATGCTTCTGTCTTTCGAGCTTTTTCTTTTACTACCAATTGACAGAATTTCCCTTTAGAGTTTAATTTTGGCACTTTACTTGCTTCTGTGTCTTTGTAATTCCTATCCTCATTAGAAATCAAGGCACAGGGGGCTTTCTAGTTTGTTTAATGGGTTAATTTGACATCGGCTGACAAACAAATTAACATCATTTTCTCTCACTCACTGGAAGCCATTTATTCAGTTTTACTCAGTAGATCTATTACCTCATCCATCAAACCTCAGGCCTTATAAGCTACACAGACAACTACTCGTTTACCATGGCTTTTACTTACTGCAGCTCATTGACACTAAAAACAGGGACATTAATAAAGAAGAGAAACTAGAGGACTAATAGTTTTGAATTGCTACACTGTAACTACATAAGCCAGCCAACAGCATTTCCAGTACTATGGCCTGAAATGTGAGGAAAATAAAGGTATGTGTCATGGACAGCACATGAACGTTAATTATAATATTATAATAGTAATTATTAATAGATGTGCTCCTTTAAGATGATGCTGTGTTATGCTGATGCTGTAACAATGCCTCTCTGCATGTAGGCTACTGGTTGCTGAGAGTGATCACTGCAAAATGTATAGTAGCTGCAGCTCATTGATTTGCTTAAAACAGCTTTCATGCAGATGCAGGGCATGTTTACAATTACAAATTGCAAGCATTTGATTTTAAGAGGCTCAAAATCATACAGCCCATTCCTTACATAAAGCATTAGTTTGTTTTACTTTGTCTGAGCTAACAGGTATCTCCAATAGACAACGACTATAACTATTTATTAGTCACTTTAACACTAAAAGCTTCAAATACTATCATAAGCAATGTTAAAGCCAACAGGGGAAAATAAATAACACTAAGCATAACACTCAAATCTAGGGCTGCCATCTGAAAGTCGAATCACCAGTCAGAAATTCTAGCAGCCAAACAGCAGTCAAGAGGTATTTTTTAGTTTTTTGTTTCTTTTAGTCAGCGTGAATTACAATAACAGAATAAAGCAGACATAAGCGGACATAAAGCGTACATAGGAAGGGCAGCAGCAAACTTTTATTATTACTCAAAAACACAAAAACAAGCCATGGCAATAAAAAAAGAGTGAATAGTCAAATCTTTGTCCTGGACACGCATATTCAATTAGTCAGACATCGCCATCCTGAAATGCATTAAGTGCATTAGGAAAATATAGCAATATGACAGCAGTAATGCAAACAAATGGTACCTACAGTAGTTCGACTTTTATGACATTACTAGAATATTCATTGTTCTATTTTTTTTTCTTTTACACCAGCTATTTTTCTGAGCAATTCACAACTCACAGGAAAGACATGACAATCTATGGTAGGGGTTCATTCAGTCTTAAAACAGGCAGGTATGTTTCAAGAGTGCAGAGACAGAGGATGATTGATAACAAACTTGGATTCTTATTGACATTTTCAGGTCCACTTTAAATGATGCTGCTGTTCCATTCTGACACTCGAGGCACCTAAATGTAATTGCTGTACCATTCCAGCTTCATCAAGAGTTAAAGGGCTTGAAAAGAGATGAAAAGGTTGCTTGCCAGGTGGGTAACAGTAACTTATGTTTGCTGGATCACACAATCAGCAGGTCACCATTACTTTGTCCTGTTTGCTAATGTTTGTAATAGCAACTGGTTAGCATCGCGGCAGCAATCATAGCAAGAGTCTGCTAACCCACAGACTTTTGTTATTAAGTTTAAAACTCAACAATCATTCTCCAGAATCGCATACTGCGCCTTTACATGTAAATATCCTTGGTTTTGTTTAAAGTGTGCAAAAGTAATTTAATATAAAAGTGTCAGTGTAATTTAAACTCATTGTATTTTAATGTGTTTAATACTAAGGGTCTAAAAGCCACACTGAAAGAATTAAAAATAGGGGAAGGATGACATATCATAATCACTCTAATACAATATGTCAAAAGGAATTAGGTAATGAAGTAACAGCCACTGTGTACTCCTGAAATTTAATGAGTAAGAAAAAAAGACTCATCAGCCATTTGTGCAACTAAGTGCAGTGTACGTTGCCAAGTTCATTTATTTTAATAACAACTGGATGCAAATTATCTAATCAGCCAGCTTAGACAGAGAAGCCTCCAGACATCGAGCTGAAGGCTTGCAACATAAGACTGGAAACGTCCTGAGCGTTAAACTGTATTGTATGTACTGTATTGTGATGAGGAGAAAATCAACACAAAGATCTGTAACCTAATAGGACTCCCTCAAGTGAAGCAGACTCCAAGCTCCATATTTAGTTATTTCATTGCACCACTTTATCCACAAAGGAACCAGCATTCGCTGTGGGCAGCCTCTGAAAGTAAATTTCACAATAAGCTAGAAATATGTAGAAAGCTGTTCAACTAAGGAAACACAGCAGTGTACTGTTACTTTTCAAAGCACATGTGGTCAAGGATCAAATTAAATTGCACTTTAGCAGTTTATGTTAACCTGTCAAATCCGCTATGCGGACGCATCTATCCAGCGGAAAGCACAGTGTCAGAGGTGCTCTACGGTGTCATCTCTGAGTTTTAATAGGAAAAGCTTTGCTTTGCAGTAGGAAAAGTAACCTGCGTTTTTGCTATGACAAAGAGACCAGACAGATCGTCCTCACAGCTGGTGAAGCCAGCTGGTAAAGCCACATCTGGCATGTACCTCCATGTGAACCATTTGAATCACTCATTCCAACAGGGGCTTGTAGGCACTGGGATGAGACATGCTGTGCAAGGTGTTAATACGGCATGCTGGATTATAGCTCATGCTCAGACATCATTTGATGGTAGGACCTGAAGGCAAGCCCCTAAACCAATCACAAACCATAAGCAAACTTATTTCTTTATGTAAGGGGGACTTAAAAAAGAACATAACAGATACTCTGGTGCACTGTTTTGCTGGTCTCCTAGATCTTATAGTATTAGTGTTAAAGACCCAGGGAACCTAAATCTGAGTATTCTAAGTTAATCTTGTTCCTTTTGTACCCAATACACATGTACAAAGCACATTTGATAAATATCTTCCAAAATATATTCCACCAGTATTGCTGCCCTCTTATGTGAAACGGGTGGTTCTAAAAGTGGTAAAGCTACCACCAGCTTTTCCTAACCAACCACTTGTACATGTAAACGGCTGTATGAGTTTTTGCTTGTACTTTGCTTTTTGTTGTGTTGGTGTTTTTTCTCATTGTTTTCTGTTCAGTGTGTACTGCAGACTTTATTTGTAAAGGTAAATGTGAATTTAAGGCATCTGAGTGGCAGGAAGAGCGAAATCCCCCTGTTTTCACTGTTATTTTCGGTATGTATATACAGGCCGCTAAATCGATTGCTAATATCAAACTCTCCTAATAATAAAAAAAAGCTAGAAAAAAAACAGCTAGAAACTGCAGCTTCTGACTTTCAGGGCTGTGTGCTGTGACAGCAATGTAAACAAAAAAGCTCCTGCATGAGCAACAGAGGTATTGTGTGATTAGCTGTGTTTTTGTACGTCTGTACAGTTACTTTATGTAATTTAAAATGAATGTGCAAAACACTTAATTTTAGTTTGTAGTGAATTGTGCTGGACTTTCTGTATGAGCCGTTGATGTCAAGGTTGTCAGTCGTGCATGTTTAGTGGAATATTAAGACTCCGCCCAGGCAGTTCCCAGAATCATATTTCTATTTTTACTCATTTTAACTGTGCTGGATATCTAACAAATCTAGAAATCAGGTTTAGCATCATACAAAAACTTTCATGACTTTCATAAAAAATTAAAAAGTAAAAAAAAGTTTAAAGTAAAGGACAAGTTAAGTTAAATGTCAGACTATCACAAGTGTTACTGTACATTTTTGCCAAAGATCAAAAAACAGAAGCATTCAGAAAGAGCAGGTGTGCTCGGGATGACGTCCAAAAGCCCTCATTGAGCTGTAAGCATCTTCCCTGAAGTGTTGAGACTAGAGAAATCTGTCCCTAATGCACTCAGTTTGCCCGAAAGCCTTCCAGCAACCGCCTGTCTGTGCCAAACAGTAAAATGTGTCTGTGACTGCAGTGAGGGAATGTTTGCTTAAGTAATCAGCCGAGCATGGCTGCCTCTCGGCTCAGTGAGGTCCATTTGTGCCTGGGATTCAGCAGTGGGTGCCACCCTGTCTGTCTGAAAGCTCACAGCCACAACACATTCATCTAACTTCTCACACATGAGTCTGGACCACAGACTACTACCTTCTTATTGCCTGAATAAATGCACATGCTGAGATTTAGTATACGAACATAAAAACAACTTGGTGGACTACTGGTAAAATTAAAATGTTTATATTCCTCTGACGTCCGCCATACTTATGGACATTTAGCAAATGAGGACAGACTCAAGACCAGACATTGTGGCGGCAGCTTATTTAGTGCAATATAAAAGCTTTTGACACAGTTTTAAAGTCACAGTTGGAAATTTCTGAAGAACATAAGCACCAGGATTCCAATTTTCTAAATCACAGAAGGAGGAGGCATGGAACATGTTGGTCTCCACAAATTTATAGATCGCTCTAAATGAACAGAAAAACTTACATAACGGTTTATATTGCATGAAAAGACCTGTGCACTATATTACTTGTTGATTATGTACTTAAACAACAGTGCCAAAACACAGGTTGTTAAAATGCCCAAAATGAGTGAATTCAGTTTACAACAATGATCACTTACCAGACAGTAAGCCAGATGTTAAAATCCACAATCCATTACTGAAATTGTACTTAATAATGAGTCTGTCTGAAATGGGGTTGTCTCTAAGTCTGTGCCCAGAATAAGTTATAGAAATTCACAGTATATCTGAAACTGCTGGTAGCTTTTTACACTAGTCTACAACCGTAGCTAATGGTTTTTGGCAGACAGATGACTACAGAAGAAAAGGACCGTGCTACATGGATTTCCAGGGGAAGATTCAAGCTCTGGCTTTCACTAACCTCAACTGAAAACACTGATTTCACAATTATCTGAAACGTGTGCTTATTGATAATCACTGGAAAAAGGATGTAGCTACGTTTAGAGCAGGAATCTCTTTTATGTTTCCTTCACTGAATTTGAAACGATTCATATATAGAAAGCACTTTGTGTAAGCAAACTACCAGTACTCTGTAGGCACAAAGTACATCTGCCCTACTTCAATAATAACTCAGGATGTGAGAATTGGGCTGCTTATGTTAAGTATCCCTAAGTCCAGCACAGTTCTTTTGGGGCAAAGAATTACACACGCAGTCAGATACACACACAGACCTTAAAACATCAGCTCTGAAAAGAGAACTGCTTTGGGACTCGGAACCTCTGCTATCCTCTGCCTCAGGGTGCACCAATATGAAAAGTTTACAATCAAAACTTTTACATTAATTACCGTTCAAAATGATAATGCTTGGACATAGCCTTTATTTTCACAGCATATCCAGGCTGATCAGCTTCCACTGGGAAATAAAATAAACGGATACTCAAAGTGGGCAATTTGGCAAAAATATAATAGTGTGATATTTCAAGAAATGTTGATGTTTAAGGGATTTTTCAAATATCTGATCAGTTCGAAAACAGAATCGGTAGTGTTATAGTAAATTTAGTTACTAAAAAATGAAATTATTTTTGTTTAATATTCTGCAAACTGTGCTGCACTAAATTTAGTCAATTGGGACTAATTTTGCTACCTTTAGTATAAAACATAGGAGTTAGTCGGTACTGACCAAGCACTGACAACTAACGCAGTCTTCAGTAATGCATACCGTACGGTATCATGACAAAACACATAATATATATTCACATGCTGCATATTATAATAACTTCTATGAACATCATTGCATAATAATACTATATCTCTTCACTAAGCGGCATCAAAAAGCATTCTGCTCACAACCACAAGCCTGATATCTGATCTAGATTGTGGTTAATTACGTATTCACCGCATCGGCACTGAATATCTGCTGAATCATGATATCAGTAAACAGGAGATATGACCCCTTATGTGTTAACATCTCACCATAATAAAGGGGTTTCCTATAGGGTGGGCCTCTGCGGAATGCTTTCCTGGGTTTGTTACTATACTGTGATATGTGATACCAGTGATATTGGGCTTATCTACGGTCATCCCTAAATGTTTCAGATGCCATTAATACTGACTCTGAGCTGGAAAAGAAACTGAGAAGGACCCACAAGAGAAAACTGAACTCAATACAACTTTTGAAAACTAAGGTCTAGCTAACATTCAAGAGATTTCCAAGAGAAAAGAACAGGAATTTGTATATATGTCATACAACTAATTATTCATAGTTTATAGTCTTGGTCTACTGTAAGCTTTAAAATATACATCTATATTTCTTAAATATAAAAAATGTGAGTACTATATCTCTGGTATGATTAATACATGGCTTCCATAATTTACATTTATGTAATGTACATTTACCATTTAGTAATGTACATTTACCTTATATTTATTATGTAACACTGTAGAAATGGAACATAAATCCCTGTACAGCAGGTACACTGCTGATCCCCTGGCACCCCTTCCTCAGAGTCTCAGTACTTAGGGTCTACAGTAGACTACCTTTACTGAGCAAACCGTTTAAGCAGCCAAAACACTTTTAGTTCAAGAGGTGAAGCTGCTTCGGTGACATTTAGTACCGAACCTCGGCTTAATAAGGTTGCGTTACGGGCATTATGTACGGCATGTTCCCCACAGGAAGTAAGTTAGAAACACACTATATAGACACGAAAGCCACTGACCAGCTAACCTAAAGAAATGTTTGCTACACGAACGCACGCTAATCCTCGCGGTCCGCTTGCCGCGATACCGTATCGCAGTTTTCCAGAAAGTTCCACTGTACCTTGTATGTGCTGATTGACAACGTTCTCCAGGCGGTCGAGTCGCTCTATAATCCGCAGAGTTTCTCCCTTTTTGTCGCCCTCCAACTTTTTCACCGGGACAGGCACGGGAACTTTGATGTAGACGCTTGCGATGTAATTGGTGACCCAGCCGACGTACAGCAGGCACACGATGTTGGTCATGCCGCTCAGGATCACACACGTCGACACCAAAGTTTTGGTTCTCCTGGTACAAGCCATGCCGACATGCCTGCCCGCAGCAGCACCCCTCCACCAGACAGCCGGTGCTCGGCGGAACAAGTGCGGCTGGAGAAGTCGCCTCACTCACTTGCCTCTCGTCAGCTCTCCTTACGACCTAGATAAATCCCTCCAACGGTCAAACAGCGCATTCCCTCCCGCGGCGCGCGACCTCTCCACCTTTCCGCCTTACACTTTTTCACGGAGGTTTTTTCTTATTATTTTATTTTTTTTACTAAAATGACAGTTGTCGTCGCCTCCCTCGGCTCTCCGTGTGCGTAAACGTCTCGTCAGCTTTTTTTCCCCTCTTAACCTACTTAAATTCCTTCAGCGCGTCCCGTCCCCGTCTCGCTCCTCCGCGCGCAGAGATGTTTAAATGATGTTTCGTGGTATAAGATGACCGTTAGCGTCCCTGACGCCTCCCAACCTCCTCGCGCCGTCCATCGCCAACACTCGGCAGCGTGTTATAGGAAAGGGGAGGGGCTAGTGGGCGGGGCGCAGGGTAACGAGCGAGCTGAAATCCTCGCTTCCGATTGGACGAGCAGCTATGAACGGTGAGGGAAAAGGCGTGTCCCACCGTAAAAATACTCAGTTTCCGAACAGCAATGGCTGCATTGTTTCATTAATAAACACGGCTTTGCTCTTACGGCGTTATGTTCCTCCACCTGAGGTATTCCAGTAATCAGATTAAGTCAGTGTTGAAATTTTCCTCCTGGTTCAAATAACATTCAGTTTATAGCCCTGACACTTGATAGCTGGTGTAACCTGTACGGGAGCTAATGCTTACAAGCCCAAATAAGAACCAGAAGCAGGTCGTAAAAAGGTAGGCTATGGTTTTAGATTGGTTTCTTTAGTGATTCCGAGTTTAACACATATTCCAGAACCTGGTTCTTTGGAAAGTGGTCAGAAAAGTGAACTCCTAAGCGGGACAGAAGTCTGAAGCCTTATTGGCTTCCATTAATTTTGTCATTGGTATAATACATTGTGGAAAGACACATGTACACGACTTTCTTGGACCTGTACTTCTAAAGCCACTACCTTTTAAAGGAGCAATATGTAAGATTTTTTAGTTTAAGAAAAATTCTGAATTAACTGAAATTATCAACAGAACATGAAGAAATAATGTTTTTGATCAAATACGTCCATATAACATGTTGTCTATATAACTGTTACATAATACCACTTTGTACCTTAAGAGGCCATAGTGAGTCACTGTAGTGTTGTGTCCACCACCAATCTCTTGTCATTCATATCAATTCATCAAGGTCCAGGTCCCAGTTAAATCAGTTAAGGGTAGGTAGCCACAAAACAACCACTCCAAAACATATATATATATATATATATATATATATATATATATATATATATATATATATATATATATATGGCTAACATTAGCAAAATAAGAGTCAGCACTGGCCTAGCTTTTCATCACTGTAGAGGCTGCAAGCCCAGACACATCATGTCATAATAATGGCAAACTGGAATGTTTCATTATTCCAAGCGTTGGACATAATGCATTCTCTCATTTGCATCACTATGTGAGTAACAGGGCCTGAGGTATTTCTTAAAGCTGCAGTATTTGCAAAATACACATCCTTGCATGCGAGAGAGAGAGAGTTACACCATAGTTTGTTTAAGCATATTACAAATTCCCCTGATACAATAGAGATTACTTGTAATACTTTTCTAAACCACAAGATAGAGACAGATGAATTTCTTTTAATGATTAAAGTTTTCTCAAAGATAAAAAGTATAATTTTTAGAAAGAACATTTGAACAGTAATAACTGAATAGTAGATACTAAAATACATCAGTAGTACATTATTTTATCATTCATTATTGTATCTGTTGGTGTCTAATTAACAAAACAAGAAAATGATAACAGCTGTTATTGAATATTACTCATCATCAAAATATACGACAAACACTCATCATAAAAAATAGTTGCACCCAGAAAGAAGTATCAGATTGGAATGCTATTGGGAAGAAAGAAAGGTTACCAGGAACACCAGGACTGACATGGGCAATATTTACTGAGCTACACATACAGAAGTAGTGTCTCTGCATGGTGTCAGGCCGCCATGTTTGCTAACCCAACATGCCAGATGTCTCGGCATGCAGTTGCATAGATGATCCTGATGGTACCCTAGGATAATCCATCCCATGCAGCTTGAATGTCACGGAGTTCCTGCTGATGTTGTGGTAGGGTTGGAGATGATGAGAATTATTCAAGGTCTTCTGAACGTGTGACAACAAACCGTTCATCTTGGCGCTGACCACAGTGCCTCCACACACTGATTTGTGGGTCGTCTTCACCATGACAAAAGTGGGACTGATCACTGAAGGGGACCTGTTGCCTTTCTGAGTCCGTCCATGACAGTCTGGCACGACACCATTGCAGTCTTTGGTGACGTTGACGTGATGTTAAGGGGCAGTCGTCATAACAGGTTGCGTTTAGTCCTGCATGATGCAGCTGTCTGCCAATGATGCCGGCACTAACAGGATGACTCATGGAGGGGACTAGTCTGCAATTACAGCTGTAGGGTCAGTCAGCTACAGTGATAAGTCCCGTCCCTGCCACTGTCACATGTGCGACTGAACTTGAAACTTGAATCACTCACCTGTTTCACAATGTAAAACTTACCCACCATGTTTCTTTCAGGAGCACCACACTCATGGTAGAAGAGACTTACATCTGATAAATGATGTGACCATGTGGAGACTAAATGCTAGTTAGCATACTAGAAAGCTTGTCCAACCTCACAACCGTGGCTAAGGCAGAACACAGATGGGTGAAGTGACAGAGCATGTGCGAGGCGGGGGTGACAGTGCTGCTACCGATGGATCTAGCTTTCTGCTCTGACGCAGCAGTAAAGTGAAGCTGTGGGCTCATTCAGAGTGGCATTGATCCCAGCCCCCTTTGTGTCGGTGCCGATGTGTGGCGCTCCGCAGTGACATGAATGCGACTGAGAGATTTTTTTTCTTCTCCACACCGGGGGAATAAGCGCCGCATCTTTTCACAGCCTTATAGCGGGGCGGCATGAAAGATTGATGCCAGTAATTGTGTCGAGTGCTCCAGAAGCACACTCACACGTAAGCGCTGGGGTAATAAGCCATAAAGGAGGTTGGGAATACACCAGAGCTATGCCACTCCAATTTTTCATTTATGCTCCCTTTTTGCATCCTCCGGTGTGTTTTGCAAAACAGAACAGCTGTGTTCTTTTGTGTGGGTATGCGTGAGTGTATGAGCGAGAGATTCAGAGGTAACCTGCGATGTCAGAACATAACATTTGTTTTTACAAATAAACTAAATGTTGTTTTATTTTTACTCAAGAGAGCAAACCATATTTTAGCTACTGAGGTTAAGTGGAGGCTTAGGTGTGGATTTTAAATAAGTTATAGATGCCTGTATAATTCGAAAACAGTAGTCACCTTTCTCTTATATTAGAATTGTTATCATAAACAACTCAGTAGAAAACATGCTAAAGAAAAACATACTTTTATGCATCACAGCAGCTGCAGTTTACACTGTGTGAAAAATTCATGATGAACGGAACAACAGATATGGCCCAGAATGGCTTGGAAAAAATACGGTTTCATTGACTAACATTCAAGTTTGGTTAGGTTGTTAGCCTCTCCTGTAAAGCTACCATTTGGAGATACTTGATTTTCTTTGGACAGTGATGATACACACAGAACTGTGCAAAAGACAGACGCCTATCCTTCATTTATTCAACCTCTAGTGAAAACAAGGACCATTAAGTAGAAGTAATCCGGAACATATTCACTGATGTTAAAGTCTGGATTGGGGTGGCCAGTCCATTGTTCTGTCTCATCTCATCCCAAATCCACAGTGTTAAGTTACCTTCTCCCAGTGGAAGGATGAACAGAAACACCTGTGGAGCTGAAACAAGAGTGAAGCTTGATTTTCCCCTCTTTTAAAGTGCTGTTTATCTGATGGGGAGTGTGCTGGTGGTCTTTCAGGTCGTGCATGGCTGCATTTTCTCTTTACCTTTTAAACAGTTTTGAACTCCAGTATTAGAAAATCCTGTTTTCCTATTTTCACATTTTGGCATGATAATTATCTTATGTCGAATTCCCTCAAGAACTGTCTTCTAAAAATACCTAATGGCCTTTTTGACTCACTTCTTAGCTCTAAAAGATCTGTAAGATACTTATTTTAGAAGATACTTTTTAAGGGAATTATAAATATATAAATACAAAAGTACACACACATATATAGATATACAGGGGTTGGACAATGAAACTGAAACACCTGTCATTTTAGTGTCGGGGGTCTCATGGCTAAATTGTACCAGCCTGGTGGCCAATCTTCATTAATTGCACATTGCACCACTAAGAGCAGAGTGTGAAGGTTCAGTTAGCAGGTAAGAGCACAGTTCTGCTCAAAATACTGCAATGCACACAGCATTATGGGTGACATACCAGAGTTCAAAAGAGGACACATTGTTGGTGCACGTCTTGCTGGCGCATCTGTAACCAAGACAGCAAGTCTTTGTGATGTATCAAGAGCCACGGTATCCAGGGTAATGTCAGCATACCACCAAGAAGGACGAACCTCCACCAGCATCACGTAGTGACCTGGCCACTATCCTGCAAGAAGAATGGCTTAAAATCCCTCTGACCACTGTGCAGGACGCAGTATATGTCATTCCCAAGACGAACTGACGCTGTATTGGCCGCAAAAGGAGGCTCTACACCATACTAATAAATGATTGTGGTCTAAAACCAGGTGTTTCAGTTTCATTGTCCAACCCCTGTATATACAGTATTTATATATATATATATATATATATATATATATATATATATATATATATATATATATATATATATATATATATATATATATATATATATGTTTTTTTTTGTGTGTGTGCTTTTGTGTTTCGTACTTAGTATTTATATTGTAATTGCTAGTACGTGTAGTCTGGGAGCTGGAGCAGAGTAAGAATTTTATTGTACAGTGTATCTGCTTGTGTGATGCAAGTGTACCTTGCATATGACAATAAATGCTAAATATTTAATTGTTTTATTAAATGGTTGATTTTTGTACTGTGGAGCTGCAGTGTGAACTTATTCAGCAGAATGGTTCATATATAATACAGTACGCATGACCCCGCATGCTGACATTGTATAAAATCAAACCTGTGTCTGCGTCTGCTTGCAGGCTGGCTGCTCTGGAAAGTGTGGAGTCAGCTTTGTGAGAGAGACGACAATAACTCATCAGGCATTCTCCAAAGCTCTGTCAAAACAGTTGCACTCATAATGTCAATAAATCTGAAACCACAACGGGCTCTCATGCACTCATCCCCGGCGAGACATAATGACAGCGTCTTTGCCTGTCACATTAAACCCAAATTGTGACATCACCGGCTCCTTGTTTGTGCCTTCGGGTCCGCCTTGTATTATTCATTATCTTCAGAAATAAAAAAGTCCTCATTGTATTTTAATGACGGCAACACCGCGGGCCTGCGAGGCTAGTGATGTCTGCGAAGCCCAGCAGGGAGCATGGCGGCGTTCTCCAGCAGTGAGGCGACTGTACTGAATGCATATATGATTAGGCGGTTCACTGGACACGGGCTATGGTTTCATAATATGATTCATGATATGAAGATTTGGCGTTGTCGTTCAGTCATATAATCAGTCTGACGGCACCACTGTCTTCTCTGCTTTATTTTTATTTGTGAGGTGGTAAATTGAGTGCAACAGAGGAATAGATTCCATTAAAGGCCGCAGCAAAAAGTCATACCCCATTTAACTTCGGAATAGTGGGGGGCTCTCTGACTTAGACACTGTTTAAAATGGCAGTTGGCCGTCACCAATTCTGTTTTTCACTTATGCTTGTAAGTGGGATGCTGGTCTCTTTGTCGAGCTCAGGTTCGTGTTGATATTGTTCCTATGGAACAAAGAACACCCACACTTTATGTGGAGGGAAGCTTTCACACCATTCCTGTAATATCACACATTTCCTGTGTTTAATTGTGCACCAGGGGTAATATGGCTTTGTCTATCGAGTCACAGCTTCTCGTTGTCAGCTTCTCCTGCAAGGGTAGAAATTGGAAGCCACATCCAATACACTAGGCACGGTGTCGTCCATTGGCCCTGGCCGCCTAATCTGGTTTGAAAGAAGACGAGAGCTTTATTGTCCCTCAGAGCCTTCTCCATCATAACACTCACAGAAAGGTAACAGCGGTGGGGCCAGAGAGATGATGAACGTCAGAGAAGAGAGTTGGAGAGAAGGATGGCAGATATACAGAGGCAGCCTCAGTAGGCCGAATCTGTTCTCTGTACAGAATTAAAGGTGGATAATTATGACAAATGTACACTTCAAAGAAATACAGCAGTGTACCCGAGTATTTATGGCACTGCAGGGGCCGAGCGGCTGCCCTTTCATCCCCCCTCTCTCAGTGGGGTCGTGAGGGTGGGTTGTTTGGGAGGGGTGTGCAGAAACCTTCCAGCCCACACACTGCAAGAATTAAACAATTTCTAGTTTTAGAAAAGTCTTGTTCTAGATACACAACAAGCAAGCACAGCAAGTCCAGTGATGAGCATCAGAGTTTAAAGGATCGTGTAAGCGCTCACACTTCTGCAAAGGGGCTTCCCAGGGGCACGTTTTATTAATAACGTCATTTATCATTTATTCTTTAATGAGCAAAAACCTGTTGTAAATAAGGCGTCCCTTAAGGCCACCGCACACATTCCCCAAGGTTCTAATGCTGGCAGTCTTTGTTCCAGAATAAGTACAGACAGAACATTATCGAACAGTGTGAAGGGGGAAGATTCTAGAAAAGTGGGAATGGGGAGAACATTCCATGAGAGTGCTGAACCACCTAGAAGTACTGTTACATAAGAACATAAGAAAGGGAGAAAGAACATTCCAGAACAATAACAATGTATACAGGAACAAAGAGTATTCTGTAATGGTGTGATCAGGGGAGAACATTCTAGAACAGCATAAAAAGATTACACTTCTAGAGCAGGGGGGGATTCTATAACAGTGCGAATGAGGGAGAACACTGCAGAACAGTGTACAGTTGGCATAGAATTCTAGAACAGTGTGAAGGATGGAACATTCTAGAACAGTTTAAAGGGAGAATATCCGAGAACAGTGTGAAGGACAGATCACTCTTGAACAAAATGAACAGGGGGGAACATTTAGTTCAGTGTGAAGGGGTTCAAGAGTCTATAAGAGTACAGATGGAGGGAACCACCTACAAGAATGGGTAGAACCTCAGAACACTCAGATACAGAGTGAACAAGGGGGGGACATTCCTGAAAAGTGTAGCAATGGCACATGAGTATTCTACTAGAGGGTGAATAGGTCAAATACTTCAGATCAGTGTAGAGGAGGCATTCTAGAACAGTGTGAATGGGTGTGAGAGTATTCTACTACAGTAAGAATGGAGGAGAGCACTCTAGAACAGTGTAAAGGGGAGAACATTCCAGAGCCGCGAATAAAGAGAATGTTCTAAAACAAATGAATCTGGCAGAATAGTTACAATAGTGTGTAAGGGAAGAACACTAGAGCACAGAAATGGAGGAACATTCTAGAACAGTGTGAATTGGAAGAACCTTATAGAACACTGTGAACTGGGGGGATGAGTAGAACAGCATGAATAGGAAGAGTGAATAGGTAGTGTGAATCAGTAAGAGCATTCTCTAAAAGAAGAAATGGGGGAACGTTCCGGAATAGGGAGAACTGGAGAGAACAGTCTAAACTACTTGGAGTTTGTTGGAGAACCCTGAGTTGGTGTGCTTCGGCATGCAAACCGCAGATTCATTCTTCAGCTTTTAATGTTTTTAAGGTTTATTGTTCAGTCATTATGAATTATGAATTATTCAGCAACTCCTATGGATAATATGTAAATTCGGTAGTTATTCTGAGTGAGGAATGAGCCTGAACCTAGCAAGGGTTATTACGTTTTTGTGCGAGTGGATTTTTTTACACTAATCTCTCCAGAAAAATTAATATGTGGCACCTAATGGCTGTTTTGACTTTGCCCAAAATAATTTCAGTTGAGAGAACTATAAGATGAAGGGATTGCTCCGCTCTCTTGTCTTGCTCTTTCCACGGACTCCGTTCTCTGGGGGAGAAATGTCTATGGGCCATATCAGCGCATCCATCTCCCTCCTTGTGTAAGCTGCGTTTGGGGGAATGACTCAGCTTTACATGATCAATGCAGGCTCTCTCCCAGCGAAAGGCCGCTGCACGGGACCTCTGATTTACACTGTGGGGGCAGGGTCAGAACAACTACACAGCTGCTGTATGAAAATGAAATATAAAAATGTAAAAAAGCCATTACATGATCCAAGCTAACGGACTCAGAATCATAGGAAGAAAGTGTGGGATTGCAGTGCTATAGGGAAGGAAGATAAAGGTTACCAGGAACAATAACTGATAATACATTTAGACTGATATGGGCGATATTTATTGAGCTACACATACAGAAGTAGTGTCTCTCAGTATGGAGCTGTAGAGGTTCCTAATGGTGCCCTGTGATAATCCAACCCATGCATCTTGAATATTCTGGCATGGCTCCTGCAGATGTTGTGGTAGAGGTGGAGGAATGGGAAACTAGGCTTTCTGGACAGGTGACCACAGGTTACCATGGTGCCTCCACGCATTCGTTGGTTGTCTCCATCAAGAAAAAAGTGGGACTCGTCACTGAAGATGACCCACTGGCCTTCTGAGACTGCATGACAGTCTGGTACGACACCATTGCACTCTTTGGCGACACTGACATGGTGTTGAGGGCAGTCATCGTGACGGTCTTGCTTGTAGTCCTGCTTCGTGCAGCCGTCTGCCTATGATGCTGGCACTAACAGGATGACTGGTGGAGGGCATCACTGCTTTCTGAATGTGAATGCGATTGTAGCTGTTGGGTCAGTCAAATACAGTCATAAGGCCCATCCTGGCTGAGCGTGAAACTTGAATCATTTGCATATCTCACAATGTCAAACCAACCCACCAGGTTTTATTTCTGTGTGTTGATCCTTCTGGGTGCAACTACTTGTGCAACTATTCTTTTATAGATGAGTGTATATAATGTTAGTTCTGCACGAGTGTGAGCTGCTTTCTCTTGTAAAAAGCATAGATCGGCTGGATGATTACATCTTGTGGAAGAGTGCTTGTAGCGCTTAAGTATTCTGTATCGCTGATTGAATGAATTACATTTCCATGGAGGGTATATCTGTTGGCATTGGGTTCAATCAGTGTAGAGAGATTGCACACAATCACAGGAAGCTATCATATTCTGTGAGATTGATTTGAAAATAATCATCTTTTATTTCAAGAGTGCTTCAGTGGATTTGATTGTCTGGAATTAAAATCGGAAATGACACATTATGTCTTGGAGAAGGTTTTGTCTTGTCTTATTAAAACTTCAGGCTGAGGCATCAGTACGGAGAGCTGGACCAGATACAGCTAAACTATGAGATAACCGGGGGTGGCCATATGATACTGGTCTGATAAATCATGTCATGATATGCTTGCCTGGGCAGACGTTGGGAATAATCAGTCCTGAAAGAACACTAAACATGTTTCATTAACAAAAAGAGGGTTTCAGGATCTGTCAGGAACGATTTTTTAAACTTTACTATGAATGGGCGGGGCTAAACCACTTGTAGGCTTAATTTGCAGATGTACTACAAGCAAATACATTGTTTATATACATCACAAAACAATGTTTTTACTATCATATATTATCTCATAGGATCTTAGCCCCGCCCCATTACACTGACGCTATAAGGAGTGTTTGAGCCTTGTGTAAGGTTAATAGCTGATGCTGTGACAGGTAGACCTGTAGATGTTAGAGATACCACAGAATGGAAAACTGTACTTAACTAAGTTCTGTAAATAGAACTGACATACTGTGAACCTCAAACACTGTAGACTCCTTCTTCAGATACAAATCCCTCATTATGCTAATGAGGGAGGTAAAACAGGCTGATGGCAACATCCTGGACTGTTATGTAACAGTCTATACTCATTATATTTACAAATGTTCTTAAATAAATGCACTTTTCCAGGCTTTGAAGAGGATGATGAGACATTTCATAACCTGTCCAAGGAACCAGAAATTCATCGCCAGCCTCTGAACTGAGTCTACTGCTTCACCTTACATGCTACAGCCTATATAGGCAGCAGAGTGTAACTGGGGCACCATTTAAGGTAGAATGGAAAACTTGTCAAACAAGCGGGTGAATAGAAGGCCAGTTTCAGCTAGGACATATTTGACAAGATCCCTAATTTAAAGAGGTTAGTTTGTTATGCACATTTCACTTCAGACAGTTTCTCTGACCTCAGACAATATCGAGCAGCTTGAAGAGGAGCAACTTAGTTAGCATCACAGACTCAACAGCAACCTGTAATGAGCAGCCATGCTGTGAGATTGCATCAGTGTTTACTGGTTGAAGCAGATTATTTTAAACTGAGAGTTTCACACTCAGAAACAACTTTAATTTACTTTGTGTTGACACTGAGATTGAAAGCACGTAGGTAGTATATGTATCGTTAGCTGGTAGCAAACACCATGTAAATGACTTTAGCATAGCTACTAAATGCCACCAACTCTATTGTATGTATCGTAATTAGAGCTGTATCATGTTGTAATTAGAACTGTTTCGTATCATAATTAGAGCCGTATCATATCGTAATTAGAGCAGTATCGTATCGCACTTAGAACAGTATCATATCGTAATTAGAACAGTATCATATTGCAATTAGAACAGTATTGTGTCCTAATTAGAGCTGTATCATATCGTAATTAGAACTGAGTTGTGTTGTAATTAAGCTGTATCATATCGTAATTAGAACTGAGTTGTGTTGTAATTAAGCTGTATCATATCGTAATTAGAGCAGTATCATATCATAATTAAAACAGTATCATATCATAATTAGAGCTGCATCGTGTCCTAACTAGAGCTGTATAATATCGTAGCTAGAGCTGTATTGTGTTGTAGTTAGTACAGCATCGTATCGCAATTAGAACAGTATCGTATCGTAATTAGAACAGTATCGTATCGTATCGCAATTAGAACAGTATCGTATCGTAATTAGAACAGTATCGTATCGTATCGTAATTAGAACAGTATCGTATCGTAATTAGAACAGTATCGTATCGTATCGCAATTAGAACAGTATCGTATCACAATTAGAGCTGTATCGTGTCGTAGTTAGAGCTGTATCGTGTCATAGTAAGAGCTGTATCGTGTCGTAGTTAGAGCTGTATCGTGTCGTAGTTAGAGCTGTATCGTGTCGTAGTTAGAGCTGTATCGTGTCGTAGTTAGAGCTGAGTCGTGTCGTAGTTAGAGCTGAGTCGTGTCGTAATTAGAGCTGTATCGTGTCGTAATTAGAGCTTTACCGTGTTGTAATTAAAGATGTATTGTGCAGTAATTAAAGCCGTGTCGTATTATCTCACAGAATATGATAGCTTTCTGTGATTGTGTGCAATCTCTCTACACTGATTGAACCCAATGCCAACAGATATACCCTCCATGGAAATGTAATTCATTCAATCAGTGATACAGAATACTTAAGCGCTACAAGCACTCTTCCTCAAGATGTAATCATCCAGCCGATCTATGCTTTTTACAAGAGAAAGCAGCTCACACTCGTGCAGAACTAACATTATATACACTCAGCTATAAAAGAATAGTTGCACAAGTACTTGCACCCAGAAGGATCAACACAGAGGAATAAAACCTGGTGGGTTGGTTTGAAGAGGAGCAACTTAGTTAGCATCACAGACTCAACAGCAACCTGTAATGAGCAGCCATGCTGTGAGATTGCATCAGTGTTTACTGGTTGAAGCAGATTATTTTAAACTGAGAGTTTCACACTCAGAAACAACTTTAATTTACTTTGTGTTGACACTGAGATTGAAAGCACGTAGGTAGTATATGTATCGTTAGCTGGTAGCAAACACCATGTAAATGACTTTAGCATAGCTACTAAATGCCACCAACTCTATTGTATGTATCGTAATTAAAGCTGTATCATGTTGTAATTAGAACTGTTTCGTATCATAATTAGAGCCGTATCATATCGTAATTAGAGCAGTATCGTATCGCACTTAGAACAGTATCATATCGTAATTAGAACAGTATCATATTGCAATTAGAACAGTATTGTGTCCTAATTAGAGCTGTATCATATCGTAATTAGAACTGAGTTGTGTTGTAATTAAGCTGTATCATATCGTAATTAGAACTGAGTTGTGTTGTAATTAAGCTGTATCATATCGTAATTAGAGCAGTATCATACCATAATTAAAACAGTATCATATCATAATTAGAGCTGCATCGTGTCCTAACTAGAGCTGTATCATATCGTAGTTAGAGCTGTATTGTGTTGTAGTTAGTACAGTATCGTATCGCAATTAGAACAGTATCGTATCGCACTTAGAACAGTATTATATCGTAATTAGAACAGTATCATATTGCAATTAGAACAGTATCGTATCGTAATTAGAACAGTATCGTATCGTAATTAGAACAGTATCGTATCGTATCGCAATTAGAACAGTATCGTATCACAATTAGAGCTGTATCGTGTCGTAGTTAGAGCTGTATCGTGTCATAGTAAGAGCTGTATCGTGTCGTAGTTAGAGCTGTATCGTGTCGTAGTTAGAGCTGTATCGTGTCGTAGTTAGAGCTGTATCGTGTCGTAGTTAGAGCTGAGTCGTGTCGTAGTTAGAGCTGAGTCGTGTCGTAATTAGAGCTGTATCGTGTCGTAATTAGAGCTTTACCGTGTTGTAATTAAAGATGTATTGTGCAGTAATTAAAGCCGTATCGTATTATAATTAGAGCTGCATCATGTTGTGTCATTTTTCACATATTGACCAAACCTAATTCAAGCTTTAAGAAAACAAGCTTGTTGAGCACAGTGAGCATCTTGGCTGCAGTGGTTTACCTGTTAGATCACCAGAAATGTTAGAGTCAAACACCCAAAGTGCAGCCCCCTGTGGTGCCCCTTGTTGATTAAAAATTGATCCCAAAGTCTAAGACTTTCCTCTACTCCATGCACTGCTGAGCCAGATGGTTTTTAGGCACTGAAGCCTCACGGATACATCCAGCGCACTCAGGCAGGCGCTGTGAGCTAGGAGAACATCCTGTCATTAGAGAGGACAGAGACAAATGCTACATGCTGTACTAGCTTTCTTGGCTTAATTGGAAGGCTTCTTATGTCTCCTCTCATCACCTCAGAATGCACAACAGCTCCTGTGTCCTCTCATTGAGTGAGGAATGCACAGTGCCATTGAAACGTCTTTGCTGTGCCCATAAGTTATTCTTATTGGCTGGGTTGGGGACACTAAGTGGCAATTATGACGGATATACGACAGTACCAGTTACAGTCTGTGCCTCAGCTGCTTTACAAGCTTAAGTTATGGCAGTGCTGGCAATGGCTCCCTGTGACAATTTCATCTCTCGTTAACAAGACAGTGGCATCACCTATATGCACAGCAGACCACCAGTTCGTGTTAGAGCACAGCAGTACCCCATGATATAAAGTGGCAACCCTGGTCTAAATCTTTAATATTGTAAACATGATCTACACTCAGCATGAAAGTAATAATGCACCCTGATATCAACCGACAGAAAGGAAACTTTGTGGGTAGGTTTAAGACCATGTGAACGATTTAAATTTCATGCTCATGTGGCGTAGTCAACGACGGGCCTTATCGCTATACCTGACTGACTATATAAGGTGGTCTGTTTGCACCTTTGCACATTCCATTCTGACTTTGTTGATTTTTATTTTTATGTCTCATTTGATCACATGACCTGCTATTTACACTGTGTATGAATTTCATAAAGAATGGACCAACAGAAGTGGCCCAAACCCGCTTGGAAAGACGCCTGGTTCCATAGACCTTCATTCAAATTAAATTAGGTTTTTGGCCTCTCCTGTAAAGTTGTCATTTTGGTGATACCCGTTTTCCTTTGGACAGCGACGATTTGTAATCCCGAAAAAGGAAAAGGCACAAAGCAAAAAAGAACCGAAACCCTGCATGGTCAGTACTTAGTATAACTATTCATAAAGTGCCTGGCTTCGAAGATGTCACGGTCTGCTTCTTTAGTTTTGCACTGGCTAAGTAATGGACATGTATAGCTGTGACCTGTCTAGTCTGGACTCCTTTATGTGGGTTATGTGGTTCATACTGCTACAGGGCCATGCATAAGTTTTGGCAACCCTGGTCTAAATCTTTAATATTGTAAACAAGATCTACACTCAGCGTGAAAGTAATAATGCACCCTGATATCAACCGACAGAAAGGAAACTTTGTGGGTAGGTTTAAGACCATGAGACATGTTAATGATTCACGTTTCATGCTCGGCTGCTCATGTGGCGTAGTCAACGACGGGCCTTATCGCTATACCTGACTGACTATATAAGGTGGTCTGTTTGCTTCTTTGCACATTCCATTCTGACTTTGTTGATTTTTATTTTTATGTCTCATTTGATCACATGACCGGCTGTTTACACGGTGTGTGAATTTCATAAAGAATGGACCAACAGAAGTGGCCCAAACCCGCTTGGAAAGACACCTGGTTCCATAGACTTCCATTCAAATTAAATTAGGTTTTTGGCCTCTCCCGTAAAGTTGTCATTTTGGTGATACCCGTTTTCCTTTGGACAGCGACGATTTGTAATCCTGAAAAAGGAAATAGCACAAAGCAAAAAAGAACCGACACCCTGCATGGTCAGTACTTAGTATAACTATTCATAAAGTGCCTGGCATTGAAGATGTCACGGTCTGCTTTTTTAGTTTTGCACTGGCTAAGTAATGGACATGTATAGCTGTGACCTGTCTAGTCTGGACTTCTTTATGTGGGTTATGTGGTTCATACTGCTACAGGGCCATGCATAAGTTTTGGCAACCCTGGTCTAAATCTTTAATATTGTAAACAAGATCTACACTCAGCGTGAAAGTAATAATGCACCCTGATATCAACCGACAGAAAGGAAACTTTGTGGGTAGGTTTAAGACCATGAGACATGTTAATGATTCACGTTTCATGCTCGGCTGCTCATGTGGCGTAGTCAACGACGGGCCTTATCGCTATACCTGACTGACTATATAAGGTGGTCTGTTTGCTTCTTTGCACATTCCATTCTGACTTTGTTGATTTTTATTTTTATGTCTCATTTGATCACATGACCGGCTGTTTACACGGTGTGTGAATTTCATAAAGAATGGACCAACAGAAGTGGCCCAAACCCGCTTGGAAAGACACCTGGTTCCATAGACTTCCATTCAAATTAAATTAGGTTTTTGGCCTCTCCCGTAAAGTTGTCATTTTGGTGATACCCGTTTTCCTTTGGACAGCGACGATTTGAAATCCCAAAAAAGGAAAAGGCACAAAGCAAAAAAGAACCGACACTCTGCATGGTCAGTACTTAGTATAACTATTCATAAAGTGCCTGGCTTTGAAGATGTCACGGTCTGCTTCTTTAGTTTTGCACTGGCTAAGTAATGGACATGTATAGCTGTGACCTGTCTAGTCTGGACTCCATGTGGGTTATGTGGTTCATACTGCTACAGGGCCATGCATAAGTTTGGGCAACCCTGGTCTAAGTCTTTAATATTGTAAACAAGATCTACACTCAGCGTGAAAGTAATAATGCACCCTGATATCAACCGACAGAAAGGAAACTTTGTGAGTAGGTTTAAGACCATGAGACATGTTAATGATTCAAGTTTCATGCTCCGCTGCTCTTGTGGTGCAAGCAAGGACGGGCCTTATTGCTATACCTGACTGACTATATAAGGTGGTCCGTTTGCACCTTTGCACATTCCATTCTGACTTACTGCTGTGGTGTCAGTAGTATCTAGTGCAGGGAAAGTATGCCTCAGAGAAAAGTTTGGAAGCAATTCAAGCAGCTGGAAAAGTTGGAGAAAGGTTGCATTGTAGGGATCCAGGAAGCTTGATGATCTTATTGATGTATTGTGCCCCATACCGGTCGTGCACACACCACCATAGCACACTTTTGGCGCCAGTGGATAGAAGAAGGCATGCACCAGTGACAGAGTGCCAGATCTGGGAGACCTACACGAACCACAGAGAGAAAGAACTGACATTGTTTGACATTAGAGGAGTGACACAACAGCCACAATTGCAGACAGTCAGCAAGCAGCGGTACCACCCATGAGTCATCCTGTTTGTGCCAGCACCATTGGCAAATGGCTGCACAACACCATGGACAACAGGACTACATCCACGAAGACTGTTACAGTGACTGCTCCTAACACCTCATCAAAGTTGCCGAAGACTGCCATGGTTTGGTGCCATTTCATGATTGTCATGATTCAGAACCCGCTTTTGTCTTGGTAGAGACAGTGCCAAGATAAACGTCTAAAAGGCCTGAGGCCATATTAAGAGACTCTTCTTCTGTATGTGTAGCTCAGTAAATGTTGCCTGTATCAGTCTAAATTTATCCTTTACTGTTCCTGGTAACCTTTATCTTCCTTCCCAGTAACATTGTAATTTGACACTTCCTTCTGTGTGCAACTATTTTTTGTTGATGAGTGTATTTCCTCGCTGTCCAAAGAAAAACATGTATCTCCATTTTTGTTGATTTTTATTTTTATGTCTCATTTGATCACATGACCTGCTGTTTACACTGTGTGTGAATTTCATAAAGAATGGACCAACAGAAATGGCCCAAAACCGCTTGGAAAGACGTCTGGTTCCATAGACTTCCATTCAAATGAAATGAGGTTTTTGGCCTCTCCTGTAAAGTTGCCATTTTGGTGATACCCGTTTTCCTTTGGACAGCGACGATTTGTAATCCCGAAAAAGGAAAAGGCACAAACCAAAAAAGAACTGACACCCTGCATGGTCAGTACTTAGTATAACTGTTCGTAAATGCTTCTTATAGCCAGCAATGAGTCTTTCTTCCTTGCCAAAGGCTTAGTCCTTGGGGCATCCTGTACTGCTTATTTGAGGTCCGTCCACAGATTTTCAGAGGTGTTCAGTCAGGAGACTGTGAGGGCCAAAGCAAAACCTTTAGCTTGTGCTTCCTAAAGTAGTTCCATTTTGCATTTTAGCATCGTTATCCTGTTATAGGTGCCACCTTCTTTTCATCTTCAGCTTGTGTTTCAGACTGTATGATGTTTGCTTCCGGAATCTGTTGGTATTTAATTGAGTCCACTGTCCTGCAATGGATTGGCGGCCTGTCTAGGGTATTTCCTGCCTTCTGCCCATGGAATGCTAGGATAGGCTCCAGTACCTCCCGCGACCCAGAGGGATGAAGCAGTTTAGAAGATGAGTGAGTGAGTGAGAGTAATTGAGTCCATTCTTTTCTCTAGCAGTGAAAATGTTCCCCTTGCCAACTGACTCCAACACAATCGATCCAACCCCTGCTCTAGACAGTTGGAGGAGTGTTCTTTTCATGAAATCCTACACCCTTTTCTCCAAACATTGCTCACTGCGGCCAAACTGTTATTTTATCTCCATCAGTCCTCAGGCTCGTTGAGATGCTCCTTTTCAAGCTTCTGATGTTGAATTTTGTGGGGAGGATGCAGGAAAGGTTTTATTCTGATGACTTGAAAGTCCATGAAAGTTATATTTGTGGAAACATCACTCGACAGTAGAACAGTGCACCACCATTCCAGGGGCTGGTCATTTTATTAAAAGTCTTTGGCCATCAAATGGAGGTTTTGATTTGCCTTTCTAGTAGTCTTACCCACAATTCTTTTAGAAAGTTTGACATCAGCTGACATCAACTTGACCTCCACTGTTCCTGTTGCCAAATTACATTACAACCCAAGGAAATCTAAGCTTTGCTATCTCCTTATAGCCTTCTCCTTCTGTGGATAGAGGGGTCATGAATTATTTCAATCTTCAGAGTGCTAGACAGCTACTTAGAGGTGCCCATGGCTGCAAATAGTTGGGACGAGGTTTGAGTAGGACTTACCTGGGCTTTCCTAATGGTTATTCTGACCAAGTCATATCCCTAACAAGCTAACTAAGGCCTGAAACCACAGTAAAAGTTATCTAAGAGCTACGATCAACTGGTGCGCCCACACAATTGCATGATGCTTTCTACTCAATGACTTTTCACACTATCAAAACAGTCTTCAGTGTGAACGTCTAAAAATATCATTAATATAGCTGTAAATATTTCACAGATGAAGTTGCTATGGGAATAGGAGTAAAAGACCGTGAGCACATTGTACCTGAACCTGTCTAATAACGTAAAGTATTTATTTTGCGTTTTACTCCATAATAGTTTGTGCCTCATGTTCATCCTATCTAGCTTCTAACTCGTTTTGGATTTGGAGATATGCATACTGAACCTTGGATTAACCCCCTATAAACCCACAAGCGTTTTTCTGACTAAGGCTTATCCCTTAGTCATTAAAGGGGAAACAATGCAAACTAGCATTGGTTAGTTATTTTAAGCTATAGCTGTGAGAAATGCACGCCCTGGAGCCCAAGGTCCCCACCATTTAAAGGCTTAACTTGTTGGCATAAGCCTAATTGGTGGATAGAGCCTAGCGATAGTTGGATTAGGCCTAATTAAGTGACTGTCTACTCATCCTTTTAAGCCCCCAGAATGTGACCAGAGAAAATAAAATGTGACCAGAGACAATAAACACAGTTCTTAAAACTGAATCAGTTCAGAGTGCAGATGCGCTCACTTATTGCGTAATATGATGTTCAGTTAGGTGGTAAATAGGCTGGAGGCCCTTTAAGTGTCCCTGCTTGACACAAACAGCACTGCTGCGTGCCACTGGTAGAAAACTTGTATTTATTTGTCAAAACACAAATGAAGTATGATTCACTGAGGGCTCCGTGAAAATAGGGTCACATTTGTGAATTCATGAGTAGATAAACATCATCCAATATTCATGCCTGGCCCGGCTTTTCTGCCTTTATGCGAATAGATGCAAATTGAATCCCAAACTGGTCACTGTCTCGCTTTCGACTAAGAGCGCTGGGATTCTGTTTTTCCTTTTCTGTTCTTTTTTTTTTTTTTTTCTTCATTCACTCAGTGGCATCAGTGAGAATGCACTCCAAGCTCTTTGGAGCCCGTCACTAAAATGGATGTGCTGGGTTGGGCCTTAGCACAAATATCGCTGTATTACATGGAAAAGCTTGTCTCTTATTCTGCTCATTGACTATGATGGCCTGACACTCGGGAATGCAGTGAGGTCTGAAAAAGAGAATGCAAGAGACAGAGAAAAGGAGAGAACCAAAATCAGTGATAAAGAGAATGAGAGAGAGAGAGAGAAAGAAAGAGGGGGTGGGGGTGCGGGGGAGGGGAGGGGAGGAGCGACAGGGAGAATTATGTATGACTTGCTTATCTCCATTTAGGCAACTCTGCATTAGTCTAGCCTTCTAACCTCCACACAGCACCAAACCCGGCTGAACTCAGCTTAGAGTATAATATGAATACATTATAAAGTGTTTTACAATGAAACAGTGCAAGAGAACAGCAGAAAATGACAGTACTGAACAGTTAAAAAAGGTATTAAAATTTAAAAAATATAATACTAAAATAATCCTAAGAGTAATTAATGATAAGAGTGATAGTAAATTACTGTTTAGTGAAATGAAATAAAAGAATGTAAATGCCTTAAAACAAATCTTGCTGTGATTTGCTTCTAACAGTGGTCAATGGTTGTCACAGATCTATTTCTCTTTTTTTACTCTGATAGGTCTCCATCAGTAGTCAGTAACAGTAAGACTGTAACAGTAGTAAGTAATAAGTAAGTAACAGTATACAATAGTAATAGGTAACAGTAACTGTAACTGCAGCTGTAGCTTTAACAGTACCAGTAACAATAACACTGTATCGCTGTTCCTAATCAGTAACAGTGAGTGTAACAGCAACACAGTGACACTGTTACTGATTAGGACCAGAAAGTCTGGATGAGACAGTTCAGTGTGATGGTTTTTTGGTTGGAGCATTCAGCAGTAACCACAGTAAATGATGAACTGCTGTACATGTAGCTGCAGGTTAATAACTATTGATTGCTGCACCCAGAGCACTGTGAGAAATACAAAAGGAGGTAAAGACCACATTTCAACCGCTAAGACTGTCAAGTGCAAGCTTGTCTCCAAACAGACCCGGCAACTCCCCTGCTGCTAAAGAGAGTCTGGTACTGTTGATCAGTTTGATAAGAGGTTCAGCTTTAATCTTCCTGTGAGCCATCATGCTGAAAAAAAAGGTAATCTGAAATCTTTAAACAGAATTACGCCGGAGATAATGCGATTTCTGGGTTTTCATTTATTGAGATGAGTATTCGAGGCAAATTATTTGTGATGTCACAGGGGATTGGAGAAATAAGATTAACCAGATGCAGTGTGCTTGTCTAGCTGGGATTTGGGCTCTTTGTAAACTCCAAAGTCAAATAAGGATAACACCGATGAGAGGAATCGTTTGATTCAACATCTCGTCCCAGAGATAATTTGTTTATTCTGCCACAGACAGAGCCAGAAACCAAATACGGGCCTCTTTTAGGAAGCTGCTAAAGTGATGGACAAGAGCTGATTACGAGAGGAGCTTGGTTTAGTTACTCTTGTTGCTTATGGAATTCACATCCAGCAGGGCTGCTGCTTGGTTCTTCCTCATTTTTGGTGCAAGACCATGCATGTGCACGACTGAAAGCACCTTCTGGTCCAGAAGTACAGCTGGTAGAGTCAACACAAAAACATGTTTAAGCTTGAAGAGTTGAGTCTGTATTTTAGTGCAAAAGAGTTCTCTAAAGTAACGCCATAGGAGAGAGAGATTTGGTTCTCTAAAGAACGTTGCATTGGATGTTGCTTCATGTGCCATTTTTATTAAAGAGATATATGACTGTGAAGAACTTGAGAAAATCTGTATGCACTCCCACTGGCCACTTTATTAGCTCTACTTACTACATAGGAGCACTTTGTAGTTCTACAATTACAGACTGTAGTCCATCTGACTTTGTTAGCTCTGATTTCACTCTGTTCTTCACTGGTCAGGACCCCCACAGGACCACCACAGGACATGTATTATTTGGGTGGTGGATCAGACAAAACAGTGCTGCTGGTGAGTTTAAACCCCTCAGTGTTACTGCTACACTAAGAATGGTCCACCAACCAAAACTATCCAGCCAATAACGTCATGTGGGCAGCGTCCTGTGACCTATGATTAAGGACTAGAAGCTGACCAACTGTGCAGCAGCAGATGATCGTCTCTGACTGTACATCTACAGGGTGGACCAGCAAGGTAGGAATCTTACCTATGGGTAAGAGATTCAAAAATGTCAGTCCTAAAAAGTTGGGACAGTATGTGAACACTACATTAAAAACAGAAAGGAGTGCTATGCAAATGACTTTGGCCTGTAATGTAAAAACAGAGCAAAGGCAGAATGTCATGTATTGCCTCATCAACATCACTGTTAATCCTGCTATCCTGAAATGCATTCCATTAAAGTTGGGACAGAGGCAATTTAATAACAGGAGAGCTTAAATGGTTGAGCAATAGTATTTGGGGCTGGTCCTAAAATGCCAAAAACGCTTCAGTGAATAATCCAACAGTTTAAGAACAACATTCATTAGGCATTCATTAGGCAGACATCAGAACACAGGCTCTAGAATACTTTGATCTGTTAATGTCACTGTATCCACAAGTGCTTATTAAGACTATGCACAGTGGAAGTCATATGTGTATTACATTCAGAAACTGTGCTAGCTTTTCTGGACTTGATCTCATCTGAACTCATACTTGGTGAAAACACGTATTGTGACCTGATAAGTCAATCTTTTAGATTGGTTAAGGAAATAATGGATGTTATGATTACTAGGGTAATAAAAAATACACTATCCAAATTGTTACCAGCATAAAGTTCAAAAGCAAAGTTCTGTCATGGTATGGGGCCAGTATGATAATAATATGCACATCTGTGAAGGCACAACTAATGATGTAAGATATGTACATATTTTGGACCAACATATACACATGGATTCGTTGGTGGTCACCACCAAGACAGAAGTGGGACTGCCATTTTGAGTTACTACATGACCAGTCTGGCACGACACCATTGCAGTCTTTGACATGGTGTTGGGGCAGCTGTTGTAAGGGTCTGCATACAAGTAGTGCTGAGTCGTGCAGCCGTCTGCCAATGGTGTTGGGACTAACAGGATAACTCATGGAGGGCATCATTGCTCAATGAATTTCTGCAACCGTGGCTGTTGGGTCAGTCTAATACTGCAATAAGGCCCACCTTGCCTATGTCACATGTGCGTCCAGGAAATGTCCAGAAACATTTAACGCCTCCTAAAGCTACATCACAAAAGCTGTCATCTGAAATGGTTACAAATACATCGCCTGATGCCTGAGACATTCATGAGTTTTAGCCGAAATTACAGAGTAGTGTAAGGCACTGTACTGTAATGGCTCCCCAAAATGAAAAAATTGTCCAACATTTTATTACAACATTAAAACCCACAGCTCAGAAGTCTGGTGTAAGTTGTCCTTTTCAGTGGCAGATAAAGTTACTATATTCACTTTGCAGATGTTGTGGTTTCTGGATCCAACCACCTTCATTATCAAGGAAGTTAGAGTCTGTAATGTTCTCTACATTTCATCATTTCACATACAATGACTGCTCTAAATAACTTTCTGTCCATCTCTATGTAAAACTGTTGAGCCCTTTAAAATTGTTTCATAGAGAAATCGGGTCAGGTCAAGGGAAGAACCGAACAGGAACCCTAGTCTGAAGAGCAACATGGTCGGATTCTGGGTATTAACTGATACAGCATGTTCATAGCTCATGTGCTAAGCTTGTTTAGTTAGTTCCTCCAGTTGTATTTCCAGGTAGAACCTCATCAAACCTCCTTATTACCTCCCGTTTTGATAACCCAATATCTCTAAAAGGGTGTAGAAACTGATGATTTACTAACTTACTTAATCTCACTGAAGCACTATATTTATTTAGTGTTGCAAGGACTAGATTCCACCAGTCTCTGACCCATCCTTAGACTTTTTCCATCAATGCTTTAGTACATTTCCAATGACGTACTAAATCATAATGCACTCAGGTGGACTGAGTAATTCCACCTCCACTCCATCCAGCAGAACACATAATAGCAGTATAATAGCTGGTGTTCACTGTCAAAGGCAGCTCTGTTGTGTTCTTATAAGGCTCACTAGTGATATAACCTAAGCAATGTCATATCAGCATGTCATATGAGGTATCGGGTGGTCTGAGGAGAAGGATAGCTTTTTTATATTCTGGTTTGTCTCTGGTGAAACAGTGTTTTGCATGTCTCAGGCATATTTCCTTTCCCTTTGATTGTGATATGAATAGATGGAAATAAGTTACAGTTCAGCAGATTCTCTATGGCCCGCGGACACACGCTATTCATCTTCAGCTATGGTAGCTACATAAGTGCTACAGAGGACAGCACTCACGTCCTGTGCGTCCGCTTGAACATGTGTGTGACATTCAGAGATAATTCTGTTTGAATGAATGGTCTGCGTGTGGGCTGGTAAGCAGTGAATCATGGATTTGCTGTGACAGTCGAAGAGCAGGCTCTAAACAGCCCAGAGTGGATATTGAAGATGGGGGTCATGACCTCTCTTTCTGGCGTCCGAAGCTTCTGCCTAGCCCCGCTGACCTCTGGGACCTGGTTACACCGCTGGCATTCATTGCTGTGGCATCTGAGCCATCTATCAGGGGAGGACATGTCGATGGATTTTTGATTACTGCCGATAAATCCTAGGAGTACCTCACTGGCCTTGACTTGCTAAGGCCTCTGAACTTGACTTTACATTTCGGACCCATGCTGTAACTGATCTACAACTGTAACATGAATCTCCCATTTAAAATAAATACATAAATAAATAAATAAATAAATAAAACAAAGAAGACAAATCCTTCCTTTAGTAGGCTGAAGGAAAATCAAATGAAATGTAAAGGCCATCGGATAGTGACATAATTGCCTATTCATAGCTTTATTCACTGAGTGAAACGCAAGACGATGATGGTCTCCGATAACCCAATCAAGTCTAGGCTGTAACAGCATCCTTAGAATAGCTTTAGTGTAAATGAGAACAAAATCGATGCCAGGCAGGCACCAGCCTTCTGACTCTCAATGGTTTAATAATTCAGGCCCGCCATTCAGCGCAGTTGGAGACTCTGAATGATTAAGCAGAAGTGCCTGACCATCCAGACTTACTCAGATTTCAGCCTTATATGAGGGAAAATTTATTTAATCACGCTGCTTAATTACTGCTCCTACTTAATTAGTGTGTCAGTCTGCCACAAGTCCCAGTATGTTCCATATGGAGGAGTTATGGCCTGGCATAGTATTAAACCAAGTTTTTTCCTCCTGCATTTCGTCGCTGCCCAAAGACAACCAAGCATCTCCAATATGGCAACTTTACAGGAGAGGGCAAAAACCTTATTTAAATTTAATGTAAGTCAATGGATCCAGACCTTTTTCTAAGCAGTTTCGGGCCATTTCTGTTGGTCCGTTCTTTATGAAAACTTCACACAGTGTAAACAGTGGCCTCTTGGTTCAAATGAGCCATAAAAATAAAAATCCATAAAAATGGATATACAGGTCATCCATTGGGTGAATACGTGATTCGTATATGATGCTAATGACTCAACAAGGTCCAGGTAGGTTGTTACAGGT
>JAMWET010003334.1:0-40000 GCA_024036415.1 Prochilodus magdalenae | reverse complement strand
AACACCTGTCATTTTAGTGTGGGAGGTCTCATGGCTAAATTGGACCAGCCTGGTGGCCAATCTTCATTAATTGCACATTGCACCAGTAAGAGCAGAGTGTGAAGGTTCAGTTCAGCAGGGAAAGAGCACAGTTCTGCTCAAAATACTGCATTGCACACAACCTTATGGGTGACAGTACCAGAGTTCAAAAGAGTGACACTTGTTGGTGCACGTCTTGCTGGCGCATCTGTGACCAAGACCCTGCAAGTCTTTGTGATGTATCAAGAGCTTGCGGTATTGGTCCAGGGTAATGTCCAGCAAGACCACCAAGAAGGACGAACCTCCACCAGCATCACGTAGTGTCCTGGCATACTATCCTGCAAGAAGAATGGCTTAAAATCCTCTTACCTCTAACCACTGTGCAGGACGCAGCTATTATGTCATGTCCCAAGACGAACTGAAGATTGGCCACCATTGGCCGCAAAAGGAGGCCCTACACCATACTAATAAATGATTGTGGTCTAAAACCAGGTGTTTCGGTTTCATTGTCCAACCCCTGTATATATATTATGATAATATTATGAGTGCCAATTGCTCAGGTCTGTGTCAATTCATTGGTTTACCAAGCTACCACAGCTAACCACAGGTCGGCCCTCTAAATGCCTAGTCGATGAGTGAGCTTCCATCAGTCTCATGAATATCATATATTCCATCCAGTTAGGTGAGTAAAGTTGTGTATGTGTTATATAGGTTAGGTTATGATTTTAATTCTGTTCTGGTATCATGCCCTACACACCCCCTCCCACTCCCCCTCCCACTCCCCCCTTATGGTGTCCACCTTTTGGGTGTGGGATGTCGTCCTTTTTGGGGTTATGGAAGTGGCCATGCTATGTAGTGGGGGTCTGGTTCTGGTTTAGCTGGTCACCAAAACACAACACATACTGGTTTTCATTGGTAATCAGCATAACAGCATGAACTGCCATGCTGGTTTTGCTGGGGATCAATTATGCTGCTCTGTGTTGTTTTCTAGCAGGACTAATTATCCCCTAATATATTACAGGTTCCTATTTGTATAGTCAGTTATGCTAACATGCTAGTTCTTTTGTTTGCTGTCAACCTGACCTGCAGGCTGGCTGTTTTATCATGTTACCATTTGCAGGAATAATGCTTGTATTGCAGTTAACATTAGCTGTTCATATCAACCTTATATTCTTCATGTCACCTAAATGAAGCTTTCAAGTTGCTCAAACAGCTGCCTCTGACATTACGTTAAAACCTGGACCACTTTATCCAATTCTGAGAATCAGCCTAGGAGCCTTACGTTTTGATGAAGGCTAATCTGCATTAGATACACAACTCAATGTGTTTGCATGCTCTTTATATAAACTCATATTTCCAGTCACAGATTACTAATACCCCATACAGGAAAGCTACTGTGTCACAGGACCTTGCGTTGACACAGAGAATCCCTGTATCTTGATCTAACCCAACGTAGCTATGCATGCGGTCGCTACTTCTCTATACAAAGGCTGAAGCAGAAGGCTGATTTTTAGCAGGCAGCCTTTGTGACTGGTCACTTCCAGTTAAAAGGCAGGACGGATGTTGTAAGTGCCGCTATACATAGTATTACGAGCAAGCCCATTAACTCACTGACTGAACTCACCCCACTAAATAGACCATCTCTGCTAATTTGTGCAACAGCACTTCTGGACACTTGCCGAGGTATTAGTGCAGAACGATGAAATAGGATCCTTTCCAAAAGTCCTTTATCAGGCTTTTAGTGAGTAGGATATTCGTCTAGGATATTAGCAGAGAGCCGGACAGATTACGTCCTTTGGGGTGTATATACCACACATTAAAAAAAAGGCTGCACCAACTGGACTTGAACTGGTAGCTAACTAGTCTGCGCCTACATTGTATCTGATGAATTAACCCCCTACAGTTAATTCAAACAGATGCTATGAACGCACATGTGAGTATGCTTCTAGGCTAAACTCATTTGATATTGGACAAAACCATGAAGCCAGCATATCATACACGGATCATCCATAACAATTATAACCACCTCAATGTATCTACACTCTATCCATTTCATCAGCTCCACTTACCACATAGGTGCACAGTGTAGTTCTACAGTTACACACTATAGTCCATCTGTTTACCTGCATACTTTGCTATCCCCCCCATCATCCATTTTTCAATGGTCAGGACCCCCACCAGGACCACCACAGAGCGGGTATTATGTGTTGGTGGTGGATCGTTCTCAGTACTGCAGTGACACGGACATGGTGCTGGTGTGAGTGGATCAGACACCGCAGTGCTGCTTTTAACACTGTGTCCACCCACTGTCCACTCTATTAGACACTCCTACCTTGCTGGTCCTTCTTTTAGATGTACAGAGATGACAGCTCATCTGCTGCTGCCGAGTTTGTGTTGCTCATCCTCTAGTACCTCATTAGCGGTCACATGACGCTGTTTGCTGGATAGTTTTGGTTGGTGGGCTATTCTCAGTCCAACAGCGACACTGAGGTGTTTAAACACTCCAGCAGCACTGTAGTGTCTGATCCACTCACACTAGCACAACACACACTAACACACCACCACCACGTCAGAGTCACTAAAGTGCTGTGAATTATCCCTTAGTTCTAATAAAGGGAAATCTAAATGCTCCGAAACTTCTAGCACGGAAATATACACCTCCTTTTTAGCAACTCAGGAATTCTTATTTCTAGCTTCCAGGAGTTATAGACCCTGAAATGACCTTTCCAACATATATTGTGTTTTTATGCACATATAAGCCAAAAGGAAGGACAGATACACCAACACACTACTTACAGTACACTAACACATTACACTTACTGAGTTACTGTACACCAACACAGTACTTACAGTACACTAACGCATTACACTGACTGAGTTACTGTACACCAACACACTACTTACAGCACACTAACACATTACACTTACTGAGTACCTGTACACCAACACACTACTTACAGCACACTAACACATTACACTTACTGAGTACCTGTACACCAACACACTACTTACAGCACACTAACACATTACACTTACTGAGTTACTGTACACCAACACACTACTTACAGCACACTAACACACTACACTTACTGAGTTACTGTACACCAACACACTACTTACAGCACACTAACACATTACACTTACTGAGTACCTGTGCACCACTGACTATTAATTAGTTGAATATTTGCATGAGGGACTTCATCTTATTAACAGGTGAAGAAGGTGAGAGTAAACTAACACAGGGAAAAAAACAGCTCAGAACTAACACAGGGAAAAACAGCTCAGAACTAACACAGGGAAAACACAGTTCAGAACTAACACAGGGAAACCACCAGCTCAGAACTAACACAGGGAAACCACCAGCTCAGAACTAACACAGGGAAAACACACCAGGAACTCACAGGGAAAAACTCAGACAACACAAAAAACACCAGCTCAGAACTAACACAGGGAAAACACACCAGCTCAGAACTAACACAGGGAAAACACACCAGCTCAGAACTAACACAGGGAAAAAACAAGCTCAGAACTAACACAGGGAAAACACACCAGCTCAGAACTAACACAGGGAAAAAACAAGCTCAGAACTAACACAGGGAAAACACACCAGCTCAGAACTAACACAGGGAAAACACACCAGCTCAGAACTAACACAGGGAAAACACACCAGCTCAGAACTAACACAGCGGGAAAAAACCAAGCTCAGAACTAACACAGGGGGAAAAACAGCTCAGAACTAACACAGGGGAAACACAGCTCAGAACTAACACAGGGGAAACAACAGCTCAGAACTAACACAGGGAAAAAACAAGCTCAGAACTAACACAGGGGAAAAAAACAAGCTCAGAACTAACACAGGGGAAAAAAACAAGCTCAGAACTAACACAGGGAAAAAACAAGCTCAGAACTAACACAGGGGAAAAAACAAGCTCAGAACTAACATAGGGGGAAAAACAGCTTAGAACTAACACAAGGAAAACACCAGCTCAGAACTAACATAGGGGAAACACAGCTCAGAACTAACACAGGGGGAAAAACAGCTCAGAACTAACACAGGGGGAAAAAACCAAGCTCAGAACTAACACAGGGGAAACAACAGCTCAGAACTAACACAGGGGAAACAACAGCTCAGAACTAACACAGGGGAAAAAAACAAGCTCAGAACTAACACAGGGGAAAAAAACAAGCTCAGAACTAACACAGGGGAAACAACAGCTCAGAACTAACACAGGGAAAAAACAAGCTCAGAACTAACACAGGGAAAACACACCAGCTCAGAACTAACACAGGGAAAACACCAGCTCAGAACTAACACAGGGAAACCACCAGCTCAGAACTAACACAGGGAAAAAAACAGCTCAGAACTAACACAGGGAAAAAAACAGCTCCCAACTAACACAGGGAAAAACAGCTCAGAACTAACACAGGGAAACACAGTTCAGAACTAACACAGGGGAAACACAGTTCAGAACTAACACAGGGACAACAGCTCAGAACTAACACAGGGGACAACAGCTCAGAACTAACACAGGGGACAACAGCTCAGAACTAACACAGGGGACAACAGCTCAGAACTAACACAGGGGACAACAGCTCAGAACTAACACAGGGGACAACAGGTCAGAACTAACACAGGGGACAACACAGTTTAGAACTAAGAACTAACACAGGGGAAAAAAACAAGCTCAGAACTAACACAGGGGGGGAAAACAAGCTCAGAACTAACACAGGGAAAAACAGCTCAGAACTAACACAGGGAAAAAACAGCTCAGAACTAACACAGGGAAAAACAGCTCAGAACTAACACAGGGAAAACACAGTTTAGAACTAACACAGGGAAAACACAGCTCAGAACTAACACAGGGAAAAATGATCAGAACTAACACAGGGAAACACAGCTCAGAACTAACACAGGGAAACACAGTTCAAAACTAACACAGGGAAAAACAGCTCAGAACTAACACAGGGGAAACACAGTTCAGAACTAACACAGGGAAAAACAGCTCAGAACTAACACAGGGGAAACACAGTTCAGAACTAACACAGGGGAAACACAGTTCAGAACTAACACAGGGGAAACACAGTTCAGAACTAACACAGGGGAAACACAGTTCAGAACTAACACAGGGGAAACACAGTTCAGAACTAACACAGGGGAAACACAGTTCAGAACTAACACAGGGGAAAAAACGGATCAGATCGAACACAGGGAAACACAGTTCAGAACTAACACAGGGGAAACACAGCTTAGAACTAACACAGGGAAACACAGCTCAGAACTACACAGGGACAGCAGAGACTTCACAAAACAACAGGGCATACAGAGGAGTCTTAATACAAGTCCTACTAGGTAACAGGTTGATCTCAGGTGCGAGAGTGTGTGGAGCCACGGTGGAGCAGGAAGAGCTGTGCTTTGACATGAAGTAACCAGAGGGGGCGTTGTGAGACATGAACAGGGACAGGCAGACAGAGAGACAGACAGACGTGACATTTATACTGGCACTGTCAAACCACTTTAACCCATCATCTTAATTCTGCTAGTGCACATGTCACTGTATCACCCTTACTGTCTTCAGTATGGTACTGTTCCAGTATGTTTCTCTCAGGGCCCTTATTTTATTTTATCGTATGTCTTGTGTTTGTCTATTTTACGTTTTATGTCTCTTGTTCTTGTTTTCTTTGTAGTCTATTTAGCGTTAAATGTTTACGTGCTGCCACTTGGGTCAGAGAGTAACACAGTTCCAATCCTCTGTATGTCTAGTACATATTGAAGTATTGACAATAAAACTACCTGACTTGACTTGACTTATCTCTAATGTAAAGAAGATAGCTGACTTCCAAGAAGCTTTCAAGACCACCTGGCAGCTGGACGAGTCTTAGAAAGGGCATTTCTTTATGTCAGTTACTGGCTTTAAATGGCCTCTAGTCTTAGCTGAAGGAATGAAGTGAGATCAGAGAACAATGTGAAGGAACAAACAGTGCACTGCTCTGCAAACCTTTACCCATCACTTTAGTTCAACTTGATGCTTTCGTCCCAGAAAACAACAGCAGGGTGATGAAACGAAGGTCAATACTAATATACCACACTCCTCAGGCCTTATGGTGAAAGAATGAATGCGCACTGAAGATGATAATTCTCTCTTTCAGGAAAATGGAGTTTCACCACGGAATGCTAAATGATGCCCATGCTTTCCAGGAAAAGAAACAAGCAATGCATCATGGTTTCTTGGCTGGATCTAAGGAAAATAGTGCACGCCCATGAATCAGCAAACAGCCGTTCTCATTTGTAAGCCGCAGCTTAAGCCCTCAAGCGGGACGCGGACTGTGTCTTTTCCATTTTCCAGTGGCATTTGCAGTCACTGTAAACCTGCTTGGACAGCTCATTTAGAACCGCATGCCTCCGCTACCCTGGGACTAAAACAGCCAGGCGTGTGTGAGGAACACCTGCAGGGATTATTAAGGATAGAGCCCTGTTGAAGATGATTGTGGAGGTATGTGGGTACCACTGGAGACCTGCTGATCTGCGGACTCGTCAGTTTCCTCCTTTGATCCATGTATGCAGTGTTTGGGTCACTGGTTCCGTGGCCAGTCGAAATAGCATTTCAGTGTGCATTTTCTGCTTGAAGTGATTTTGGAAATAAAAGCTTTATGTGTGACTTTTAAAAGGTTCTTACTGAAACACGTTACTCTTTAAAGGGGGATCCATATTAACCTTTTCCAGGGAATCAGAAGTGCCCTCTTCCATAACTATGTCCATATGTCCACAATAGCCTGAATGAGCTCTAAGTCTAAGAAGCTGGACCGAACCACAAGGCCATTTATAGCTGTCTATAGACACAGAGCCACAAAGTCTCACTTTACTTTGGCAACACCTCCCTTCATGATCACATCACAAGCTTTGTTCAACTGAGACTCTAGCCAGACGTCAATCAAACCAATTCTTTTACATGATCATACCTTATTCGGCCTCGCGATCTGTAGCTGTTTTTTTCACCGAGCTGTGCAGTAAGGTGTGGTATAGTAGGGCTGTACCCAACTCTGAATTTTCGAATCGGATTCGCCCATCCTGGCCGACAATTCGACTATTCGTTCGTGTTTTTTTCTCCATGTGCATTAAATCATCATCTAAAATAATGGAATTATCAAAAAAACGTCTTTGCTCCATTTTTCCTTCACCGCAAACAGCCATTATGTCTAAAACAAAAGTCAGCTCCCTTTTCTGAAGCAGTGCTCGATGTCTGACTAACTGACGAGCAGAGTTAGGTTTAATTTGTTCAGGTTGTCTTCTTTGAAAGCTCCTCTAGACTTTTTCTGAGACATCGTTCCCCCCGTGTTTTTTAGTTTTATAGCTTTAACTTCCTTCAATGGTGAATCACCAGCACACGTTGTCACGTGTATTGAATTTTTTTGCAAGCATGCCTCACAACCCAGCTAGAACTTAAATATACATTTATTATTCTCCTTTTAATAACTTTTTTTTTTTACATCTTTAAATTTCTTGTGCATTTTAGTAAGCTTTAGTCTGTTTTATGAAGAAGAAAAAAAAGTCACAGTTGTCAGTCGACTTGAAGGGTCTTCAGAGGGCAGCCGTATGGTATAGTTAGTCAAAATGGACATTGTTAAAGCAATGATTCAGCACAAATAAAGAAAATGTCTAGTAAAGTTATGCAACATTAATATAATGCATCTCAGAACTAATTAAGAAACAGCTCAGTAACATGATTGGGTATGAAAACGGCCTCCCTGAGTTTTACATGTAAAGATGGGGAGGGGCCACCACTCTGTGAAAGATAAATAGTGCAAAAATTTAATAAGAAATAACAAATTTTAAATTGAAATAAGAATTCCTTAACATAACTAGTAAAGAATCCGCATCAATCATGGCTGACAATATCAATAAAAGATTCTGAGATTCTGGAGAAATCTCTGTATGTAATGGACAAGGCTGAAAACCAGTACTGAATGGCCATGATGTTCCGGCCCTCAGGTGGCACTACACTGAAAACAGACACAATTCTGCGGTAAAAAATCACCGCATGGGTTTAGAAAGACTTCCGGAACCATCATGTCGAAACTTGCTGCTGGTGTTCAATTCAAAATGGGCATATTTAAAAAACTAAGATTAATAATAAAACTGGTCAGTTTCAACACTGATATGTTGCCTTTGTAATATTTTCAATGGAATATAGTTTTTAAATGGATGTCACGTTCGACAGACTAACCTTGACACTTGCAGAGCTAAAAGTAAGACCAGGTTTATTAGAAGAACAAATCAGCAAGTTAAGGGATGAAACCCGAGCAATCATAGCAGTGGGGATGAGACAAGCCAAAAACCAAGAAACCAGACCGAGTCAAAACCAAACAGGAACAGGCAATCAAACAAAGAGAAAATCCCAGGACAAAACCAATATATGAATAGAAACCAAAACTGTTTGTGATTGGTGGAAAGGGAACATGTGGTGATGACATATGACAATACAGTACAGATATGGGTGACTATTGACTTCTTCTCTAAGTTAGCAACATTGAACTTCAGTGTTACACCGAATGAGCAAAACACCAAACACATCCCCAAAACTTCTCTACTCAAACTGCATCCAGGTCTTCATCAAGATCCTTGCAAAAGTGGTTCAGCCATCTGAGCCCTGAAAACCTCACCACATACTGTGTCTGAACTCAGCGGCAGCCATTTAAGCTAACATGTTGTGCCAAATGTTGTGCCTTCCTCACAGTCCAAATCCCCTTTTTGCGTTCAGTTGCATCACGCAGGCATATGGATGTTAGATTACATTTGCGCTTTCAAACAACAAAGATTCCATTTATGATCTGTAAAATCCATATGCCGGTGGCAGGAAGGGGAATCCTTGTAGAATTTGGCCGTACTGCTTGACTACATCTGGAGTGAGTGGAGATTTTTTTGACCCCATCACGGATATAGGCTTCTCCCTGATAACCTTCTAGTCAGTAGATTTCCATACAGATAAAGACTCACTAAAGCTTTCTTATCTTATCAGTGCACACGTGTTTGGATGCATGTTAATCAGTTCAACCTTGACACTCCTCTAAACTACAAAACCTCACGCATGTCATCAGAGCTAACTGGCCTATAACTTGAATGTATATCTTTTTAGCTTTGACAGCTTCCCAGTTAACTAAGTAATAAGCCCATATCTCATTTGTCTCCATTTAGAGAATAATGGAAAGTGCAGCCGGCTCTGTTTATTATCTCCCGCTATTACTCTGCTTTCATAACAGAACAGTAAGAGTGGCCTGAATCTCCTCTGCAGTAATTTGGCCTTTTTATTGCAGAAATTGGGGTCAGACGGTTGCAGAGTGTCTTATTTCATGGTTATTGGCTCTTGCCGTCTTGCTGGCCGCTGATACCTCACTGCCGCACACGGCGGATGGCCAGCACTGAATTTAAATCCTAAGTGGGACGGCACCATGGCGATGTCCATTTAAACTCATAAAACAGAAACAATACAGAAACCCAAAAAACATACCTTCACTTCAAAGGCGTGTCATGAGGCGAGACAGTCCATAAAAGGTCTCTCTGTTTGGGTGAAATGCGTCAAACTGGTAGAAATGAAGAAGAGAAGGAATGCCTCTGTATAATGGAGAGACACACTCACTTCTGAAATGGATGGAAAACAGACAGAAGGAGTGCAAGAAGGAGCTTTGGAGCTTTGCCTCCTGTTGACCCGTGCTCTGTGAGAAGGATGAAGGAGAAGCTGACTGGGCTTTCAGATTCTAGCCTGCAGAGGCCATGCCAACACGAAGACCCAAAGGGCCACGGCTGCAGCTTCAGAAGCTTCGGCTCCATCCACTTTACGCACATTTTGCAGGAGCTAAATAATAATAATCATCATTCTCAGCACTGCAGTGACTCTGCTGTGGTGGTGTTGTGCTGGTGTGAGTGGATCGGACACTACAGTGCTGCTGGAGTTAATAAACCCCCTTAGTTTAAGATTTAAGATTTAAATCCCCTTATTAGTCCCACAGTGGGGAAATTTAGTATCCGCATTTAACCCATCCGTGAAGTGAAACACCCACATACACACTCACTAGTGAGCACACACACTAGGGGGCAGTGAGCACACTTACCCGGAGCGGTGGGCAGCCCTATCCACAGCGCCCGGGGAGCAATTGGGGGTTAGGTGCCTTGCTCAAGGGCACCTCAGTCGTTACTGTCAGTTCAGGGAATCGAACCGGCGACCCTCCGGTCACAAGGCTGGTTCCCTAACCTCCAGTGTCACTGCTAGACTGAGAATGGTCCACCAAGCAAAACTACCCAGCCAATAGCGTCCTGTGACTACTGATGAGGGACTAGAGGATGAGCAACACAAACTCTGCAGCAGCAGATGAGCTATTGTCTCTGCCTGCACATCTACAGAGTGTACCAGCAAGGTAGGAGTGTCTAATAGAGTGGACAGGGAGTGGACACAGTGTTTAAACACTCCAGCAGCACTGCGGTGTATGATCCACTCACACCAGCACCACACACACTAACACACCACCACCTCAGTGTCACAGCAGTGCTGATAATGATCCACCATCCATATAATACTTGCTCTGTGGTGGACCCTTGACCAACAGGGTGAAAGGGGCATAGAATCAGATGGACTAGAGTCTGTAACTGTATAACTACAATGTGCTCCTTTATACCAGTTCCAAAGCTGGTTCCCTAACCTCCAGCCCACAACTGCCCCCTCCAGCCCACAACTGCCCAGTGAGGCTATATGTAACAGACATGACAAGTTTTTATGTGAACATGTTCTACACTCTGTGCCTTTTAGATGTGACATGTGTTTATGAGCTCTGTTCTGATTGGCTGTCCTGTCTTGGCTTGCATTCTGAAAGCAGACCAGCCTGAATAACTCCTTATAACATTGGCATGGATGGGTGGAGCCAAGCTGCTGTTAGCTGATTCAGTAGATGTTTGTTTTGAGTGAGCTGGTTTTTATGGCATCACAAACCAATGAACTCAAAACACGCTGTTCTCCACAGCCTAGTTTCCATATGTGAGTCGTACAGACAGACTGAAGAGTGGAACCTCAGCAACGTCTACATACCACATTAAAGGCATTTCAAAAATGGGAGAAATTTCCATCGTATAGGCCCTTTAAACATGCCTCAGACGGTGCCTGCCTGGTGTGACATGCCTCATGCTGTTGCCGAAGGGAAGGCTGACACTGCAGCTGAGAGCAATGAGCTGCAGGGTGGGCCGGCAGCCTACAGCAGCCTGGTTACGCTAAGCGGCTCCTCGCACTAAGCCGACGCCACCTCTCAGCTTAGGTTGCTCTGAGCTGCAAAGCCAGGGTCAATCTGGAGTCAAGGCTCTGTCAGGTTGGCAGACTGCTCGGGTACAGTCTGCATTGGTGGTGTATTTGGGGCTATCAAATTAATCCGTTTCTCCTTGTGCTACAAAACACTTTGATGTGGAAAATTTCCTGCATGAAATCTGCACAACATGGGAAAGGATGAAGTAAGTCACCTTTAATCCTCTTAGGGCAACTCAAAGTGCTTTATTAAGACCTGCGAATTCGCCTTATTAATTCCGAACAAACGCTCACTCCTTTAGAGGCTTGCTTCTAGTCTAGTCTATAGTATATAGAAGGTACGCTCTCAAAAATAAAGGCCATTAAGACTGGAAAAGCCTCTACAATACTTTTATAGGATAATGAAGATGCTTTAAAGGGCCCATATCATTAAAAATAATACATTTTATACAATAGTGAACACTGTTAAAATTTCAATATGTACCTTTCTCTCTCCTGTCCGAACAATGCAAATATAACGAACCTGCAAAAACAGTTTGCTGTATTTGTGATGTCACAAATGTCAACCAATTGCATTAGGGATGCAGTGAAATACTGAACATGGTTTTCACATCATTTCATTAATTTTATCACTTGTTCATTTACATTTACAGCATTTTGCTGAGCGACTTACAGGGTTAATCATATTACAAGTAGGCCAACGTAGTGTTAGTAGTCTTGCCCAAGGACTCTTATTGGTGTAGCACAGCATAGTCACTCAGCCCGGGATACGAACACTAGTCTCCCATGTGTGGTGGTGGATACTTGGCGGGTAGTGGTGTTATCTGAGTTACACACAACCATTGCATTAATTAAATTCCATATACCAAAAGGATGCGGGCTACATCGGGCAAAGATATGACATTGCTGGCCCACTGTCAGAACTCGCAAAGGTGGCCCACATGCATTTAGCTCCCCCCTGTCCCAAAACAGATCTGGCCCACTTTGCAGGTTGGGATTTTATTGCGTTGTTGTAAAACTGGGGTTGAAAATTGTGGTGTGAAACGACTGGTACAGTGCTGGTACAGGATGCACTCCCAAGTTTCTATATGTAAATATTAAACACTCATCATCAAAGGAAAAGTTGCACCAAGAAGGAAGTGTTGGATTACAGTGCTGTTGGGAAGGAAGATAAAGGTTACCAGGAATGATGATAAATTTAGACTGATATGGAGAATATTTACTGAGCTACACATACAGAAGTAGTGTCCCTCAGTATGGCGTCTGAGAGACGTCTTGGCATGGAGTTGTAGAGCTTCCTAATGGTGTCTTGTGATAATCCATCCCATGCAGCTTGAATATTCTCACACAGTTCCTGCAGATTTTGTGGTAGGACGGGAGGTGGAGTGACACCAGGCCTTCTGGACACTTGACAACCAGCCATTCACCTATACACTGAAAATGACCCGCTGCCATTCTGTGCTGGCACTAACAGGATGATCAATGAGTGGACGTAATCGTGACTGTTGGATCAGTCAGGTACAGTGATAAGTACAGTGTCTCACAATGTCAAAATTACCCACCAAGCTGCATTCCTGCGGGTCGGTTTCTTCTGGGTGCAGCTATTTGTGCAACTAGCTTTTGACGATGAGTGTACAAAGCTGGCACAGTGGTCCTGTGGAGTTTGCAAGTTCTCCCTCTGTCCTGCCTTCTGCCCAATGAACACTGGGATAAGTCTTTAGCGTTTGAAGTCTGTGTCACATATAACCCTCATATGCTTTATTTCCATATCTCTCCTTCGGGATACATCATCAGATGGAGGGTTTATGAGCTTCAGACTGGAAAATCCTGCTCTAGACATTACTGTGGCACCACTTTAGGAGGCATGTAGACAGACCACAGACACAGTGACAGCGGAATTTGTGCCCTGTTTAAAAACATAGCTTTTTGAAGGGAACCAAAAAAGGTTCTTCTACAGTGTCACTCCAAACAAGCATCCTGGCTACTAGGACTGGGGGAACTGAAGAGTTCACACCTCATTGAAACAGTGCACCGGGCAGCTTTAATTAGATGACCATCTGACTCCCAGATCACGTTCTCTAACCGGATACGTAACCTACACCGGCACCTCACATGATCCTGTGTGTGGTTCGTCAGGAGGCAAGCTTGCTAAAACGAGCTGTCAGAATGATGGCAGGGTATGCTCATGCAGAACGAATCGCTGTGCTTTTTCTAGGGCACCTGCATGAGCATACAGCACCCCGAGAGCTGATCTTGCAAGAGGGTCGGTGAAGACGTGCGCCAAGGTGATTTTTACATCTGTCAGGTCTCATCTCTCCTCTTAAGCAGGCAGTTAATGCTGAAATATTCATGTACAGTGCAGGGCAGAAGTAAGCAGTCTCCCTTCCTCTGTCCCTCCACTCGTTCATCTGGAGTGCTATTGCAATGTGTTGCAGATTCTTCTGATGCAAGAACCTCAAAACAACCTGTACACAGGCTGGCCCTCAGCGGACTGCTCCACCGCTGTGTACAGGGGTTGTTTATCAGTTTTTTCTTTTCCTCTGGCGCATGAGACTAACCACCAATGCGATGCCTTTTGAAATACATCTCCTGTCCAGTCCAAGTATGCCATGCAGTCAGAATGGATTATGTTCATGCAGTCCAGCTCAGTCTTCCCCTGCTGGTTCCACAGTCGGAATAAAACATCTAATGTGCATCTCGGCCTGTAAGCCTGAACGAGCCCAGGTAAAAATAGAGATGATCTATTTTAAAGCAGAGATTCATGGCTTCATTTATTCACCACCTACTGTATATTACCCCACAAGGACTCTCGGAAATAAGAGCACAGTAGTGAAGCAGGCCGACAGAGATCTCAGTAGTCTGGAATAAGAACTTTTGTTGGATTACTACACGAGGTACCGAAACATCCGAGCCAGAACCACCAGGTTCAGGAACAGTTTTTACCCTAGAGCTGTCAAACTGGTCACACCAGCAGCAGAACATGATTACAACACTAAAGACTGCTACTGATTTGTAGTTCCACTACCTCACAGGACTGTTTGCACCGCACTTTAACTCAAACCTGTATACTTGAACGTCCAGCTGTGTTTTTATTTTGTTCTTATTTATCTATATTTATTTATCTATACTGAACATCTGTACAAAGCAGTTTGGCTGTTACTGAACATTAAGCTGCTATTTTCCCACCTGCACTGTACACTTTATATATCCATACTGTTTAAACCACACACTTACTGATACTGCGCTTACTCTTTGCACATGTCCTGTACACATACTGTACTGTACTGCACTGTTTGCACACATTGTCTTTATCTATTTGTCTTTGCACTACACTACACTATATATATATATATATATATATATATATACAGGGGTTGGACAATGAAACTGAAACACCTGTCATTTTAGTGTGGGAGGTCTCATGGCTAAATTGGACCAGCCTGGTGGCCAATCTTCATTAATTGCACATTGCACCAGTAAGAGCAGAGTGTGAAGGTTCAGTTAGCAGGTAAGAGCACAGTTCTGCTCAAAATACTGCAATGCACACAGCATTATGGGGGACATACCAGAGTTCAAAAGAGGACACATTGTTGGTGCACGTCTTGCTGGTGCATCTGTGACCAAGACAGCAAGTCTTTGTGATGTATCAAGAGCCACGGTATCCAGGGTAATGTCAGCATACCACTAAGAAGGACGAACCTCCACCAGCATCACGTAGTGACCTGGCCACTATCCTGCAAGAAGAATGGCTTAAAATCCCTCTGACCACTGTGCAGGACACAGTATATGTCATTCCCAAGACGAACTGACGCTGTATTGGCCGCAAAAGGAGGCCCTACACCATACTAATAAATGATTGTGGTCTAAAACCAGGTGTTTCAGTTTCATTGTCCAACCCCTGTAGATGAAGCAAAATGTAAAAATGAAGGAATGATGAACGAACAATGGTTTTATGTGTATGGATAAACTAAGAAACGGACATCAGGCACTCACAGACAGTTGGTCTATCTTGCTAGCTCTCTTGCTCTCTGACTCTGAAACTGTTTTTGTGGGCGAGGCAAGAGATGTCAGCCATTTACCTTGTTAGGAGATGCTTGTATAAATACAGCAGACGTTCATTAGACTTTGGGAAGGTTTTCAAAAAGAAGTTGATCCTTTTCTTTCTTGCACTGAAGGGAGGACCAGGATATATATATATATATATATACATATATATATATATATATATATATATATATATATATATATATGTACATTCTTCAACTGCACTGGAGAAGGAGCCTGACCGTGTTTTGGTATAATGACAATAAAGTTGAATTGAATTGACTCAAATACAATGGTGGAATTGCATATTAACTTGAAACAGCCCATTTAATGATGGGGACAGAGTGATTATGAAGCCTAAGCACTGGCTATGGCTTTGGTATCTTATGACTTCGGTATTTTAGATGGTTGCTGAGGTGCTGGTTAGTAGTTCATAAGGAATGCCATGTGGTTGCTAGGTCTGTGCTGTGGTATCCCATGTGGCTCCTAGTGTGTTCCAAGGCAGTTTGGATGATATCCCTGATGGTTGCTGGAGCATTGCTATGTTCTTGCTATGGTACCCTGCATGGTTAATATCATAATAGTAACTGGGTGCACAAACTTTTGACTCCAAATCATCATTAATAACAAGTAAGTAAGCTTACCAGGCTCACATAGCGCGTGATACTTCCACAAGCACAAATAAAGCTCTGATTCAATTAGCCGTGAACTGGCAAAGTTTCTGCATGTAGGCTACATCAATGAGAGTTCAGCCACTCTTGCATCAAAGAGTTGTGTAGTTGGGCCAGATTTGGTGGATGCCTTCCCTGGCACAATTCTCAGGGCAAATTCCTGGTGACTGGGATGTGCATGACTGTTGGTAGACCCGTATGACTGTATGCTTCCATATACCTACAAATTTAGCTACTTCTGTCACACTATGGTCTTTGGCAACCAAATGCAGTAACTCCTTTTCCACACATTGATTGAGACGTTCACTGCACTGCACCACCTCTTTTTATTTTAGGATCCGTGAACCCCATCACTCACACCCTGCAGGTATTTATAACCCCATCATCCTCATGCAGCACCATCTGCAGGAGCCTGAAGTTACTATCACCTTAAACGCACTCAGGTGACCTTATATCTGATCAAAAGCTGTGTACAAGTGATCAGATTAATACAATACACCATCCCCATGCGAAAACGTGTGCGTGTGGGATCTGTTCATTAAAAGGTTACAGTGGATGAGATATTATTATGAATGTTGTCGCTCTCGCAACAGAAAAAATAGCAACTTTACAAGAGAGAGCAAAAACGCATTTATTTATAATGTAAGTCAATGGAACCAGAGTTTTCCCAAGCATTTTTGGCCCATTCCTGTTGGACCACTCATCATGCAGTTTCCACACAGTGAACGCGTCAGCTGATGTGTTCAAAAATGGAGATACATGTTTTTCATTTCACAGCGACGATATGAGGAAGATAAACAGACGTTGGCGGAGACCATCGAGCCCAAAATATTTTGACGACCTGCCCAAATTTAGCATCTTTTGTCTAGAATTTGAACTATGAGCTTAATAACTTGTGACCGGAGGGTTGCCGGTTCGATTCCCTGAACTGACAGTAAAGACTGAAGTGCCTTTGAGCAAGGCATCTAACCCCCAGCTGCTCCCCGGGCGCCTTGGATAGGGCTGCCCACCGCTCCAGTTAAGTGTGCTCACTGCCCCCTAATGTGTGTGTTCACTAGTGAGTGTGCATGTGGGTGTTTCACTTCACGGATGGGTTAAATGCGGAAACTTGTAAATTTCCCCACTGTGGGATCAACAAGAGATTAAAACCTTAATCTTAATAAATCTTAATAACACTAACACTTCAAGTCAATAGTCACCCAAGCAGATAGAATCAATACATACATAACAATACATCAGCAAAAATTCACACAACTGACTTATTTTATGAAAAGGATCAAGATTTCATCATGCAGCTGAACGCAGGGGCTGGAGGGAAAGTGTTGGTCTGGATCCTGATTCAGCTTTGTGAATACCAGCCCTGGTATTTTTGCAATGGCTGCACACAGTGGAAAAGTCTGGTTAATGGTTTGCATTATAGGCTCATTTGTCATTAAATACTTTGAGACGTGTGGACAGAGAATTATTTTTGCTTATATGACCAGCTAGAGAAACTGACGTTGGCTTGCTTAAACAATTGGCTACACGGGCCCTACGATTTTCAGGTGGTACTGTTCTGTTTCGTCCGTATTAGTAAGCTTTGTGAGAATTTGCACAAGGTACCTGGTTCACTATATAACAGAAATAAATACAAATACCATATAGATGGCATAAAAAATAACGGGCTGTTTGGGAGTGATGTTATTTATTAGGTTTAGGCCTTAATTCAATTAAAGACTGATTAGACAAAATAGGTAGTGCATAATGCCTGTACTGCGCTTCATCCTGGAGAGATTAAGAAAACGGTTTAGCTAACAACCATCAAATGGGATTTTTGTTTGGATGTTAGTATTTTTCCCAATGTTACTGTTTCTCAAATAAATAAACACTTACCAGATAAATAACCATAATTATTTTCTAAGATGCCTGGTACCTACATTAAGGAGTCCATATTTAACCCATTAGAGCCCAAACCATTTCCCCCTGAATGAAATTATTGAGGGATCTATTTGTAAAACCAAGGGATCAGATTATAAAAGATCAGTCTTATTGTGACAAAGAGGTCATAAGGTCAAAATACCAAACTGTCCCAACAATAATTTCTTGTATTTCATTATTTTAATCTAGGAATGGGGTCAGAAAGGGTTCTGTGTAATGTAGAACATGCTATCAAAGCATGAACATTGTTAAATGGGTTGGACCATGGCTTTAAATACAAAAATTAGCTGCTTTTGTTTCATGCGCCAACCAAGCACACTGCCATTTCCTAAATGAGGCCACATGCTCACAAACGAGAATGTTTAGTATGGGTCATTAAGGGACTCCTTAAGACTTTTCCAGAGCTTGACATTTAGACATTTACATTATTTAGCTGACGCTCTTATCCAGAGCGACGTACAAGGTTAATCATATTACAGGTAGGCCGATGTAGTGTTAGGAGTCTTGCCCAAGGACTCTTATTGGTGTAGCAGAGCAGGATTCGAACCCCAGTCTCCCACGTGTGGTGGTGGCTCCCTGGAGGGTAGTGGTGTTAGCCGCTGAGCTACACCAACCACCTACAGGGGTTGGACAATGAAACTGAAACACCTGGTTTTAGACCACAATCATTTATTAGTATGGTGTAGGGCCTCCATATGTGGCCAATACAGCGTCAGTTCATCTTGGGAATGACATATACTGCGTCCTGCACAGTGGTCAGAGGGATTTTAAGCCATTCTTCTTGCAGGATAGTGGCCAGGTCACTACGTGATGCTGGTGGAGGTTCGTCCTTCTTGGTGGTATGCTGACATTACCCTGGATACCGTGGCTCTTGATACATCACAAAGACTTGCTGTCTTGGTCACAGATGCGCCAGCAAGACGTGCACCAACAATCTGTCCTCTTTTGAACTCTGGTATGTCACCCATAATGTTGTGTGCATTGCAGTATTTTGAGCAGAACTGTGCTCTTACCTGCTAACTGAAGACCTTCACACACTCCAAGGCTGCTCTTACTGGTGCAATGTGCAATTAATGAAGATTGGCCACCAGGCTGGTCCAATTTAGCCATGAGACCTCCCACACTAAAATGACAGGTGTTTCAGTTTCATTGTCCAACCCCTGTATATGTCACCATGGGCACTTCTGGATTAAAATCTTATGTGGTAATAATGAACCTTTTTATTATAATACTCCTCTAAATGACAGCACCATAACCTGCTCAGACATGCCAGTGTAAATACTGATCCATTCCATATGTGATTTTAAATATTTGGACATACTTTATGTATGATGGACTGGCTCTCTGTAATGTTTTAAACATATTCATGTAAAATACATAAATAACTTGAACAGTCCTGATCAGATACCACATGTATGTAAGAACAGGGTTCAGTGTGATTAAGGATGGTTTTATTAGCTTCTGTTTGTGTGAAACCAGATGGCTACGCTACGCAGCAAAACAAGGACTATTTTTGTGGGCGACCGCTGAGCGTGGAGTCGTTAATTAAATCAGTTAGCCAGAGATCAATAACAGTGATCATCACAGTAGGGGGCTGACTAATTTACTGTCTGACGGAGGGAAACAGTCTACAGTGGGAGCTGCTAGCTAAAAGGGACCTGTTGCTCTCTTGCTGAATAAGTTATTCTGACCACACTCCTCTCACATTTACCTTCTTCTGAAGTGGTGAACATGGGCCATGTTAACTCTGGCTGCTGTTCCTCTGTCTGTTGTAGTGTAGTAACACACTCTTTGGTGTACATTCAGCTAATGTAGTCGTGCACAGTGCTCACCGACTGTAGTCATGATTACAGTGGACACAGTTTGTAGTCCCATCAAAATCACTCTGGGATTCCATTTTCCAAGAGATGAATGGCCAGCACACAAAACAGTGACCTTCAACCAGTAGTAGGAATCCATCTTGGTTACATCCTGTGACCTGTAAGTGGGAAACCAGGTCTTGATCAAACTACTAACCAAAGCCAATGAGTCTCTGTAGCTTTGGGAAGGTCCAGGATTGGTGCATAGCCCTTTCCCTTGTGTGCATCACAACCATGTTTTCCAAACCAAGCATGTTATCACCATGGAAAGGTCTCCTTGATTGTTGCAATGCTATTGATCCACTACTAAACTGTCAGCGCTTCCATTTTCTTGCCTTAAGCAGTCGATAGACTTCTAAAGTGCTGCCTCATTATTCCGACGGGTCAGGCAGAGAGAAACAAACCCAAAAGCCAAACATGGCTGAGCAATTTGAATGCAGAAAAGCAGTAGCAGGGGTACTCATGTAGACAAGCTGAACTATACTGTCCCCTAGGCATGCACACTGTAGCAGAGATTGAATTGGCTTGCTAACGCAGCAACATCAGGTCCCCCCGCTTCTTCTTGCATATGGAGCGTAATGGTGGCTATTTGGTGTGCATGCAGCCAAGCAGCTTATCCCTGCTGAGGAACAGTCCAAAAAAACACTGAGCATGCTCCGGAAGGCCTACGGCCATGCCTATCTGTAACCACTCATCTGTCAAAGCCACTGTCACTTCTGATTACCGAGCTAATAGCCTCCCAAAGTGGAAAATCAAACGTGTTCGGAAAGACAGAAATATCCACAGCAGCCAGGGAGTTACTTTATAGCCTGTTAGGTCCGGTTACAGAGTAATGAAAATCCAAAAAGTGAGAGGTGGAACCGCTTTTTCAGGCATCCGAATGAAATAACCAGAAGTGCCTGGCTGTCCACTTTCCAGCCGTATATGAGGGGAACTTTAATTACTGTTCCGACTTAATTAGTGTTTCAGTGTGCCAGAAATCACAGCAGGTTCCTTATGGTGGATTAGGGGGTAGTTATTGTTTGAAATAATATTCAGAGAAATTGTTCATTACTGTGTGCATAGACCCACCTCAGCTCTCACTCTCATTCCTACATAAAGCATGTATGAGAGGAAGTTACAAGTCTCTGGTTTCGGCCTCTGTTTGTCTTCTGTTACTTCCATGCGCTTCTGTTTTGTTTTGTTTTATAGATCCTCCTGTCTCCGCCTTCTTGTCATGCCCCTCACCTGTCCCTTGTTTGTAGCTCCGCCCCTTTCCAGGTGTTCCTTGTTAGTCCTGGTTGGGCATTTAGAGTCTCTGTTGGTCCCTTTGTGGTTGTTGGGTGTTTTGTCTGCCCGTTGGATGTTCTGCCACTCTGGTACTTGTTCTTAGTGGGGTTTTGTTTCTTAGTTGGTTATTTATTTCGCTACTTTGTGGATTGCTTTTGTTTTTGGTTTGCATTGGTTCTTATTAAATCGCTTAAAGATGCACCTGCATCGTGCCTCCTTGCCACTCTCCACACCACACATTGAAGTTACTGTATAATAAGCCTTGTTTTTTCCAGTGTAATTAAAAACGATTGCATAATTATATATTTACTTCATACACTAAGTGATCTGAACGTCTATGCTCATCTCTAGCACATCTTTTTCCAAGTCTTTCCATCTCTAAATCTGCTTTTGAGGTATGATTACATCACCACGCACCTGGGACCGGGGGAAAACAATATTCACCAATAATATCACCCTGTAAAAAATGAGAAGTCAGCACAAATATAAAATTATAGGCTAAACGATTACACTGCCTTTCCTGTGCTGGCTTGAGGACACCTGAGTTCACCAAGCTCAAACTTCTGAGTTTAGTCTAAAGTTCTCTAAACTCTCATTTCGAGCTTCTGCGTTAAGTAAACAATACAGTTTTGAACTCATTTCCTCACAAGCTGGAGCGCTTTCCATCACACACAATTACACCAGGTGTTTTTGTTTGATGGAAAAGCTCCCGGCTGGAGGGAAAACTCCCAGCATACAATCACTAAGCATTTTACAGTTATAAAACTGGGTAGGGTCTCCGTTCGCTCTCTGATCAGCCTCAATGCATGGAGGCCATAAGATGTTGGAAGCATTCCTTTGAGATTCCTGTCCATGTAGACATGACTGCATCCTGCAATTCCTGCAGATATTTCAGGTGCACATTAGAGGTCAGCATTACCGTAGGACCCCCGTGGTGCCCATCACAGTACCTTAGCACAGAATGCTCAGAAGTGGACAGATAACCAAACGAGTTTGTGTCCAGAAGGAATCAACCGACAAGAATGTAACCTGGGTAGGTGGGTAGGTTCATGAGACATGCAAATTACTGAAGTTCCAGTTCAGCTGTTCATGTGACTTAAGCAAGGGCGGGCCTTATCACTGTAAGGTGTGTGGACATTCAGTCGGCAGTGATGCCCTTCATGAGGGCCACTGGCAGACAGCTGCACGACACAGGATTACAGCACACAGACTGTAAGGACAACTGGTCTTAACACCACACCAACACCTGCACAGACTGCAATGGTGTCGTGCCAGACTGTCCTGGAGTCACTCAGAATGGCAGTGGGTCATCATCAGGGATGAGTCCGTCCTGCTCATGTCTTGGTGATGACCAGAAGGCCTGACCAGAAGGCCTAAAAATCTGCAGGAACTGAGTAAGAATTGCATTATTGTGCTACCCGAATGATAGACAAAGCTCTCGTATACCCAACTGTACAGTTGAACAGGCTCAGCAAATCTCCCTTCAGATTTCTTCATTAAGGTGCACGGCCACGCAGCTGGAAAGCGATTGTTTGAGATGACATTTGCTTTGTGCCATGGTGCATTATCATGCTGGAAGTAGATATACAGTGCGGCATGAAGGGAAACGCATAATGATTACTGATCTACATGGACTTCCTAGCTTATCATATCTCTTATTGTTCAGTTAAAGTGGAATTCCAGGGATTACTGGAAAAATAATCCAATGGTTGAGATGTCAGTCAATCAGTGTGGTTAGATATGAGAGTTGACTGGATTTGATTAAGTGTTAGTGAAGTCAGATACTGATGTTGGAACATTGCCGTGAGGATCTGATTGAGTACTAGTGAGGTCAGATACTGATGTTGGAACATTGCCGTGAGGATCTGATTGAGTACTAGTGAGGTCAGATACTGATGTTGGAACATTGCTGTGAGGGTCTGATTGAGTGTTTGTGAGGTCAGATACTGATGTTGGAACATTGCTGTGAGGATCTGATTGAGTATATGTGAGGTCAGATACTGATGTTGGATCATTGCTGTGAGGATCTGATTGAGTACTAGTGAGGTCAGATACTGATGTTGGAACATTGCTGTGAGATCTGATTGAGTACTAGTGAGGTCAGATACTGTTGTTGAAACATTGCTGTGAGATCTGATTGAGTACTAGTGAGGTCAGATACTGATGTTGGAACATTGCTGTGAGATCTGATTGAGTATTTGTGAGGTCAGATACTCATGTTGGAACATTGCTGTGAGGGTCTGATTGAGTACTAGTGAGGTCAGATACTGATGTTGGAACATTGCTGTGAAGATCTGATTGAGTACTAGTGAGGTCAGATACTGATGTTGGATCATTGCTGTGAGGAGCTGATTGAGTACTAGTGAGGTCAGATACTGATGTTGGAACATTGCTGTGAGGAGCTGATTGAGTACTAGTGAGGTCAGATACTGATGTTGGAACATTGCTGTGAGGATCTGATTGAGTACTAGTGAGGTCAGATACTGATGTTGGATCATTGCTGTGAGATCTGACTGAGTAGTGAGGTCAGATACTGATGTTGGAACATTGCTGTGAGGGTCTGATTGAGTACTAGTGAGGTCAGATACTGATGTTGGAACGTTGCTGTGAGGGTCTGATTGAGTATTTGTGAGATCAGATATTGATGTTGGAACATTGCTGTGAGGATCTGATTGAGTACTAGTGAGGTCAGATACTGATGTTGGAACATTGCTGTGAGATCTGATTGAGTACTAGTGAGGTCAGATACTGATGTTGGATCATTGCTGTGAGATCTGATTGAGTACTAGTGAGGTCAGATACTGATGTTGGAACATTGCTGTGAGATCTGATTGAGTACTAGTGAGGTCAGATACTGATGTTGGAACATTGCTGTGAGATCTGATTGAGTACTAGTGAGGTCAGATACTGATGTTGGATCATTGCTGTAAGGAACTGATTGAGTACTAGTGAGGTCAGATACTGATGTTGGAACATTGCTGTGAGATCTGACTGAGTACTACTGAGGTCAGATACTGATGTTGGAACATTGCTGTGAAGATCTGATTGAGTACTAGTGAGGTCAGATACTGATGTTGGATCATTGCTGTGAGATCTGATTGAGTACTAGTGAGGTCAGATACTGATGTTGGATCATTGCTGTGAGGTTCTGACTGAGTACTAGTGAGGTCAGATACTGATGTTGGAACATTGCTGTGAGGGTCTGATTGAGTATTTGTGAGGTCAGATACTGATGTTGGAACATTGCTGTGAGATCTGACTGAGTACTAGTGAGGTCAGATACTGATGTTGGATCATTGCTGTGAGGAGCTGATTGAGTACTAGTGAGGTCAGATACTGATGTTGGAACATTGCTGTGAGGATCTGATTGAGTACTAGTGAGGTCAGATACTGATGTTGGATCATTGCTGTGAGATCTGACTGAGTAGTGAGGTCAGATACTGATGTTGGAACATTGCTGTGAGGGTCTGATTGAGTACTAGTGAGGTCAGATACTGATGTTGGAACGTTGCTGTGAGGGTCTGATTGAGTATTTGTGAGATCAGATATTGATGTTGGAACATTGCTGTGAGGATCTGATTGAGTACTAGTGAGGTCAGATACTGATGTTGGAACATTGCTGTGAGATCTGATTGAGTACTAGTGAGGTCAGATACTGATGTTGGATCACTGCTGTGAGATCTGATTGAGTACTAGTGAGGTCAGATATTGATGTTGGAACATTGCCGTGAGGATCTGATTGAGTATTTGTGAGGTCAGATACTGATGTTGGAACATTGCTGTGAGATCTGATTGAGTACTAGTGAGGTCAGATACTGATGTTTGAACATTGCTGTGAGATCTGATTGAGTATTAGAGAGACTAGATTCTGCTGTTGGAACATTGCTGTGAGATCTGATTGAGTATTAGAGAGACTAGATTCTGCTGTTGGAACATTGCTGTGAGGATTTGACTGAGTATTATCATCCTTTTAGAGGCAGTGAATGCTTTAGATGCCAGGTTCCTATCACCACTGTGAGCAGTTCTGGCTCTGTAAGCATCAGTAGCATGGAGCATTTCACACTAAACCACTCTGAATGACTGTTTCCGTCTTAATCATTTACTTATCATACAAAATTGGAAGAATAAGCCATTTGAATCACTTTACTTTAATTCAAAGAATCTCTTTGACTCTAAACTAAATGCAAATACAAATTACAAAGGAAATAAATATTTAAATGGCATTAAACTATGGTTATATCATCACTGGCAATAACTGTGACTTGTAAGGGTTAATACCTGTATAATAAGCCTGAGGTTCAGAGGATTAACAGTGATAGAAGACAAATTGTGGGACATTCGCATTAATTAAAACATCTAACATCATATATCTGCTATAAAAACCCTGTTAAACTATTCTAATGTGGCATATTGTTGTCAATGACATTTACGTACTTCACTGCGTTCCACTGCAATTCAGGAGCTGTTTATCAGAACTGTCAGGGTGACAAACAAGCACTTAATTTCCCACAATTAAACTCACGAACAAACGGTTAATCGCACGTGGGCTGCAACCCTACTTACTAATGTGTTTTTCTGACATCCGCATTCGACTGCAGCCTGTTGGATAATAGCTTTCAGGCTATGCTCGTAGACCATCCATTTAGCTAAATGGAGCTCGCACTATGTAGGCTGGTGAACTCCTGTCACTGTTCTCTAAGAGCCATGGCTTTGCCAACTGCATTAGGCTGAGTCGCTGACAGCCTGTCAGCAAGGTAATTTGTAAAGGGCCACGCTTCCCACTGTTAAGGTTATAGAATGATAATAAAAGCCGAGGTGAAGGTTTAAATGATAATTGGGCATGTCGCTGACCAGCGCTGGTTAGCTCTTCCATTGTAATAGCTATGAAAAAGTTTTACTTGTTCAGAGAATTGAAACAGCATGTGCAGTTTTCCCTACACAAATCAGGGCTACGCTATTAACGGAGCGTCTTTCAGTGCAAAAGCAAAATATTGTAAGTGCGTGTATAAAACTAAAACTGAGTGTTGAATTAACAGAACCAACATCAGTTCCCAGCTTTTATGTGACTAACTGGACCAGAAAAGTCGCAGATGAACAGACAAACAAATGAACAAGCACATACAGGGGTTGGACAATGAAACGGAAACACCTGTCATTTTAGTGTGGGAGGTCTCATGGCTAAATTGGACCAGCCTGGTGGCCAGTCTTCATTAATTGCACATTGCACCAGTAAGAGCAGAGTGTGAAGGTTCAGTTAGCAGGTAAGAGCACAGTTCTGCTCAAAATACTGCAATGCACACAGCATTATGGGTGACATACCAGAGTTCAAAAGAGGACAAACTGTTGGTGCACGTCTTGCTGGTGCATCTGTGACCAAGACAGCAAGTCTTTGTGATGTATCAAGAGCCACGGTATCCAGGGTAATGTTAGCATACCACCAAGAAGGACGAACCTCCACCAGCATCACGTAGTGACCTGGCCACTATCCTGCAAGAAGAATGGCTTAAACTCCCTCTGACCACTGTGCAGGACGCAGTATATGTCATTCCCAAGACGAACTGACGCTGTATTGGCCACAAAATGGAGGCCCTGCACCATACTAATAAATGATTGTGGTCTAAAACCAGGTGTTTCAGTTTCATTGTCCAACCCCTGTATATGAAGCAAAATGTAAAAATGAAGGAATGATGAACGAACAATGGTTTTATGTGTATGGATAAACTAAGAAACGGACATCAGGCACTCACAGACAGTCGGTCTATCTTGCTAGCTCTCTTGCTCTCTGACTCTGAAACTGTTTTTGTGGGCGAGGCAAGAGATGTCAGCCATTTACCTTGTTAGGAGATGCTTGTGGAAATACAGCAGACGTTCATTAGACTTTGGGAAGGTTTTCAAAAAGAAGTTGATCCTTTTCTTTCTTGCACTGAAGGGAGGACCAGGAGACAGGCTGAGGATTGGAGTTGTTTATTTCAAGGCACAGTTGAGTCTCAGCTCTTGCCCAAAAACAGTATCTGGACACAAAGCTTTATAATATTAAATAAATATTTGTAATTGCGTAAAATGTAAGTCTCATGCCTGTGAAAGTGACTCCTTTTCCAGAGGAGACCAAATGGTTTTACAAATGGCAAAATCCACCAACAATATACGTGAGAATTCGTTGACCATGTACACTGTAGTGGTATCATACAAACTTTGATATCCGACCATAATAGAGTGCATGTGTACTGTGGCCCTAAGTAAAAGTTAAAGGGGACCACATATGCTGATTTTCCATGATCATGTTGGGCTCTACTACAGCAGATGTACATCAGTGTTCCAAAAACCACCCTGATCAAATGAGAACACCTTCGGTTTTAGGGAATTGAACCGGCAACCTTCTGATCAAATGGCTGGTTCCCTAACCTCCAAGCCCCAACTGCCCTGCCAGCCCCCAACTGATAACATATTGGCAGTACACTAGAACATAAAAATGCAATAGTGCCAAAGGTATGGCAAATTTCATATTGTGTGTGTTTTATCTCTTCCAGTATGTTACTATATAAACAGAAATTGCACAGTAAATGTAACAGGAAATGACATATTTAAGTTTGTTCCCTCTAGAAAATGTATTAACCTGGAATTGCTGCTTTTGGTCCTGAGATACATACAGAAATGACATAAGCTGACCACAAGTAATGCAAAAGAACACCCCCAAGAAATGTTAGATATGCTCCTTAACCCAGCGTTGCCTCGCATGGGGGGAGTAAGAGACACTATTTCAATAGCACAGCTCAGATTTATTCAGAAAGAATCACAGACACAATTTCAATTCTCTAGGCAGAACAAGAGCTACATATCAGCCATTTATCAGCAAGCACTCCCACCACTTTATAAACCGACTTGATTCTAACATTATAAGGTTCTTTTAACACCTCAAGGCAACACAAAGCCCACCATTTCCAAGATCACAATACCAGGAGATAAGATCTCTGCTGATATGCATATTACTCCTGTTAGAAAGGATGTACTTGTAAAAGGACGAGCTGGCAGGATCCAGATGGAACAGGTTTGTGACTGCAGCCTCTTAATGAGTCAGAGAAGCTTTTCATTCCCCATACAGGAGGAACTACTACACAGATGTAACTAAATTCCTATGCCGGTTTGCACAGAGGGATGAAGCTCAATGTTTCAGTTACAGTTGGATTTGGCTCAGCGGTCTTACTCTACGTCCCATTTACTTTCCACTGCAGTTTTATGAAGAACAACAGACCCAGGGCACAGCATTAAAACATCTATAGAAATGACTATATCTATAGTTTCCTATTTGAGCCAAAGACATAACAGTTTTATGGCTAGCATAAACCTTTGCCAATATGTCATAAAATGTAGCTCTCAAGTTTGAAGGCTTCTGGAGGCCAGTTTTATGATCTTCTCCGGCTTTGTGACATTGACAGAGGAGCTTTTGCTGTCCATAAATGGCAGAATCCATTAGTGGACCTCTAAATGTCCAGGGATAAACACGGCTCTGGTGTAAAAGGAAGAACACGTTTACAGCCGGGGGTTAAATTAGCCCCAGAGTGCACCGCACCATTGCTTTGTCTGAAATCCATTTAATTATCCAATGTGACAGACAAACCTTTAAGCTCCTCTGTTTCCTGGCCTATTGTGGAGTGGTAGGTAGCATGGCCTCCTCATACGGTTGTTACAGAGATGGAAGATGTCCACTAGGGTTGTATCCACTAACCCCACCTGCTGTTCCCCCCTAATGGTCAGCTGCACTAAAAAAGCATTGCATCCTAAGCCGAGAAATCCACTGCTACTGACAGCCTGAACAACTCCAGCACAGTCTAACGCTCAGGGATGTGAATGAGTGCGAGGGTATGAGACGCATGATTGAGACAAATGACTTGAGAAATTCAAGCGTGAAACAATATTTAGTTTATGTTTAGTCTGCTGAGCCAGAGCTGCTGGGTGTTTACATGTACACACCACAGATTTGTCTATTTAATGTTCAGACTTCAGTACAATAAAGATAGATTATGTTTGTTTCAGTTGTTTAAAATGGTTCTTATTTCTAAATATACAATAGTAAATGCAAATGAGTATTGTAAACAGGCTTTAAGTATCTAAACGTAAACATATCAATAAAAACTACCTGTAAATGCCATTCATTTATATTTGTGACACAGAACGTCATTTAGAAATATTTAGAAAACTGACCTGTATGAATAACAGATACTGTTGACAGAGTGATGTTAAAGGATATGGTGTCGCATTGGAAGACCAAAATCAGTATCAGTGCATTGCTAGTTTCAGCCTAAACTACTACATCTGTAATAAGTCAAAGTAAGTTAACACATTGTTAAGTTTAACATACTGGGAAAAAACTTAATATAAGTATATAGTGAGAAAATATAAAAATATAAAGCGTGCAAAATATTTGCCCAGGCCATATTTATACATACACACACATATATGTATGTATGTATATGTACATATATATATATATATATATATATATATATATATATATATATATATATATATATATATATATATATTTTTTTTTTTTTTTTTTTTTTTTTTTTAATTTATTAATTTATTTTAAATCTACAAAAACCTGTAAAGAGAGAGCATATATATATATAATATATATATATATATATATATATATATATATATATATATATATATATATATATATATATATGCTCTCTTTACAGGTTATTGTAGATTCTTTTTTTTTACTAGAAACTGTAATTATTGCTAGATGAATTGACTGTTGTTAAAGGCACTCAGTGGTACATATTTGCACATAGCTAATATAGCTAATAGTGTTTACACATGAATATTGCTAGAGTTGAACAGTAATTTCTATGTATTTGCCGAGTAAGTGATGTTCGGTAGCAAGGCTACAGGTTAATTATTTGAGAAGTCTGATTGGCAGTAAAGTGTCGCACAGATGTAAACTTATGTTACTAATTAAGTTAAAAACCAGGAAACAGATGGGTTATTGATGGCAGATTGTTGGAAAAATTGCTAGTTTAATGGCTTGCAGCATTTTCTTTTAATCAGAAAATAGTCAGAATACCTTTACAATCTTTTTGAAGACAAATAAAATCACCCTTTCCAAAATGTAATCAGCCGATGAGAGATTAACCTAGAAGTTCCGGGTGATTCAGTGTGAAATAGCTGTGGAAAAACGTACTCACTCAGATTGCTTTACAGCGGTGCTGGCGAGAACCAGGGGTCACAAAGTCTACAGTACAAACCACCAGTGAACCTACACATTTTAATATTTAGTGTGTTAATGGTAAAATAATTGTACATCTCCAATCAATGTGTCAATCAGGAGCAGACACCAAATACATAACCATTAAATGTAAAAAAGCTTCTATGATGTAGTTTTTAGAGGCATTAAAAGCTTTGGGCATCTGGTTCCTATAACCAGCGTGTTGTACTTCACATCAAGCCACTCTAAATGACTGCCTATGTCTTAGATTGATTGTTATGCATGCATATTAAAAAGTGGGCGGATTTCCCTCTTCAAACATATGGCTCCTCTCTGTGAACGATTCTGACTCGGCAAGTTTCTCTACCATGAACTGCTTCACATTAAACTGCTCTAAAAGACTCTGCTTACATCTTAGCTAACTAATTACAAGGAATTTTGAAATATCAGCAGAATCCCCCTCTTAAGTCATTAAGACAAAAAAGGTTTTATGATAGTAATGCTTAGAACTGCATATAATTATTCCCAGTCCAAAAACCTCTGAGGACTTACTTTAACCCCTTCACCGAAGGTATACGATCCTCTTCACAATGTACTCAACAAATTGTTCTACTGGCGGCATGGTTCAACGATCTTCTTCAGATCTGCTATGGAATCCAGCGAAAGGCCCAAACGCTGTGTTTCAATTTGATAACAAGCCCCTCATGGCTGCATTTATAACTGTACTCCCCTATGTGCTGCTTTATTGGGAAAAGCTAACGAATAAGTGCATTATGAGCAGGAGATAATGTGACAGAGAATTGCTCATCCCTACAGCTTCAGTTTGGGACTGTCAAAACATTGACAGTCACCAATCGTATAAATCTTAATACCACAGCCAGACATCTCATCACTGCGTGACTGCAGCCCGACAACCTCCAACTGCCTTTGCTCCTCCACAATCCCAGAAAGATTGCATTAGTTAGATAATGCGTAGTAGCTTTTACCGTATCCTCTCTAGCTTGTACTTTAGAACCAGATCTGGCTTTCACGGCAGCTCCCGCAGTGAGTGAGCGAGTGAGTGAGTGAAGAGAGCTGTTGAGAGCAAGACAAGCCATTCCAGAAGAGAGATGGAGGGGCCTTGAGGTGTAACCTGTTATTCTGTAGCTGAGAAAATTCACACTTATTGAACATGTTTCCAGCAAGCACTACAGCCACCGCACTAGATTCCCACTTACAAATCAACATGTACATTGTAACAGACCTACCCATGCTGCAAGCATCAGTGTGTTCTTCCGTAATACGCTTTTGGATGAATTCATGCATCCACGTTAACCTGTTCAAAGGAAAATGAAAATGATGAGGTGCTATGTCATAATTATGAGATACTAAGTGATAACTACGAGCTAATACATGATAATTATGAGATACTAAGTCATAATTATGAGATACTGCGCGATAACTATGAGATACTAAGCCATAATTATAAGATACTAAGTCAAAATTATGAGATACTGCGTGATAACTATGATATACTAAGCCATAATTATGAGATACTAAGTCATAATTATGAGATACTGCGCGATAACTATGATATACTAAGCCATAATTATGAGATACTAAGTCATAATTATGAGATACTGCGAGATAACTATGAGATACTAAGCCATAATTATGAGATACTGCGCGATAACTATGAGATACTAAGCCATAATTATGAGATACTGTGCGATAACTATGAGATACTAAGCCATAATTATGAGATACTAAGCCATAATTATGAGATATTGCGCGATAACTATGATATACTAAGCCATAATTATGAGATACTAAGTCATAATTATGGATACTGCGCGATAACTATGAGATACTAAGTCATAATTATGAAATACTGCGAGATAACTATGAGATACTAAGCCATAATTATGAGATACTGTGCGATAACTATGAGATACTAAGCCATAATTATGAGATACTAAGCCATAATTATGAGATATTGCGCGATAACTATGATATACTAAGCCATAATTATGAGATACTAAGTCATAATTATGAGATACTGCGCGATAACTATGAGATACTAAGCCATAATTATGAGATACTGCGCGATAACTATGAGATACTAAGCCATAATTATGAGATACTAAGTCATAATTATGAGATACTGCGCGATAACTATGAGATACTAAGCCATAATTATGAGATACTAAGTCATAATTATGAGATACTGCGCGATAACTATGAGATACTAAGTCATAATTATGAAATACTGCGAGATAACTATGAGATACTAAGCCATAATTATGAGATACTGTGTGATAACTATGAGATACTAAGCCATAATTATGAGATACTAAGCCATAATTATGAGATATTGCGCAATAACTATGAGATACTAAGCCATAATTATGAGATACTAAGTCATAATTATGAGATACTGCGCGATAACTATGAGATACTAAGCCATAATTATGAGATACTGCGCGATAACTATGAGATACTAAGCCATAATTATGAGATACTGCGCGATAACTATGAGATACTAAGCCATAATTATGAGATACTGCGCGATAACTATGAGATACTAAGCCATAATTATGAGATACTGCGCGATAACTATGAGATACTAAGCCATAATTGTAATATACTAAGTGATAATTATGAGATCCTGTATGGCCTTTGTTTTTCCCTTAAGTGGTGGAAATGGGCTTCCATAGACTGTGCTGATTCATCTAATTCATCTAGCTAAATTATCAGCAGGTAAGTTTAGAAAAGCTGATTAAGTTGTTGGGCTGTCCTGAATACCTGTTGGACCCTAGAACCCACAGTCTTCATACACTACTGAGCCAAACATTACAACCACTTATGAGATTTTGGTTCATTATAGTTATTAGGTCTCTTCCCATTGAAAGAGAGAGGAGTGGGGTGTTGTATGGCTGGAAATAACAGCCCGGCAGCGTTGCAAAGATGGCTGCTGATGAAAAGGCTCCTCTATATCTATTTTGGATGGGCAAAGAGCTATGTTTTAGCTGTTAGCATTGGAGAGGCTGTGTTTGTAATCACCATGTTTGAAAATAAAGCTACATTATGGAAGTTTCTGCAAGCATTACAGTAAATTGTGGTTAGCCGACCTATCAAAAAAATAAATCTCAAAAACAATATTCCTATCCCCAAAAAGTGGTACAGAAATGCAGTTATTCAGACAATTCAACACAGTGTAAGTCAGCCTGACATCTATAGATTTGTTAGAATACATTTTCTTCACTGTCTTTTTATCTTTTTAATATGTCTTAGCCCAATAATTCTGAAAAATGTCTAGCCACCTGTACATTTTGTGGTATGGATGGAGCAAGAGTGAAACCAGCCATACCGGACATCCTGGACACGTAACAACAAATCATGCATCTTAGCACTGACCATGATGCCTCCACATGCGGTGTTGTTGGTTGTCTCCACAAAGGTAAACATCACTTATCACTGAAGATTCTAAGTCACCCCATGACAGTCTGACACGACATCATTGCAGTCTTTGGTGACGTTGACATGGTGTTAAGGGTAGTCATTTTAATGGTCTGCATGCATGTAGTCCTGCATCATACAGTCATTGGATGACTCATTAACAGCATCACTGCCTGCTGCAGCGTCACATGTGCAGCCGAGCATGAAACTTGAATCATTCACGTGGCTTACAATACCAAACCCACCCACCAAGTTTCATTCCCTGTGGGTGCAGCTATTTTTCTGAAGATGAGTGTATATAGAGCCATAACAACTCCAAGAACCATGGTTTAATGGCTCTTCTTTATTAAAGAAAACATATTGTATACATCTCTTATAAACATATTTGTTTCTGTATAGCACCATATAGAATTATGGCTAATGCTAATATTTCAAGTATGCATTAAAGTGTTAAATTATATTTTCCTAGTTTCCTAGTTTTCCATTTTTCCTCACAGTCATCTTAGTCTAATGATTCGGCAGACTTCTAGCCACCTCTAGGCCTTGTTCTGAGTAGTTTGGCACAGTTGTGATTGGCTAAGAGGTGTCAATTGTAGCACACATATCAGTTTTTGTCAACATTCTTATATTTCTATGTCAGATCAGTAGGGTGTTCATTTCGTGTGCTATTCGGTGTGAACTCTAAGTCTGTGCCCATGGAAGCGGACATTGTGTTCATTGTGTTCAGTCTCTCTCTTCTCTATACATACTATTCTCACCCTCGTTACTCACAGGCCCGCATGCAACAATGTTTTCCAGTCTGGGTTGAAAATACTGCTCAAGTCAGACTGTATTTGATATAACAGTTGCATCATTTCCAGTGGAGGGGCTGTTACTGTTGCCGTTGTGAATGCTAACTTCTAAGGGAAGCAAAAAACACCCTCATTTCCAGATCAAAGCCGCAGCTCATACTAGATTTCTGTCTCCTCACACTACACGCCTTTGAACCGGTCTCTTGTATACAGGGGGTGTTCACATGCCAGCGTGCGCTGTACACATTTCTTTACACAAAGCCGATCTCAAGATTGTGTTCTTTCTCTGTCGCCATTAACCAACAGGGCCGACTTTGATGTCGCTCACGATCCTGGCTCGCCCCCTCGCTCTCTGTTTTCTGACCAGGTTTCAAGGTTCCTGCCCTTCTGCAGAGCCACATCCACCCGCAGGGTATCAAATCAGTGCCTGCTCTTCAAAAAAACTCTCTCTGTTGTGGGCATCATGCTTTTACATTGTCTATGGATAAGTGGATGCCCCTGTGCTGGAAAAACACCCTGTGTTGTATCTCACAGAGTCTACAAAGAGGGAAACAAAGCACTACATACAGTTACAAGACAGAGGCACATGTTATCTAGACGCACTCTCCTGATAAGGCCAACCAGAACACTGTGTACTACATATTCAGCATAAACTGCTAGTGTGTCTCAGTTCAAGAAGCTAAGAACCTCATGTCCTTAATCCAAGTCTTGAAGGAATGTATGAAAGGCCCAATCACATTTCACCCCTTGCCAGGGGCGTAGCAGCAAATTCTGGGCCCTGTACACTCTCAATGTCAGTGGGCCCCTATCCATGCCAGTACACGAGGAACGTGAGCAAAAAAAAATGGGCCCCTCTCCCTACTCGGGCCCTGGGTAGTCAGGTCCACTTTGCCCCCCACTACCACGCCCATACCCCTTGCTCCAACACTTAACCCTACCTTAACCCTTCTTGTTCACGTCTAGGTGTAGGGTTGTCTGGATTGTTGTTAAGATGGAGGAGTAGGGCAAAGTGTTAGGGCTACATGGGCCTTCAAACTAAAATTTTTCAGATGCACACTGCAAACGGAGCGTTCTGAGAAAATTCCCAGAATGCCCTGTGAATCATCAGCAAGATGGCTGCACAAGGGACCAAAGAGACCCATATATACATATACATATACTGTATATATATATATATATATATAAAATAAGAAATAGGATTGGGCCTAAATCTCACAAAAATGATTTAATTTGTTTGTGCTACATTTGTGCTACTGAAATAACGATTTGCACTATATTAACTCTCTAATTATTGAACCACAGGCTGAAGGTTTGTGTGATGTGTGACATGACTCCACCACCCCATCAACAGCTAAATCCCACCAAAACAGTCTCATTCATTTGTGCTGATAAGATAAACATTTGTGCTGTCTTAATGATCAGGTTATAGACTATATATTTTATAAGTGATGTCACCTAAAACATAGCCTCTCTTAGCTCAACTAAAACATAGCCTCTCTCAGCTCAAAGCTAAAACATAGCCTCTCTTAGCTCAAAGCTAAAACATAGCCTCTCTTCGCTCAAAGCTAAAACATAGCCTCTCTTAGCTCAACTAAAACATAGCCTCTCTCAGCTCAAAGCTAAAACATAGCCTCTCTTAGCTCAACTAAAACATAGCCTCTCTCAGCTCAAAGCTAAAACATAGCCTCTCTCAGCTCAAAGCTAAAACATAGCCTCTCTTAGCTCAAAGCTAAAACATAGCCTCTCTTAGCTCAACTAAAACATAGCCTCTCTCAGCTCAAAGCTAAAACATAGCCTCTCTTAGCTCAAAGCTAAAACATAGCCTCTCTTAGCTCAACTAAAACATAGCCTCTCTCAGCTCAAAGCTAAAACATAGCCTCTCTTAGCTCAAAGCTAAAACATAGCCTCTCTTAGCTCAACTAAAACATAGCCTCTCTCAGCTTAAAGCTAAAACATAGCCTCTCTCAGCTTAAAGCTAAAACATAGCCTCTCTCAGCCTAAAGCTAAATACATAACCTATCTTAGCTCAAAGCTAAACACACAGACCATTCAGCAAACCTTCAGCACCCCACCTGTAGTCTGGACCTTGGTCTCACAGTGCTTGTTTATAAGAAGGTAGAAATTCCCACATAAACATTTATTCTTTCTTTTCTCTTTCTTAACTACACAAACGCAACATGTCAGTCATATTCATCTTTCAAGTTTCAGTGCACAGTTTCTCAGTACTCGGTGTGCAGCGTGTTGACTGTAACGCATGACCTCTTATAGCTTATTGTTTTAAGTCACTGCTTAAATGTAACCACTGCGAGCTGCAAAGTAGACTGTAGACTATATCTCACACTGTAATTGCCATATAGGTTCATATTAATCTGTCTGATGACTTGTTCTAAAGTATTTTTGTCTTTGAATGCCGTCGTAATGCTGAGGTTTTCATTCTCTCATTGTAAAGTCCTGGTAAGGCAGTGACTGTATGGAGGGGAAAAGCATGGTGAAACAAAGCCAGATTGTGACGGCCTTTTAATGCGCCAATGTGTTTTGTTTGAACTATGAATGAAATTCTGCAAAACAAGACCACCACCCGTAGCGAAAAGATTGCTTTCATTCAGCGTGCTCCTCTCCGCTGGTTTCCATGGTAATGCTTTTACACCGTGGTTTGAGAGCTTTCTAGCTGAATGTGCTGTACAGTTCACTGCTTTTTCTTTAATGGCACAAAATTACTCTCCTACAAGGGAATCAGCAAGGCAGAGAGAAATGACTTAATTTTACAGGCCTGTAATTCTTTCATGCTCTCCGTCCCTTCGAACCGCCAGACCCTTTCGGACTTGGGTGTTCCGAGGCTTTGGGCTGATCTCTTCATGCTGATTTTTTTGGCCATGCACCAAAACGCATGATGCAGCAATAATGATTATTCGGTGGACAAAACACTTAATGTGGGTTATTCAGGTTCTTTCAGGACTAAGTGCACTTCCAGCTTTTGTATTGTACTGTTCATTTGATAAGCTACGCCGAAATATCTTTAAGCAAAGTCCAAAAAAAAAACAATAGCGTTCAAGAAAAACCGGGTGAATAAAATTGAGTCGCTTATCTGCTTTTCTGGGTCTCCTTGTTCTCTTTAAACCAGCTTCTTGCAGAATACAATTTCTTTCTTTTTCTGCCGAACTAATCACCCAAATCCTGTTCTAATCCCAAACTAACCTGATGTCTACAATTTTAACTCCTTTGAGAGATCGATTTTTTCTGAAGACAGCATCCATTTTCTTTCTTTCAGCCTGAAGAACAGCTTTGAGTGGCCAGTATTGCTTTCCTCTCTCGAGTGCATTACTCTGCCCCTGGAGGTCCCAGTTCTACGACCCGATCTTGAGCAGAGCCAGTCCATTACAGCTCCCTGCTGAAACGCAGGACACTTTTTCTACGGAGTTCAAGTAGAACAACAAAGACAGATATAGTGTGAAATCCCACCTGGTTGACAGATGCACAATTACATATAATACAATACAAACAATGTATAGCCTTCCAGATATAAATGTAATCTCTTAATGAGAAGGTCTGGGGACGACAATGAGAACTTTCTAAACAGCTAAATAGGAGCAGCATAGAGGTTTTCGGTTGAAAACGCAAATTTCCAAACCAGTCCAATGTCTTTTGAAGGCAGAGCTTAGTAGGAGGTGATAGCTAAAACGTTTCAAAAACCACTATTTAAGCACATAGATGTTACATTACAAGCAAAATTACAAAATTTAATGCATCTAGCTAGGAAAAAACATTTCTGTGCAGTCACATCAGATGTTAAAAAATAATGAGTGGACCAACAGAAATGACTCAGATTTACTTACATTATAATTTAATTAGGCTTTTGCCCTTTGCTTTTGCCATCCAGATACAGGGGGAACGATATTCATTAAACTAAAAAGTACTAGAGTATATATACAGGGGTTTGGACAATGAAACCTGAAACACCTGTCATTTTAGTGTGGGAGGTCTCATGGCTAAATTGGACCAGCCTGGTGGCCAATCTTCATTTAATTGCACATTGCACCAGTAAGAGCAGAGTGTGAAGGTTCAGTTTAGGCAGGGTAAGAGCACAGTTCTGCTCAAAATACTGCAATGCACACAACATTATGGGTGACATACCAGAGTTCAAAAGAGGACACATTGTTGGTGCATGTCTTGCTGGCGCATCTGTGACCAAGACAGCAAGTCTTTGTGATGTATCAAGAGTCACGGTATCCAGGGTAATGTCAGCATACCACCAAGAAGGACGAACCACATCCAACAGGATTAACTGTGGACGCAAGAGGAAGCTGTCTGAAAGGGATGTTCGGGTGCTAACCCGGATTGTATCCAAAAAACATAAAACCACGGCTGCCCAAATGACGCTGTTAATTGGCCGCCAAAAGGAGGCCCTACACCATACTAATAAATGATTGTGGTCTAAAACCAGGTGTTTCAGTTTCATTGTCCAACCCCTGTACATATATATATATATATATATATATATATATATATATATATATATATATATATAATAGTGATCATCGCTGGTTGGGGAGCCCCCTGTGAATTTTTGCCTGGGACCCCTACAGACTCTAGAATCACCACTGCTTCTACAGTTTACTTTTTGTTGTGCCAAGATTTTCTCTTATGTATTAGGACTTCTCACAAGCTGCCGATGTCCTGTTGTAAGCACCTTTAAATTTAGTCCAGCACCTCTTAAATTTATATTCCTATCCAGCGGTTTTTCCTTCGGGTAATGGGAAAATCTGAATGAGAAAAACTGATGCACCGGGTAACTGCTGCACCATTTAGGGTGAAACTGGAAAATGTATTTCTGTGCCCTTTAAGATGGAATGGGGGAACTCTGAAACAGAAAAGTGTGAGGTGTCAGGATGTAACTGCTGCACCATATGAGGTGGAATGGAAAGGTCTAAATAGAAAAGTCAACTTCAGCTTCATGGAGAGTTAGGAGGTATGAAAATATGGGAGGGGGGGGCTCTGTTTGTACCGGACAAGTGGGGAACCCTAAGTTGTGTTTGCCCTTTTCACAGAACCACTAGGTACAACAACTGTAGCGACAGTTTGCTAACCCACAACCTGCTAACGTTAGGTGCGTTACTTGCTGTGTCCTTGTTTACTCTAGAGTTACATCATAGTGTTTGTATGTACCAGTGAAGGGTTTGCTAGGGCGCTTTGCCACCCAAGTGTCATGCGCCTTGTGAATGCATATCTTTGAATTGGTGAAGGGGGAAGGGAGTGCTTCTGAAACAGCCCTGAAGGGAGGGGTGTATTTGTTTTGCTGTATGAACACTGATTCTCTAGACTGCACCTTTCGGGACAGAATTATGCAGACACTGTGATTTCTCTCTGTTGGTATTGATCAGCTGAATGTAGAATGTGTGAGTTGCATTGTTATGTGTTGCTGTGATGGAATATAAGGTTCTCTGCAAGGACAATACATAACAAATGACAAACCCAATTTGCAAGGCCGTCCTGTTGAAGATACTCG
>JAMWET010003333.1:0-61300 GCA_024036415.1 Prochilodus magdalenae | reverse complement strand
TGGACCAGCAAGGTAGGAGTGTCTAATAGAGTGGACAGTGAGTGGACACAGTGTCTCAACACTCCAGCAGCACTGCTGTGTCTGATCCACTCACACCAGCACCACACTAACACACCACCACCACGTCAGTGTCACTGCAGTGCTGAGAATGATCCACCACCCACATCATACCTGCTCTGTGGTGGTCCTATAGATGTGCGGTATATAACGTTAGTGTAGTTTATAAATCTAGCCCTCTGAGGCCATACACTACAGTGATTTAACCATAGACATGTGGGCGTTTCTCTACTTCTGCATACTACTGCATAGTGCGTGAGAGAACCACTCACCTGTGATAAAATCAGAGGAGCGCATGGCTGCGTATGCCTTATCGCTGTATTAGGAGCTTGTGGAGGAAACTGCTTTACTTTCTATATGTGCAATAAGGCCTACTTCTGTGGCGCCTCTACGGGTGCGTTCAGAGCTGTGTGGAATCCACTGCTTCTTTTTTCCATGATTCAAACACACCAGAGTCGAGACAGGGGCAGCAACACCGGGGTACTTCCACCACCCTTTATGTTAGCCAAGGCTGCACCGCTCTTCATTATGGGTTTCAGTGACTGCTTGAATACCAACGAAACACCTCCACTCCAGCCACCGAATACAGCAGAGCTCTCAGAACACCAACACCTACCGTATGAAGCTGAGAGATGGGGTACCCCTCATTCAAAGTAGACAGTGAGTAGGTTCATAGTGGCGAGTCTGTGGCAGTTTCCCCAGGAGGTTTCGGTCCCAATAGTACAGTTTCAGAGTGTATCTCTTCTATACAGCCGTTAAGTACAGTATGCAAAACCTGACATTTCCTTTTCAAAACGTGGTGGGGGGGCGATCTGGAAATTACTGGACCATTCAAACCAGGAACTCTGCTGTGCATCACGTAGCCTGAAAAGCCTATCATAATGTGCCTACATCAGGTCCTGCAACAAATATGAATATTACTACCACACCAAAGTAAAGGACACTCACTGTCCAACTTATCAGCTCCACTGACCATACAGGACACTCTGTAGGTGTACAGGTCCAGACTGTAGTCCATCTGTTTCTCTGTATACTGTACTACCCTGTTCTTCAAAGGTCAGGACCCCCACAGGACCACCACAGTGCAGGTATGATGTGGGTGGTGGATCATTCTCAGCACTGCAGTGACACTGACGTGGTGGTGGTGTGTTAGTGTGTGGGTGGTGCTGGTGGGAGGGGATCAGACACAGGGCAGTGGCTGCTGGAGTGTAAGGGAGACACTGTGTCCCCAAATCACAGTCCACTCTATTATGACACTCCTACCTTGCTGGCTCCAACCTTGTCTAGATGGGGACAACCTTTGTCATGGAGGGTTTCAGAGAATGATTAGCTCAGCTGCTGCTGCTGCACAGTGCAGTGTTGGTCATCCTCTAGTCCTTCATCAGTGGACACTGCCCACAGGACTCTGCCCACAGGACGCTAGCCACAAGACAAAACTGTCCCTACAACCTCCAACCTCTCTCTATCTCCCTCTCCCATCCCATCCTAACCACGAGACACTGTAGGGGAACGCTTGTGCTCTTGGTGTAAGCTGTATAGTTTTGGTTGGTGGTGGATGATTCTCAGTGTTCAGTCCAGGCATGGGACACTGAGGGTGTCCAGCGGCACTGCGCTGTGTCCGATCCACTCACGACCAGCACCACACACACACACACTAACACAACCTCTGTCAACACGTACCACCACACCACGTCAGGCATGTCAATATTTGCAAAATGCTGAGAACCAATGGCAATCCACCATGCCATCCGCTCACAGTGGTGGTATTGGTCCGGTGGGGGTCCTGACCATCTGAACAGGGTAATACAGTGTACAGAGAAACAGATGGACCACAGTCTGTAACTGTGGAACAACAGAGATATGGTCAGTGGAGTTGATAACATGGACAGTGAGGTGGCTGATTAGTATACAGTCCTGCTTAAGTGTGAAATCAGAAGGTGCCCCCACATTTGATTGCAGTGCCTATGCATAAGCTCCTAACTAAGCACCCTGTTAAAGCTGCCCTGCTATAATTAGCGGCATGTAGAGCTAATTTCTTAAAAGGTACTCAGTTTCTTTTTAAGGGAAAAGGAAGCTTGGTTAATGGCCGTGGTCTCTCTGGCTTTACTAAGGTGCAGTTTCCTGTGAACTACAGCCTTATAAGAGCATTCTCACATCTAGCGCTATCACTGACATGTCACAGGTGTACGCGCAGCAGATGAAAGACGCACCAGTGGTCAGATTTGACATCGCAAATCAACAAGTAGGATGTTCCAGTTTGTATTTCTGAGAAACAATTGGGGCACTTTTTAAAATGCTGATGCGGATGCAGAACGCAGTTCATCTGTAACCTTTGTCATTGACGTGAAGGAAAGGATGCACATCCTTAAACCAGTCGGGGCCGGGCTGCCTTCATATACACCTGCTGTACAACGTAGATGGGTTTCTGAAGACAGCAGCACAACAGCCAACTTGCCAAGGTTGCTAAAGCATAAACCCCTTCAACTGACTACCAGTTCAGTTCAGCTCAGCAGCCAAAAGAATAACTCACCTTGTGTGTTTAAAGTGGTAGTAACCTCAGGCTCCTGCAGATGGCGCTGCACGAGGATGATGGGGGCTATAATTCCCTGTGGGGTGTGAGTGATGGCATCCATAGATTGGGAAGAGGTGCTACAGTGCAGGGAATGTCTCGTTCCATGTGTGGAAAATGGTTCCAGAGCAGATGTTAATGATTGGCTAAAAGGAGGGACTCCATGTGGGCGTGGCCAAAGACCATAGTGTTGATCTAGGAAGTCATGCTGAATCTGCAGGTGTATGGAAGCGTACGGTCATACGGGTCTACCAGCAGTGGATACAATCCCAGTCTACAGGGAATTCTCCTCTGGATTGTGCCAGGGAAGGCATCCACAAAATCTGGAACACCTGACCAATCCTTTGATGTAAGAGAGTCTGGACACTGATGTGGCCACATCCAGAAACAGGTCCAGTACATGCCCGGTCCAGTCACAGCTGTTATTGGTGTTAGGGATGTTTAATCACTGGAGGCTCATTTTGTGTCTGGGGAGCTTATTTTCAGTAAGCAAACGGTAATGCTATGTGAGGTATGTTAAGTTATCCTCTGGGACATCTACATCTATGACATTTAGCTGACGCCTGGTATCAGCAGAGACAGACTTACAAGTTCGTATCATATTTTAGGATTGGAGAATGAGATAGGGAGGTATTGGGCTGGAAAGGAGAGGGAGGTAGTGAGAATTAGGTGGGATTACAATGGATTGTGGCGATGGTGTTGAAATGGGAGAGGGAGATGGAGAAGGGTTAGGATGGAGGTTGTGGTAATGGCAGAGGGAGATGGAGAAGGGTTAGGATGGAGGTTGTGGTAATGGGAAAGGGAGAATGGAGAGGGTTTAGGATGGAGGTTGTGGTAATGGGAGAGGGAGATGGAGAGAGTTTAGGATGGAGGTTGTGGTAATGAGAGAAGGAGATGGAGAGGGGTTAGGCTGTAATTGTAGGGATGGTTTTGGGATGGAAGAGGGAGATGCTGAGGGGTTAGGATGGAGGTTGTGATAATGAGAGAAGGAGATGGAGAGGGGTTAGGCTGAAGTGGTTGGGATGGTTTTGGGATGGAAGAGAGAGATGCTGAGGGGTTAGGATGGAGGTTGTGATAATGGGAGAGGGAGATGGAGAGAGTTTAGGATAGAGGTTGTGGGGATGATGTCTGGATGGGAGAGGGACATGGAGAGGGGTTAGGATGGAGGCTGTGGTAATGGGAGATGGAGAGGGGATAGGCTGAAATTGTAGGGATGGTTTTCGGATGGGAGAGGGAGATGGAGAGGTGTTAGGATGAAGGTTTTAGTAATGGGAGAGGGGTTAGGATAGAGGCTGTGGTAATGGGAGATGGTTGGGGGATAAATGGGAATGGTTTTTTTTCGAAATGTAGGAGATGGTTTTGTTGGTGGGAGGGTGAGAGGTGGGAGATGGAGAGGTGTTAGGATGAAGGTTTTAGTAATGGGAGAGGGGTTAGGATAGAGGCTGTGGTAATGGGAGATGGAGAGGGGATAGGCTGAAATTGTACGGATGGTTTTCGGATGGGAGAGGGAGATGGAGAGGTGTTAGGATGGAGGTTTTAGTAATGGGAGAGGGGTTAGGATAGAGGCTGTGGTAATGGGAGAGGGAGATGGAGAGACTACAACTATCATTGACACCACTAACATGTGTCCTGAACCAACCAATCAAGCACCAGTTGCCAGATCAGTCTTTGGATTTCTAATGACACCACCTGTTTCAGCCCTGTGTGTATAAATACCTGTTTGTTTCATTTATGGCTTTGTGACGTACTCAGTGGTCATCTAAATGGCCAGCCTGTGCTTCACCCGTTTTTGATTTTCACTCTTGTGTTGCCAATTGCCTTCCCTGGTTCTGACCCTAGCTAGCCTTGTTGTTTTGCCTCTCATCCTACACATGTATTTGGTGTTCGCTTTCATGGTTTTGACCTGGCCTGGTTTTATTAATAAACTGAATCTTTACCTTTGGAAATCAGTGTAAATGAAATCTGGAATTTCGCGGTCTTTTAACGCTGCCTTTAGGGCAGTCAGGGGCTGGAGGTTAGGGAACCAGCCTTGTGAATGGAGGATCGCCAATTTGATTCCCTGAACCAACAAGGACATGACTGAAGGGCTCTTGACAAAGACACCTGACACCTCAACTGCTTCCTGGGTCCCACGGATCGGGCTGCCTACCGCTCAGTACAAGTGTGCTCACTGCCTCCTAGTGTGTCATCAGGGATGGGTTAAATGCAAAAGACAAGTTGCTCTGTTAGCCTTTTTAGACCAACAGAACCCAGGATCTTGATCTATGTCTCTTCAGGCTTCTTAGAACCTTGATGCTATTCAGGAAACCAGCCTGCATTTGCACCAGTTCATATTGGAACCCAGGAAGGTCAAAAGAAAATGTCATCCTCATCAACAGAGGGCGCTGCACAGCGGTAGTAAACAGTAGTACCAAGATGGCGGCATGTATAGATCACCTGCGAGCATTTCTGCTGTTATTCCAGATGTTTGTTTACATCCAGAAAGCAAGCCCGGATCAACCACTGGGGATCAGACCTAGTAGAGGTTCTTCCACAGACCATTGAGTGGTGCTAATGTTGCTGGACACGCCCACAAATGTTGCTATAGGTTCATGCTGAGGAACCTACTATTCTTTTAACTTTTTTTATTTTAACTTTTCAGTCGCTGAATCCCAAATTTATTTTTTGGTGGAAATGCGCCCAGTGGTTTAAACTTGGGTGCACAAACTGAAACGGATCCCATTCCATGTTGATGGAAAAAGTGGTTTGAGTGTAAGCAAAATTGGCAAACGGTCGTGCGTTTGAGCAAGCGTTCCGTGGCTAAGGGAAATGTAAGTTTGGAAATGATGAGTGATCTCAAATCTGAATGTCCAGCAAGATTCTTAAATGCCTCAAATTGTTGGATCTAGAGCCAGAAGACTCTCAAACCATCAATTCCTCCCATGATCTCATCACGAACCCACAGATTAGACACCTTTGCACTGATGATGCTGTCTAATCTAGCCAAGTGGCAGGTTCCTGCAGCAGCACCTCACACCTCTGAAAGATTTGAAGCTTTCTGCACCTTTGCTACAGAGAAGGCAGCCTAACAGTAAATCAGGAGAACACTGTGCATCTGGTTTGGCTATTTCCGCTTCTGTAGAAGGACTTTGTGGTATCAGGTAGAGATAGTGATCATTCTGAAGAATGAGAGGGGGCTAACCTGTGAAAGCTAACATCCATATTATCAGGCGTCATCAGGATGTAATATGTTTTTAATAAGACCCATTATCGGAACAGCGTCCCAAACCACATGAACACCAAACCTGCTAATCTACCAGTGTACACCCTGAAAAATCTGTTAGCCGGCCCCACGCAACTGTGTTAAGTCACTTTGAAGATATTTGATTACTTAACAAATTATAACTCACTGAATGAGTCATTTTATGTATAACCCAAAAATGTAAATGTTGGAGATAACTCAAATTGTCATTCCAAGTGATTCGCTGCAGCTGTGTCAACTGGTGCTTCTTTCTCAATCAAGTGAGTCACACTACAGTGTTTGGAGTAAGTTCTAATTTACTGAACAGGCTTTTATGCATTAACCAAAAAATAAATGTTGGATTTGCTGAAAACTGTTATGTCACCTGCTCCCACACGTGTGTTAAGTAGCTTTTAGGATACCTGACTGAGTAAAACATTCTTAGGAAACATAATTTTAAATTTACTGTATTAGTATTTTTCATGTGTAACCCAAAAATGAAATGTTGGATAGAATTAAAATTGTCATGCCAAGTGATTCCCTGCAGCTGTGTTAAGTAGCTTTTAGAGACTTGAATTTGTTAAGTATGTTTTACTCAATCAAGTGAGTCACAATAAAGTGACTGGAGTGAGTTCTAATTTACTGAACAGGCTTTTATGCATTAAAATTAAAATTAAATGTTGGATTGACTTAATATATTTATGTCAGCTGGTCCCACACAACTGAGTAAAACATTCTTAAGAAACTCAATTTTAAATTTCCTGTATGAGTATTTTTCATGTATAACCCAAAAATGAAATGTTGGGTAGAATTTAAAATATTATGCCAAGTGGTTTCATGCAGCTGTGTTAATAAGCCTTTAGGATAATTGAGTAGGAGTAAAACCTACTAAACAAATATACGTTAGGTCACACTAAAGGGATTTAAGGAAGTTTTAATTTACTGTACAGGTTATTTTCACGTTTTACCCAAAAATTAAAAGTTGATTTAATCAAAGGTGCTATGGCAAGTGGTTCCATGCGGCTATGTTAAGTAGCTTTTAGGATACTTCATGTAAAACATATTTAACGGTACTTAACACTTGAAATAAAGCGCACTTAACAATTTCAAATAAGTCATACTACACTGATATTTTAACATTTAAATAAAAAAATTTAATGTTGGATATAATTAGAAATGTTAAGCCAGGGGCACCTAAAAGTAAGCTTAAGATATCTCTTTGAGTAAATTGTACTTCAAATAAGTGACTTGAGGAAGTTATTTTTAACTGAATAGGTTATTTTTTATGTTTTGCTCAAAAATGTAATGTTGGATTTAATTAAAAGTGCCTTGCCAAGTGGTTGCATGCAGCTATGTTAAGTAGCTTTTAAGTAATATGTATTCGGTGAATTCAAATAAATAACACTAGTGACTACACTGATCATTCTTATGTACTATTATAACCAGCTTGTGGTTATGTTCTACTAATGGAAGTACCAAAGTGAGATCTAAGTGAGGTTTAAGTGAGATATACAGAATGTTGGAAAGTTTCTACTGAGCTGCTGAACTGTTATAGAATTATATTGAGCAGAAGCTGCATAGTAACTTACAGCCAACAGAAACGTGGCCAGGCAGTTAACTGTGGAGTAGAAGAGAGTAGCTCTCACTAGGGCTGGGCGGATCAATACCTACACTGTAAAAAGCGGAACCTAAATTTTTTTCTAATTTGTTACGAGCAATTAATATTTTAACTCCACTCAGAAAATTACATTGATTCAAAGAATCATTTCAAAGTCACTGTAAATATCAATACTCCAGAGTCTGTCGAATACTTCTGAGAATCACAAAAAAAAAAAAAATATATATATATATATATATATATATATATATATATATATATATATATATATAAATTTAATTTGTTTATTTAATTAGCAGATCGAGCATTTGTTCTCTCAAATAAAACGTAGCTTCTTTTCCTTTCGCCTTCTTCCTCTGTAACTGTGTAAAATGTAAATAGGCAAATTTTAATCAGATACATTTAATTACTGAGTTTTCTCTTGTCATAAAATACTAGTTTAACTGAACACATAATTTGAACATTATAAAATTTTGCTCAGTGATGTTATTAAAATAGGAAACAGAATGAATTCTGATTTTATTTAATAACCACAATAAAGAGTAATAATAATGAAATGTCTGACTGAGTTTTGTTAAAACTGAAAATTTGTCATAGTTGAAAGATTACGCTGACCAAACGAGCACTTATGAAGTGTTTCACTGACTTACATAGCCAAAAAACAGATTAACTCAGTAAGTGTAATGTGTTAGTGTACTGTAAGTAGCGTGTTGGTGTACGGTAACTCAGTAAGTGTAATGTGTTAGTGTGCTGTAAGTAGCGTGTTGGTGTACAGTAACTCAGTAAGTGTAATATGTTAGTGTGCTGTAAGTAGCGTGTTGGTGTACGGTAACTCAGTAAGTGTAATGTGTTAGTGTGCTGTAAGTAGTGTGTCGGTGTACGGTAAACTCAGTAAAGGTAATGTGTTAGTGTGCTGTAAGTAGTGTTGTTAACTCAGTGTGTAAAATGTTAATGTGCTGTAAGTAGGCGTGTAAGCGTTACAGTAATCAGTAAGTGTTAATGTGTTAGTGTAGCTGTAAAGTAGCATGTCGGTGTACAGTAACTCAGTAAGTGTAATATGTTAGTGTGCTGTAAGTAGCGTGTTGGTGTACAGTAACTCAGTAAGTGTAATATGTTAGTGTGCTGTAAGTAGCGTGTTGGTGTACGGTAACTCAGTAAGTATAGTGTGTTAGTGTGCTGTAAGTAGCGTGTTGGTGTACGGTAACTCAGTAAAGGTAATGTGTTAGTGTGCTGTAAGTAGCGTGTTGGTGCACAGTAACTCAGTAAGTGTAATGCGTTAGTGTGCTGTAAGTAGGGTGTTGGTGTACAGTAACTCAGTAAGTGTAATGTCGTTCAAAGTCAGTGCTGTAAGTAGCGTGTTGGGTACCGGTACCTCAGTAAGTGTAAATGTGTTAGTGTGCTGTAAAGTAGCGTGTCGGTGTTACGGTAACTCAGTAAGTGATAATGCGTTAGTGTGCTGTAAGTAGCGTGTCGGTGTACGGTAACTCAGTAAGTGTAATGCGTTAGTGTGCTGTAAGTAGCATGGTGGTGTACGGTAACTCAGTAAGGTGTAATGCGTTAGTGTGCTGTAAGTAGCGTGTCGGTGTACGGTAACTCAGTAAGTGTAATGTGTTAGTGTGCTGTAAGTAGGTGTGTCGGTGTACAGTAACTCAGTAAGTGTAATGCGTTAGTGGTGCTGTAAGTAGTGTGTTGGTGTACGGTAACTCAGTAAGTGTAATGTGTTAGTGTGCTGTAAGTAGTAGCGTGTCGGTGTTACGGTAAACTCAGTAAGTGTAATGCGTTAGTGTGCTGTAAGTAGCGTGTCGGTTGTACGGTAACTCAGTAAGTGTAATGCGTTAGTGTTGCTGTAAAGTAGCCGTGTCGGTGTACGGTAACTCAGTAAGTGTAATGTGGTTAGTGTGCTGTAAAGTAGCGTGTCGGTGTACGGTAAACTCAGTAAGTGTAATGCGTTAGTGTGCTGTAAGTAGCGTGTCGGTGTACAGTAACTCAGTAAGTGTAATGCCGTTAGTGTGCTGTAAGTAGTTGTGTCGGTGTACGGTAACTCAGTAAGTGTAATGTGTTAGTGTGCTGTAAGTAGCGTGTCGGTGTTAGGTAACTCAGTAAGTGTGATGTGTTAGTGTGCTGTAAGTAGCGTGTTGGTGTACAGTAACTCAGTAAGTGTAATGTGTTAGTGTGCTGTAAGTAGCGTGTTGGTGTACGGTAACTCAGTAAGTGTAATGTGTTAGTGTGCTGTAGGTAGCGTGTCGGTGTACAGTAACTCAGTAAGTGTAATGCGTTAGTGTGCTGTAGGTAGCGTGTCGGTGTACAGTAACTCAGTAAGTGTAATGTGTTAGTGAGATGTAAGTAGCGTGTCGGTGTACAGTAAACTCAGTAAGTGTAATGTGTTAGTGTGCTGTAAGTAGCGTGTTTCTTGTGTACGGTAACTAGGTAAGTCAGTAGTGCTAATGCATGTTAGTGTACAGTAAAACTGTAAGTAGCGTGTTGTAAGTAGCGTGTGTACGAGTAACTCAGTAAGTGTAGTGTGTTGGTGTACTGTAAGTAGTGTGTTGGTGTACAGTAACTCAGTAAGTGTAATGTGTTAGTGTGCTGTAAGCAGTGTGTGGGTGTACAGTAAATCAGTAAGTGTAATGTGTTAGTGTACTGTAAGTAGCGTGTCGGTGTACAGTAACTCAGTAAGTGTAATGTGTTAGTGTACTGTAAGTAGTGTGTCGGTGTACAGTAACTCAGTAAGTGTAAGTTAGTTGTAAAAGTGTTGTTAGTGTACTTTCAGTGTAAGTGTTAGTGTGTGTGCTGTAAGTAGCGTGTGTGTACAGTAACTCAGTAAGTGTAATGTGTTAGTGTACTTTAAGTAGTGTGTCGGTGTACAGTAACTCAGTAAGTGTAATGCGTTAGTGTGCTGTAAGTAGTGTGTCGGTGTACAGTAAATCGGTAAGTGTAATGTGTTAGTGTACTTTAAGTAGTGTGTCGGTGTACAGTAACTCAGTAAGTGTAATGCGTTAATGTGCTGTAAGTAGCGTGTCGGTGTACAGTAAATCGGTAAGTGTAATGTGTTAGTGTACTGTAAGTAGCGTGTCGGTGTACAGTAACTCAGTAAGTGTAATGTGTTAGTGTGCTGTAAGTAGCGTGTCGGTGTACAGTAACTCAGTAAGTGTAATGTGTTAGTGTGCTGTAAGTAGCGTGTCGGTGTTAATTACTCAGCTTCTATTAAAGACTGGTGGACTGAGAGACACTAGAGTCTCTTCACCTACACTGAGCTGATGAAGAGTCCTGTTCCAGAAATGATAATAGGACATTAGAGCCGTAATAAACCATGCTCCTGTTACTCTCCATACTTAAGTACATCTGAAGGTACATACTTTAGTACTGTTACTCCAGTAAAGGTCTAAAGGGAGGAATTTGTACTCACACTGGTGGAGGATTATGGGACCTGAAGGTAGATGTTGTATTTTTGATCATCATGCCATGTACCCTGTCCATCTTATATCTGAGACTGTGTCTGAGATCAAGGCCTTACCCTGAGATATAAGCCAATGCATTTGCCTCAGATACAAGTGCATTTCCACCTTCTGAAGTAAGCATGGGCGGGAGCATTACGGTGACAATATGGTAGATAAACAGGGGGATTTCAGATGCATCTGTGAAGGAGTGCTAGATGTTGAGACAGTCTTCTGTTGTGGCTTTTCCTTTATTGGCAGTTTTCCACCTCTTGACATTTTCAAATTGTGGATTGATTGTCTGAGAATGAGTAGGCAGGTGAAGAAAAAGAGAAAGTAAGAGTGGATTCTGTAATGCTGTAAGAGCACGAACAACAAGAGAACATTCTTTAATTACTACAGTTGAGGCAGCTCTGACTTTAAAATGAACCATAGTAAAAGAAATACTGGAAGTACGCAGCTTGTGCATCTTATACACCATAATAATACTATAATAATACATTAATAAACATGTAATAACACAATTCTTAATTTTCAATTTTCCTTACAACCCAAAATCATGCATTTTAAGGCACATTGGCCTAACATCTATACGCGTCATGCTTAATGGTTACTGGCATCAGTTTGGTTGTTGCCACTGACTGTACACTGTAACTCTGAGACTATGAACTATGAGATAGTATTAGTATCACCTCCTTCAAATATGCACCAAAACAGGCCAATCAGAGGAAGCTGATGAGTGAGGGGAGGGGTTGGCCAGAGTACAGAGGTAGCCATGCTAGCTCACCTACATTTAGTCCTCCACAGGTCGATGTCATTTCTGGGCAAAGCCACAATGCATGTGTGTGTCTGTTTGTACACTCACCCATTTGAGGACGTGGCCTGAACCTCGAATGCACTGGTAAGTCTCTCTCTCTCTTTCTCTCGTTCTCAAACAGACTCTCTCTCTTTCTCCCCTCCTTGTTAACTGTAAAAACATCATAGATAGATTTCAAAAAGCTTCCGTGCAAGAGTCGCATTGATTGTCAGAGTGCTTGTGGAGAGCCTCAGCTTGCAGGCCTGGAGAGGATGTGTCATTGCTTGAGAGGTTTTCCCCTTTTTACTCATGGGCCTCTCTCTCTTTATCTCTCTTTCTCTGTCTGGACCTAAAATGAGCACTTCATTTCAGCAGTTTTGTTTTTCAGTGAAGTCTGCGAGTTAGCGCCCTGCGAATGACCTTTTGCGAGAGCGACCCGCTGCGTAGCGCTCTTCGTCACTGTTTTGGGAGATGAGCGTGTAGAGTGCTGGCAGCTGTGATCAGCCGCACTGTAATTGTAGAATTAGTGAGAAACCATTTGATGTTAATCAATGACTCTCGGTTCGTTTGCATAGGGGGGTCATATAGTTACCATGGGCTTGGCTCTTACGCCGTAGGACGTGCGCAACGGGTGAGTTAACTCGTTTTAACTTTCTGCCTAAATAGCATTAGGGGCTGATCGCGTAGAGCACCAGTTATGGCTTCACCACAATGCAAATATGTTCATTTCTTTGTTGACCACAAATCTAGTTCTTCAGAACTAAACTACTGATTACAGGTACTGGGGGCGGGTTGTTCGCGGGGGCCTGCAGAATAACTAGCGATGTTTTTGAATAACTAGCGATGTTTTTGATCTGCAGTGATCTTGATTGATAACAAGCAGGAGGACATTTGCACCATGTATATCTCTATTCATTTCAATCATATAAATAGGCTATGTTGAAGGTTTAAATGTTTACAGCTCAACAAGTAAGCGGTTGAAATGTTGTGCAATTGGTAGGCAGTCATAAACGATGTCCGAAGTCTTCAGCAACGCACTGCAGTTTCCAGTAGACGGACCAGTTAAGTTATGATTGCGGATTACATTGAGTTTGTTGAGAAGTGTCCTCGTTTCCGTATAAAGGTGTTGAGTCAACACACCGTGTCTACATAAAACCAAACTACTCTGATCACTAAACTACTAATTCTCACTCATAGATCACCATATACCTTTATTTAGGTTCTCTAGCTGGGTATACTGCGTTCAGCTCTGCTCTACTGTCCTTATTCCTGTCCTCATCTTGGGCATTTCTACTGCTCTAATAGCTATTAAAGAGGAAAATCAATAGCAGGTCAGATTTGTAGTACTGAGTTCATTGGATCAGCTTGGTAATTCTAATTATAGTTGATGAACTGGTTCCGTCGTGACTGCAGTAAGTTCAGAAGTTGCGTTCGGAAGAAGCATCGAGCACGCCTAACATTATTATGGTCTACTGGATAACACTTAAAGCCAGCTTATTCCAAATTCCATTCATATTCCAGATCCTTGCATCTCAAATTCTATAGTTATTCGATCCTTTTCTCCGCCGGTTCAATGTTTGGCGCTGTGTAGGGTATTTAGAATTGCCTTCGTCGTCGTTTCATAATGAGTGTACAGCATGATCTTATATATTTATATATCAAGGTTACCAAAGCAGCTCTTCACATTTTGCCTGCATGCGCCGTAGCTAACTATATCTATATCTCAACATTATTAGCCAAACCCTTAAGCAGTCAGCACACTTCTGGTTTTTCCGTGGCCTTTGTTAAAGGGTGTACACTGGACTTGCGGTGTACTGTACTATTACACAGTGAGGGTGGACCAAGCGCTCAGACGCTTTTGGTTGTTGTTATTTAATACATCCTTTTATTGCATATTTCCACCTCAAATTTGCACACCTGATGTATTTTAGTAACTGAGAATATAAACAGTATATGCTTTCATAAGAACTATGTAGAAGAAAAATGCTTAATTAAATGAATAGAGAAAACAAGCCACAGTATGGTACTATAGTAAACAATATATTAGCAATATCACAATTTTTAATATTCAATTTTATTGAGAAATTAAGTCAATTATTTTGGCTAATAAAGGAGTGATACTGGATCGTTTGTATTGAAAAGTTCAGTTCTGAAAGTAAGTTGGAAATTAGTCACTCGAGTCAAAATCTGAGATTAGATCATTAGTAAGTTTTTGATATTTGGGCAAAAAAAATTAATAACGGTCACGGTGTCATTACACAAGGCCGTCGCTGTTTGCCATTGGTTGGGAGGACTTCACACAACAGGTAGCAGTGGTGGTGAAGGAACTCTCGGAGAAAGATCTCTCGAGTGGAAAAAGTTACAGAGCCATAGCAAACACCATATGCACCACGGTTCAGTTCAGCTATTAGCACTTTCAATTTCTAGATCATTTCTACATCATTTGAAACCAGCAGCTGAGCTTCCCACAGGCCAAAGCGCTGTGCCCCGCAGCCGCTAGGAATAAAGCCTCCCTTCATTAATACCCTTCTTTCATGAATTCCCTTTCTCTGAAAAAACTTTAGCAGCAACATGCAAGTGAAAGTTTCCCCAAACCACAATAATCACCATAATTCACCACCGTTCCAGTCATCTATGCTTATTAATATGCTCTAGGTTGTGCATACTTGTAAGTACAAAACCCAAAGAGTAAACATGATGCATGTAAATGTGAGGTTATGCACTGAAAGTACAGAAGCATCCGAAGGCTTGTTTCCTCTTACTGTATAACCAACTGCACAGCTATACACTTCTGGCATGCTGACGTAGATGGCTGACATAAAAGGACCAACGTACCACCAACCTTTTCTGAAATATAGGTATTTTTAGGAAATTTATCACTTGCAAAAATGTGGCAGTTGCAACTCTAACGTGATCCCAAATGGTTTATCGCTATCTATACATCTATGGCTTTCTCTATCTATACATCTGCAAGTCTATCTATACATAGTGTTAACTACTATGCACAAACTAGACCTACATCTATAACCAGGCATGAGGTCATTAGCACCTATGTCACATTAGTGGCCAGTGTACTACTACGAGTAGCACAAACTGACATTCAGTCCAAACTCTGTGTAGTCGAATATGTCAATTGGTGTTGAGTGGCTAATGCTTGCTTACTGCTATTGGAACACCCCAAACAATCTGATCGGGAGTTTATGGAGTCTTTGCAAAATAGTGGACCAGTGTTCCGTGTTGAAGAGCTGGGATCGACCAAAGTTGCACCGTTCAGCCGCAGCGCAGGTTGCCAGCGGGCTATTGCAGCGAGGGGGAAGGGGTTAAGTCAATTTGGCATCAATTCCAGTAATCTGGAAAATGACCTCTATCGTTCACCACACACCACATCTACTTTCCACCCAGCATGTCATCATCACAGCCAGACTGAGGGGGAGTGATCATATCATTAATATGCTCTAGCACGCATGCTTGGCACTCAATAAGACATTGCTTCCCCCCAAAAAAGAGGTTTCGCTAAGCCACTGGAGCTAGCATAGGAGCAGCTGCGTGTACAGTACCAGTAGACCAGGACATCTGAAAGACTCAACTCTCACACTTAACAGGTCCAATTTATCTGATCTGAGTGCATATCCTGATTACAGTATATGCCTGATATGGCAGAAATATGTGCTCTTGATGTATCATATTATATTTCTGTCAAATCTCCACCTCTAATATATAATCACGGTCCAATTAAAAACATGTATCTCCATTTTTTTTATTTTCACTTTTATGTATCATCACATGAGCTGCTGTTGACATTGAATGAAAATTTCATGATGAATGGACCAACAGAAACGGCTCTAATTCAAAAACGTCTGGTTCCATTGACTCATAAATTCCATTGACGTAAAAATGAAATTAGTAAAGTTATACTCGTTTTTCTTCGGACAGCGATGATATACTCCGATGCTACAAATTTCTTTTAGTTCTGTTTAAGCACAATCACAATTTAAATGCTATAGCTACTTTTTTATTTCTTTGTTTTTTTATTAAACGCATAATGACCACATCTACCGCAAGAGATGCCACTCCAGTTACACTTGTTTTAGCGCATGCCCAGCTTGCAGGGAACGTTCCCAGAATTTGGCTAACGTTACTCTAACAAAGTTTTAAAGAAAGTGCTTTGATCTAATGTTCAGAGAACGTTTTAAAGGTGTCCATAACTTCAAATAACGTTCGCTATGACACCGCTTTAACTGCAACGTTCAGGGGATGTTCACAGATCATGTTAGATAATAACAAAAAAACTATTTATTCTCAGCACAAAGTTCAGACGACGTGTAATGGACGTTACTGAGACCTGAGCTGACAGAACGTTTTGGAGAACGTTCTCCAAGCTCTAGAAAGAACATTCTGGGAACCAAAAATAAATGTCCAGCTGAAAACATTTTCTGCTACAGTATAAATTCTAATATAGTAGACTCTATATGAATAATATCACGGATGGAACAAATCCTCCCATGGATCATTTTTACTGACTTATGAAAGTATGCTTGAAACAGTCAAACTTGAATCAACAAACAACTAAATTAACAAACAAATGACATTTATCATGATGTTACTATACAAGTTTGTATACTGATGCTACTGTCTTTTGTCATCTGAAAAACTAAAACTAAAATCTAAAATTTGAGATTCTTTTGATGTGAAGTTGATTAATCGTTGCATATTCTCAAAACGTTTTTGGTGCAAATCATTTCTACCCGGGATGTTCTTTTCATGTTCGTTCAGAATTATTATACCTAGTCATAGCTAGTATGTAGTTATTCTAGTGACATGGAATGACGTGTTCCAGAATTTCTCAGCTCAGTAGCAATCATTCCGTGTAGATATGTAGATTATACTTGATATATAGTATAATATACAAGTTGGGTAGATGTTGGTATATAGTGTGTGTGTTCATATATGTATATACAGAAACACACATGTGTCTATACAAAAGAAAATAATTTTCAATGTAGAATTGCTACATACAAATGAGAATGTTGGTATATACTGAGTGTGTGTGTGTCTGTACACACACACTATATGTGTGTATATATATATATATATATATATATATATATATATATATATATATATATATATATATATATATATGTATGTGTGTGTGTGTGTGTGTGTGTGTGTGTGTGTGTGTGTGTGTATATATATATATATATATATATATATATATATAATATATATATATATATATATATATATGCACACACATACACACATACATGCTGATATATATATATATATATATATATATATATATATATATATATATATATATATATATATATATATATATATCAATACATGATGTATACAATACATTACGCAATGTCATTTAACATGCTTATTGGAAATCCAGTATAGTGAACACAGTGATTCAGTGTGGTGAATATTCACCAATAGAATTGCTTTAAACCTGCTTACAGATAAACCTTGTTCTATCAGCCTCCAGTTCAGGTTACGAAAGCTTTCCATCCTGCTGTCCAGCTCCATTTCAGAGAGCTTTAATGTGGACTGTATATTCCCATGAGGGCTAGATTATAGTTTGATGTCTTCACTTTCATTCTACAGTAAAGCTTTGAGATCAGCAGTAGTAGAGCCTGTGATCGAGATCGGCGTCTGGAGTTTTAGACTGCTACTGTATTTGCTCACTATCTTCACTACGCCCTATTAATCACTGCTTCTGCGTGTACATGGTTTTGAGGAGCGTCAAAAAAAGCGTTCTCACCTAGACTCAAACACTCTAGCCTAATTTGCCTCTGTTTTCCAGAAGTAGAGCATATGGCACTGTGGCGAGTTCTCCGTAATTCTATGACGTATTGCTCCGTAATCAAACGACGTACCACTCACCACATCACACTGTTACTACAGTAGATGTATATCTTAACCAACCTACTGTATCACTTTGATACTGTTGTTGTTGATCAAACAAACTTGGAGCTTTGTCTTATGAGAAGCTGCATACAGGCATTAGTCACAGTTTCACATTCTAAGGAGGTCTGTGGCTTCAGCTCGAGCTTTAGAGCGAAATTTCAAAGATGATGCAAAATGCGAAAGTCCTTCTCCGGCTGACGAGGCTAGACGAGCAGACGTACACCTCCTACGGTCTGCTTTATTCAGATGACACACATCGCGATCTCTTCTGCCGAAATGGCCGAGAGGTACCCGGAGGCTTCCACAGTGCCGTTTAGCGTGTTGGCTGGTAGGCTATGTAGGGTAAAGGTGCTATGACGCTAACCTCTGGTAGACTGGTTCAGTGGGCTGTATGGATTGTCTGAATGCCACTGTGGCGGGTCTGTGCTGTACATTTTTGCGGGGGTGGAATAACATGTAGCAGGCGATTGACATGTGGTTTCAGCGTCATAACCAAACTGCATTTAAAGAAGTAGAAGAATTGAAAACAATATGGGCAGTGTGAAAAGCCTCCGTAGCCTCTCCACACAGTGGAAAGTGTAACCATTAACACCTTGTCCATGTTTCTAATATGTATGTATGCATATTCATATTTGTCAAATGTATTGAAAAGGGAGACCAGCCAAAGTGGCTGCTTGCTTGCGTCACGTACTCTGTGGATGTACATTTTTGAAACTGTGACCTCTTTCAGTGCACAATGCCAGGATCATAATTGTATGCAAATCAATTAGCGCAGATGTGGGTGATGATAAAGGCCGCTGTGTTTGTCAGCCATGGAAAAAGCTCATCAGAACGGCTCGACTAAAACCATGAAAGCTCTCGAAATTAACGTTGCTCATTTGCATTCGTCCGTGGCTGTATGCCGGCATGTCCTGGGATTCACTGTTATTGGGTCGAATGTGTTGCTTTGTCTACATGCTGTATAGAAAACAACACACATGACCCATTTAAGTTTCTTTCACATTTGCTAAAAATTTATTTATATACAAACCCAAAATAAACTCAGTACAATTAGCCAATCTTATCTAACTTATTATCTGTTTCTGTAAGTTTTTTTTTTTTTTTACAAATTTGCATAATCTGAAAACTTCCAGCAGCACATTACATTGTGTTATAATATTGCATGACTAATTGACCAATAGAAATGCTCCAGAAAGTTGGTTCCTATGAGCTATGAGTTACCATTATGTATGTAAACAGACACCTAATTCAAATAATATATCTAATATGTTATACAAATAATGTATACATATACTTAATATATATATTTTCATAAAATTAGGGAAGACTTGTTGTCTTTGACATTGCTTGAAAATGTCATAATGGATGGAATAAAAGAAATGGGTCAGAATTACTTGGAAAGAGATTTGGTTGCCCTGACCACACAAAGAAGTATGTTTTTTACTGCACCTGTAAAGTTATGATTTGGAAGGTATCTGTTTTTAATCCAACATTAGCAATGTACTATATTTTATTATTACTTTATACACAATATATTATATTATACACATTTAATGCCTGGTAATATGTGAGATATGTATTATTTGTAAATATAATATATGTGAACCACATTGGAAGCATGTATTCTATAGTATGATAAAGATATATTTATTTTTTGAAATATTTCTATAGAATTTCTATAGATCGTAGCTGCTTCATTTGACGTTGTGTGAAAATTATAAATGGAATTAAAGCTCCTGTATAGTTATCATTATAGAGATTTTTAAATATACTATAATACATCATACACATTTAATAATAATACATAACTGGTAATATGTGACAGGTTGGTTATTTGATACCATGCCATATATGAACATACAGCAAATTTGAGGCATATATCCTACAATTTGATATATATATCTAAGGACTGTTAAAAGTTCTATATTGCTATTCGAATAAAACATAGTGCCACCAATTTTCTCGCTTTGATATTTGACCAAATTTGAAAAGTACCTGCCTTCAAGTGTATTCTGTTTCTTTGCTCCATTTGAGGAATTATAAAATAAAATTAATAATATTTTCAAAATGGTCATTTTAATTCATAAATATTTTAAATTCATAAGTATGTACAAGATGAGTTGCTATGTTATCAAGCTGAAGATCAGGATCGTCTATGATTTCACCTATGACTGTCACATGGGGGTTTCATTGACTTATTGACTCGTTGATCATGAAGTTTACCTGAGAGGTGTTCCTATAGTCTAGCCAGTCATGATTCGCCTCTGTGTTCTTAGCATCAACACCACTCAGTCAAGGTCCTGAATGTGTTTAAACAGACTCCTTGGAATGATGCCAATGTAACAGCCATGTTGAGTTCCCACCGAGAACCTTTTAGGAACCTGTGTTTCTATGGTCGCTCTCCGTTGTAGCTCCCCTGATCTCTTTTCGCTTCTTGTCCTTAGGTTGAATGGAGATTCCCAGCACATGGTCAATCCCAATCACCTTCCCCTCTGAACATCTCCCATTCTCCAGTGTCCTCTTTTCCAAGTGAGCTGAGATGATCCGTATCCACAACCCCCACCACCTGCCCTTTTTGCGTCAGACTGAGAGCTTTCTGAGGGCAGGTACCCTGTGCGACACAGACCTCATGGCAGACGGGCACGTTTTCAAAGCTCACGCCTTGGTGCTAGCTTGGGCCAGCAAGACCCTGGAGCGCCAGCTAACCAGGCAAAGTCCAGGCACAGGCTACCGCTGCAGCGTAGATAGCGTCCCACACCACACGCTCAAGCAAATCTTGGACTACGTCTACAGCGAGTGGGTGGAGGTTCCAGAAAGGGATCTTCCAGAACTTCTCAGGGGAGCTCAACATCTGGAGATCCACTCCCTGGTACAGCAGTGTCAGATGCAGGTGGGGGTCCTAGACAGCGTGAAAGACACAGACCAGAGGCTCTCCCCGAAGGCTGACATAGGGCAGTGTGATTCAGATGCATGCGAGAAAATCCCCTCCTCTGATGAGGCATCCCCGAATGGGTCTTCTTTAGATTCTCCACCCGTGACACACACCGATCGCGAAAGGTCACAGCATGTCTCTAGTCCGTCCCCTCCCCCACCACAGAAGACTCCTCTGCCCATGGTTGTTCCATCTTCTGCAACGTCCCGAGAGGTCTCCAGTCTGTCCACGTCACCAGCCCCAACCTCCACACTGCACTGGCCAGCGCTCAACCCTTCGCGCAGGATGGTCCTCAGTTATAGAGACCTAATGGCGGTCCACACCTTCCGAGCCTCCCAGCATATGATGGCCTGTTCCTACCCCACTCCCATGTACCCTTTCTTTCACCGCTCTCTCCAGCCCCAGATGCCTGCCTCTCTTCTAGGCTACCCTGGTCTGGTACATCCCTACCACCCTCTCCTCCGCCCTGGACCTCTGGCCTTGGATAGCCCACTAGTGCCAGGCCTCAAGGGGAAGGATGACTCTGCCGGTCTGGCAGGAGCAGCGCAGGACAAGGAAAGGTAATGTGGAATCCGCTCAATGTTGGTCCGTTACGCATGCCGTCTCCGTCATAACAAAACCGGCTTGAAACTGACAGCTGTCCATCGCATTGCTGGAGCGTGTCATGATGAACGGATCAGGAGAATGGTCCAAAATAACATTGTAAAAAATTAACATATTATTAGCATATATTAAAGTTAAGAGCAGTTTTTTCCATCTATGACGTTCCATTTCAAGGCGAGAGGTTTTGCTTTGACAGCGACGACGTGCAACACTGGAAAATGTGAATTTCCTAGTTAATTGAATCAAGACTGCAAGCACCACTCATGATGCATCACTGCTGTCGGCGCAAAACCTCCTCTGTAAGTCAATGGAACCAGACATCTCGGTCTACTGCTTCTGCTTCATTGAATTTCAATTCGAACCCACTTTAATTCTAATGTAAGTCAATGGAATGAGACTTTTTCCAATTTTGGGTAATTTCTGTTGGTCTGTTCATCATGAAAGTCTCGTAGAATGCAAACAGCAGCTTATGTGTCATACATTTGTTGGTTTTTACTTTTATGCACCCTACGATCACATGTATCTCATTGGACAGTGACGAGATATATATCTTTGTACGAGAAAATGTGGTTCCATGATGCATTATAAGTGCATGAATACAAATCTATAAGATGTTGATAATGTTTTATAATACTTCACATAAGCTTTTTTTGAATGTACATAAGTGTTCATAATCCCACACCTTAGTATAAGGCTTTATAGTACAAATGCACATACATTAAAATGTTTGTAAAGATGCATGAGGCTTTAAATCATAAAGCTGATCAATATCACTTACCTTAAAGTCCTTCAAGAAGGCTCATAAGCATTTATTAAATGTTCCATACACTTAAAAGGTCATTTCATTTTCAAGATACTGAGGAACGCTAGAGTGTGTGTGAGTGGAGGCATCACTGGGGACCTTTATAAGCCGTGATGTTAATAAACTCAACACTAGTTATAAAGCTTTATGATACAGGCCTCACCGATAATGTTAATAACAGGAGAATTACAGCATTATAAAGGCTTTATAGATCTTTGTGAATGACTTGTAATGCTTTATGGATACCTGATTTGAAGAGAAGGTGTTACCACAAATGTTTAAGACCACTGAGCCCAATGTGTTCATATACACAAACATCAAAATAATATATAACACAAAAAACCTACAGTACCAGTCAAAAGTTCAGACACGGCTCCTCATAGCGGGTTCTCCTTCGGTGGATCATAAAGCTTTACTGTAGAATAATAGTGAGGATACCAAACTTTAAACTAGCCCTCATGGAATTATCCAGTCCACCTTAAAACCCTCCAGAGTGGAGCTGTACAGGAGGGTAACCCAGCTTTCTTAACCTGCAGTGGAGCTGATAGAACAAGGTTTATTACTAAGCAGGACCAGCACCTGACTGTGGAGCCTTTCAGATCACCAGCAACATCCATTTAGATTAAAAATATTTTACTGGTAGTGTGTATAATCATAAGCATCATGAAATACTCAGCACACATCAGGGTAGTTATTGTAAACTACTGCACCCAAGGAATAATCTTAACCCATTATGTTGCTGGTCATGTAACTACAATTCTGAGATGAAGAATTATTTACAGAATGATTAATAAAAATATAGGCGGTATCAAACACTGGATGCATTTAGTCATGTATTTCGTCGCCAGTTTATAAAAGCATTATTGACTTTACTGTGTAACAAACGGTCTCTATTAAAAACACCAATCCGTCCCATTCTGTTCCAAAGGACAGCTCATGTGATCAGCTCATGTGATCAAATGAAACATAAATGTAAAAGAAAATGGAGATACATGTTTTTCTTTGGACAACGACGATATATATATATATTTATATATATATATATGTGTGTGTGTCTGTGTGTGTGTGTTCCGCATGTATGTACACTGGACCGTAGTATTTGTTGTCATAAATATTCCGATTTCTAATTTTATTCCAAATTTAACCAATTAGACAATTAAATTTGAAACATAAACACTTTTCCCCAATATTTTAACTTCACCAAATAATCAATAAACTAGAAGGCTGTAAAGTATGTGTTAATAATTAATGTGTTCATTTCTGAGTCAAGTCAAGTGGCTTTTATTGTCATTACAGCTCTGTACAAGCACACAGTGAAATGAAATGATGTTTTTCCCAGAACAAGGTGCCACATGGAACAAAACGAGAACATTAAACAATACAGAGCAGGACAGACTGCAGAAAGTGCAACATGCAAGACAACAAATAAAATAAATAAGACTCAGTTCTGGGCAGAGGTATAAGTGGAAGGTGCATAGAAATTTAACATGCTGTGAGATATATCCAAACAGCATCATTTTAATAAGAAAATCAACAAAACGTGATAAAGCCAGGAGTGCCCATGATTTCACACATGATATTCAGATTTAAGAGGTTTTTGATCATGAAGTTTATTAGGAGGTGTCTATTTAACCTAGTCAGGCATGCTGAGCTACTGTACGGCCCCTTGGTTACCTACTAAGGCCCCGTAGTTGCCTTCGTACATTACTGCTCTGTTAAAAACATCCACCTCTCTGTTAACCCTGTAACTCTCTGATTCTATTTCCGTGGACGTCCCACTGTTTTGTCCTCTGGTTTTAGGAATATGTCATCTTTCAAATGCCAAAGATTATTCGTCTGATCAGAGAGTGCGACTCCCCACACAGTTCTGTTTTATAAGGCATTAGCGTAGCGGCGTGCGATGTGAGGACGCCGAGTCCTCTTTTCTCTTTTTACTCATACTTTCACTTTAGTGTATTTTCTTGGTGCCTCGATAACATGGAGTCTCAATGTGTCAAAGTTTAAATCAACTTCATTTCTGTGAATTGCACCATAGAAATCATCCTAAATTCAAGCTGTGTTGTCTCATCATCACTGGAAAGTCACTGCCCAATAGTGATGGACTAAAATGATCAGAATTAAATATTAATATATATATAATAATAGCCACAAAATGTTTGGTTTTAACCACATTTTCCACAGACCATTTGCAGGAAGCTGTATGCTGATATTGATACAATAAATATTAATGCTATATTATGATTAATAATATCTTTATTAGATATAGTAAAAGTAGTTTTTTTTTACATTAGCTGACGTTCATTTTCAAAAACTCATTACATCCAAATAAATGGATATAGAGTATTATATAATTTGCTGCTAAATGTTACAACTATAAACTGAATAATCTGGATATAAAAGGGTTTAACCCTCAGGGTCCTCATGTGTGCCCACGCTTCATCTCTCTGCTCTCATATCTAACTAATTAGTAACTATAGCATATTGCTGCTATTGGAACATAATTCAGTTTTTGTTGTTTTTCAGTTTATGGCATAATTTAAACACACTCCTAACCCTTTACATCGTGTGCAAATCTTATGATGAACAAACCGAAGCAGACGGGCCAATATGACTTGATAAAACCTCCGGTTCCATTGACTTGCATTAAAACGAAAGTAGGTTTTTTCCTTCTTCTGTAAAGTTAGTATTTCGGAGAGACGGAACCAGATATATAACCACAACAGATAATGAGGCATAATCTGATAAAAATCTGGCAGTTAGCATGTATTAGCCTGGACAGAAAATTATAATAAATACAAATTATACAAGTATGATTTAATGTATATCATTTTAGGTACAACCATTTGGAAACATCTCACTGGGGCAGCCCAGTATTAGCTGGAGTCACAATCCAAAACCTGGTGCTTCATTATGTTAGGTCAAATGTGTCGGCGATGGAATTAGAACTCTTAAAAATGGCCTCAGAACTTTTTTCCCTGTTCCCTTTTTATTGTCCTATGATAAATTAATTTTAACAAAGCGCCCAGGCTTATGTACAGTTCCAGTCAAAAGTTTAGGTACACCCATCTAAATGGGTGTAGCTGGTGGTCTTATAGACTCTACAGTGGTACACTGAACAGCTCCACCTGATGAGAGTCTAAACCAGTCCATATCCTGCTACACCACATCTACTCCTGATGTACACAGTATGATCCTCCTCCATATCTCCACCTCTAATATATATTTAGTGGTGTAAAAACTTTGATCTCTTTTTCTGCACAGTGTAAAAGCTCTAGCTCTCCTTTCAGGTTAGTGAATATTCATGATGGACCGACCAATAGAATCGCTCCAAACCTGCTTAGTAATAAACCTTGTTCTATCAGCTCCACTGCAGGGTAAGAAAGCTGGTTCATCCTCCTGTACAGCTCCACTCTGGGGGTTTTAAGGTGGACTGGATAATTCCATGAGTGTAATTTTAGAGTTTGATATGACGAGCCGTGGTTGAACTTGTGGTTGCTAGTGTAGATCAGCCTTCACTGTATGGGCTTATGAACGGGTCTCAGCTAAACTGATAAACGGCTAACTTTCCAATAGACATTTTTTCCTCAGCCACCTACACAGGTGTCACCTAAGCTATCGATACTGATAACTGATACTACGGTTGGTCTTACTGTAAAGTAACTGAGGCTGTAGTCGTGTGAATTGTGATTATGTAAGAGTGCATATCTACTACAGTAAAATATTTTTTATTATAGCTGTAAAATAATAAGCGGTGGCGGTGCTGCTGCTGCTGCTGCTGCTGCTGCTGCTACTCCACCACACTAGCTGAAACCTCGCATACACGCACCAGCACTGTACGTCAGCGTGTGAGCCTTGTTGCACTGTACTGCCCACTCGGTTCCTGTCTGGGGAGTGTTATGGAGCAAAAGTGCTAATACTATCGGGATGGAGAAACGAAGGGGAGACCCCTCGATTCTCCCTCCTCACTCAAACAACATACATGAAAGTGTCTTTTCATCTCCATTAGAGAAGCGTGTGCTGTTTCAGTCTCAATTTTACCCACCGTCTGCTTCTCACTAACGCGCACACGCTCCATTCATGCAGACCGTTTCTGCCGTCCGCCCGGCTGCTCCACGCCAATCCAGCTCTGCTCAACCTCCTCCAGGCTGTCTGCCTGCTTCAAGTTTACATGGGTGAAGGATTAGCTTGGCACAGAGACCGTTAATCGGACAGATGAGAGAGAACCTGGCACAAGGGTTCTATTTCAGGAGGAAGAGGAGGAAAGAATCAAGCCCACAGATCTTTTCTCCCTCCTTCTGTAGATGGTAATCTGTGTCCACCTTCATCTTGGCAGAGGAAACCATCGCCTTTTTGCTTCGCTTCCTGTCACACACACACACACACAGGCACACACACACACCACACACACACACACACACACACACACATACAAACACACACAGACGCACACACACACACAGACGCACACACACACACACACACACATACACACACACACACACACACACACACACACACATACAAACACACACAGACGCACACACACACAGATGTGCACACACACACACACACATACAAACACACACAGACGCACACACACTGACACACGCACACACATACACACACACACACACACATACACACACACACACACACACACACACACACACACACACACACATACATACAAACACACACACACACACATACAAACACACACAGACACACACACACACACAGACGCGCACACACACACACACATGCACACACACAGACACACCACACACACACAGACACACACACAGACACACACACACCACACACACACAGACACACCACACACACATACACACCACACACACACAGACACACACACACACCACACACGCACACACATACACACACACACACACACACACAGACACACACACACACACACACAGACACACACTCACACACAGACACACAGACACACCACACACACATACACACCACACACACACAGACACACACGCACACACACACACCACACACACGCACACACGCACACACATACACACACACACACACAGACACACACACACAGACACACACTCACACACACACACCATGCACACGCACACACACACACACAGACACACGTGCACACACACACATGCTTTTCTTCTTTCTCCCCCTCTTCGTGCGTTTTTCTCTCTAGTTTGAGATCCACTAACGGAGGTGATGTAAGATGTGTAAGTGGTTTTCTGATTCTCTGGGTTGTGAGCTCATTCTGCGTTCTGCTTTTGCCAAATGTATTCCTTCGTTGATTAATGCGTTTGTGCATGTGCATGATCGGTATGATAGCATGTGGGAATTGTGGCCGTGATCTGTGCATGCTGTTATCTGCTGTCGGATGTATTGCATGCATCCCCAAACGGGAACCAGTGCTATTCTATTTAGTAAAATTTTGGCAGGTGACCTTTTAAGTGTATGTGCAAAGGTGTGTTTTTCGTTTTCTGTTTAATTTGTTTATTCATATTGTCATTTTTCATTTTAAACGTAGATTGTACACGTGGTTAAATTGTGTTAATGGGCTTTGTATTGAGTTAAAGGCCTTTACACTGGGTTAATGGCCTGTACGTTTGGTTGATGGCCTTTACATTGGGATGATGACCTTTACGCTGGGCTAATTGCCTTTACCCTGGGTTAATGACCTTTACACTGGGTTAATAGTCTTTACACTGGGTTAATGGCATTTACATTGGGTTATTGACCTTTACATTGAGCTAATGGCCTTTATATCGGGCTAATGGCCTTTACACTGGGTAAATGACCTTTACACTGGGTTAATGGCCTTTACATTGGGTTAATGGCATTTACATTGGGTTAATGACCTTTACATTGAGCTAATGGCCTTTACATTGGCTTGATGACCTTTAAATTGGGTTAATGGCATTTACATTGGGTTATTGACCTTTACATTGAGCTAATGGCCTTTACACTGGGTTAATGACCTTTACATTGGGCTAATGGCCTTTACATTGAGCTAATGGCCTTTACATTGGCTTGATGACCTTTACATTGGGTTAATGGCCTTTAAATTGGGTTAATGGCCTTTAAATTGGGTTAATGGTCTTTATGTTTGGTTGATGGCCTTTATATTTGGTTAATGGACTTTACAATGTGTTAATGGTCTTTGCATTTGGTCAGTGCTTTTACACGGCATTAATGGCCTTTATAATGGGTTAATATTCTTTACATTGGATTAATGGCCGTTACATATGCCCAAATGCAGTCACTCCATTTAGCCAATAATTAACATCTGCTTTGGAGCCATTTTCCACACATGGAATGAGACATTCACAGCACTGTACCACCTCTTTCCAATCTATGGATCCCGTCACTCACACCCGCAGGTATTTATAGCCCCATCATCTCATGCAACACCATCTGCAGGAGCCTGAAGTTACTACCACCCTCAACAAGGTGATAAGGCGATATATACGTGACTCTGTGAAGATGAAATGATAAAGAGCGACTGTATTCTCCCAGTAAACACTCTCGGTAAAAAATTCTGAGCAAACCACATGTGTTATCTTTGCAATCACACATCTGTGCGGTGAAGCCTCGCAGGAGTCTGCTCAATTGTACCTCTGTGCATGAGAAATAAACATAAGTTCCCATTTCAAAATACAGCTCGCTTATTACAACTTAAAAATACTTCCTATTAAATTGTCTCCAAACGTCTGTGTGAGAGGGGCCTTCTCGTCGTTCTCACACCGGTCAGAATTAGCTGTGGTCACTCATATCAAATATAAGGCCAAAGTGCTTCTCAGACCAGCACTGCAAACCACCTACACACATTAGACACCTTACATTCAGAGGCCTATGCACAGAAACGTCGCTGTGTGCCATGCGATCACCGTGTTCAGAGAAGGTTGAACAGTTTGAATCCAAGGTAATACTGTCGCTGGACGTACACGGACGTCCAACATGGCAACTTTACAGGAGAGGGCAAAAACCTAGTTTAATTTGAAAGGAAGTCAATGGAACCCGACTTTTTCACAAGCAGTTCTGAGCCATATCTGTTGGCCCATTCATGATTAAATTGTCATGCAATGTAAACGGCAGATCGTGTGATCAAATGATGCATAAAAGTAAAAATCGACAAAATTGGAGATACATGGTTTTCTGCACAGTGTCTATATGCTAATCAGCCATAACATTTAAACCACCTCCCTGTATCTACACTCACTGTCTATCAGCTCCACTGACCGTATAGGACACTCTGTAGGTGTACAGTTCCAGACTGTAGTCCATCTGTTTCTCTGTATACTCTTTTACCCTGTTCTTCAATGGTCAGGACCCCCACAGGACCGCCACAGAGCAGGTAGTATGTGGGTGGTGGGTCATTCTCAGCACTGTGACAGTGACGCTGGTGCGGTGGCGGTGGTGTGTTAGTGTGTGCTGTAACTGTAGAACTGCATGTGCACCTGTATGGTAAATTGGAGCTGAGTGTAGAAACCCGGAGGTCAGTAGATTATAGGCTCTATACTCTGAGTGCAGCTTTAAGCTCCTGGGCCTGAGATGCTTTACCACACCCCCATTCAGCCTTTGCATGCATCTCCATCGTGGGCAAACACAGAGTCTAAGCTTTTCCGTTCCCATCTTTCCACAGGAAGCCAAAAGTGCCGTCAGAAAGGGAGATGCTGTGTAGACACTGCAGCAGGCCGGCCGTGGAGAGCTTGTGGAGACAGGCCTCCAGGTCAGCACCCTCAGGTAAATCACACACACACACTTTCCAGTGTCATGTTATTCGTATTAGCTGGTGTAGCATCTTCTGCTTCCTCTCACCATCCAGACAAGCCCAGGCACACTCAGTGGTGTTGAGGTTCTGGACTCGGGGGTGGTCAGTCCATTGTTCTGAGAACGGCAGCAGCTTTATAGTTGCGTAGCGGACGGATGGACAGAAACACCTGTGAATGTTCTCAGATCTGAAGCAGCTTTGATGTTCTCTCTCTCAGAGATGAAAGTCTTCAGTGCTGTTTATCTGATAGAGGGGGGTGGAGGGGTTTGGTGGGTCGGCCAGGTGCTGCGCAGGTGTTAGGAGTCCTCTTGCTCAGACTTATTATGCCCATTTTGACCTGAAGTTAATAAATAAACAAACATGTAGTCAGGTGGTCCAGATTTGGTGGATGCCTGCCCCGGCACAGCTCCCGAGGAGAATTCCCTGTAGACTGGGATTGTATCCACTGCTGGTAGACCCGTATGACCGTACACTTCCATACACCTGCAGATTCAGCTACTTCCTTCACACTATGGTCTTTGGCCACGCCCACATGCAGTCCCTCCTTTTAGCCAATCATTAACATCTGCTCTGGAGCGTTTCCCACACATGGAACGAGACATTCCCCGCACTGTAGCACCTCTTCCCAATCTATGGATTCCGTCACTCACTTCCCGCATGTACTTATAGTAGCCCCATCATCCTCGTGCAGCGCCATCTGCAGGAGCCTGAAGTTACTACCACCTTCTTTTACTAGTCCAGTGAGCAAACGCACGTGTGCATGCCCCGCTGAGCGCCCTGAGAAAGGCCTGCTCACATTATGGCTTTACCTTTATATATAGTGGTACCACAGTGCATGGGTTTCCGCTTGACTTTGCTCTCACCTGTAGGTAGGTAGGAAAGTAGATCGATTGCTAGATAGACCGATAGATAGATAGAGAGTGGGGTGAAAGGGGGAAAAAAAAGAGAAGAGAACGTTGTGGCTCTCTCTTGTGGTACGTTGGTGCGCTGCTGCGGTCGCCTGGCAAAAGGAACTGTACAGTATGTTCTGCAGTGCGTGCTGATTGGCTGTACAGTGCACACAGCGTGGAAACATGCAGGCGTCATCTTTCGCTCTTCATGAGAGAGAGAGAGAGAGAGTGAAACACTGGGTTTATCAGACACCCGAATATCTTTTTTTTTTGAAAGTACAGAAGGCAGAACAGAGCGTGGCGGGTTATCTCGTTATCTCGCAGCGCCATCGTACAAGCACCTTCAATACCCAACAGAGTGAAAGAGCGCTGATACGGGGTTAATAAGGTTTCAGTGCTTTCGTGCCTTCCTTTCACTCTACGAGAGAGAGAGAGAAAGAGAGAGAGAAACTTGGGGAAGCTAGTCGTCTCTGTTTTCGCAGGGCTTTTTTATGTTTCTCTGCGCAGCAGCATCCTGTGCATGGAGGGGTGGGGTGGGGGGAGGGGGAGGTGAGGTGTGGTGTGGTGGGAGGTAGCGAGGGGACAAAAAAGAGAGAGACGGAGAGAGGGGAGAATTTGTAGGTTTGGAAATAGGTGATAGGCCACCAAAAGCTTTATGTCATTCTTGCAACTTGACTCAAACTTCCATACGGTCCTATAGTTCTCACAAAGCATCTAAACAAAGACAAAAGTGTTAACCACGCTTTTTTTCTTCATCTTTTGAGCCGTATGAGAGAGGATGTGGTGTATGTGTGTGTGTGTGTGTGTGTACACGGCGAGCAGTACAGCAGGTTGCATGCTGAAAGTTGCCACAGGATGTACTTATCTAAAAATGGGCCCCCTTTGCAGCACGATGGCAAACTTGGGATGTCGTATAGGCCGATATATAGTCCTAGCCATACCTCGGCCTCCAGTTGAGTGGGTTACACCGGGTTATGCATCCATCTGCTTGTCTATTTGCGAGTGCATATGTGCAATCGCGGTCTTGCAACTCTCAAAATCACCGGGCCGACGTTGGACGGCCCTGTGCTAATGTTGGAAGACCCTTTTATAGGCACGGTTGTTAACGATCTATAGGCACCGCCGATCAGCTTATCCATCAACAGGCCACCCAACCCAAGCCAGTGCAAAGGAAGTAGGTCAGTTTACTGTCAGCATTAGTGTCTATGATGTCTGGTAGTACACTGACCACAGTGACCTGCTTATCTTTTTCCTCTGTGCATGCTGAAACACTCTGAGGTTATCAGCAGAAATGCACTCGGTATTCTCTAAACTCATAAATAAAAATGGAAGCGCCCTGTAACCCGCTTATAAGGTCTAGCTGGACGGTCCGTGCATGGCCGGTTGACGATGTGGACTCCTTTTAACCCCTCTGTCTTATGATCGGACTCACTGGCTGGTCTCAACGTCCACCATTCGCTATAAAGTTCAACTGACCTCACAGCTTTATCTCACAGGCAGGCAGCTCAGCGGAAACCTCACTTCAAAGCCCCGACAGGTCTCAGAAAGGTGACCGTGTTCGTGTTAACAGCCTGAATTGCGAGCTGACCAGCAAATGTGTGAAAATGGAAAACACGCACGTCACCTATTTCTGCTGGTGTGATCTCTCTGGTCCACTAACCATGAAGAGATGCCCACAAACGAGTATCTTCTGAGTCGCGTACTCAACTAAGGTCACCCAAAATTAGAGCATGTATTTCGAATCCTGTGCTTTTTGCATACCAGTGATGTGTAGCTGAGTTAATATTAGCACTGTAGCCAGTTTGCACCTCCCGTCTACCAAGGTACGGTCAGATCCAGCAACACAGTCTGGCTCTATAGCTGGAAACTCAACCTTAAGTCCACCATTGCTCATTAAGTTTATGGGTCCCTCGGCAAAGCTCTGTGAAGCTTGACCATGTAGATGGGGCATGGCTGAATCAATTGGTCAGGGCCTTGTTCACATTTAAGACCATCTATAACTATAAAGACATAACTTGGCAGAAGGTTATTTGGTATCCATGATGCCCTACAAGTGCATTCATAAACATCTACAGGTCATTCGTATTGCACCAATGACAGCTGGGACTGGATTGAACATGTACTGGACAAGGTTCTGGATGTAGCCATGTCAATGTTCAGACACTCGTACAAAAGGATTGGTCAGGTGGTCCAGATTTGGTGGATGCCTGCCCTGGCACAGTTCCGAGGAGAATTCCCTGTAGGCTGGGATTGTATCCACTGCTGGTAGACCCGTATAACCGTACGCTTCCATACACCTGCAAATTCAGCTACTTCCTTCACACTATGGTCTTTGGACACGCCCACATGCAGTCACTCCTTTTAGCCAATCATTAACATCTGCTCTGGAGACATTCCCTGCACCGTAGCAGCTCTTCCAACCTATATATATATATATATATATATATACAGCTCTGGAGAAATGTAAGAGCCCACCTGTACCTGATCAGCGTCTCTAGGTGTACAGGTTCTGGGTTGGTGTTGGTTCTGTTTGATTCTCTACACTACTGGAACCATGTCTCCCAAACTCCAGATCAGATATTGTATTAGATCTGTGTATTTAGAAAATCACTAATGACCTCCAGAAGCCTGTTTTTAGAACCATGCTCGCTGTGCGTTTCACCCCAGCCCCCGCTCGCCAGTCTCTCTGTAGGTCACCTGAGGTCATCTTACAGTGGTTAAGGGACATTGGAATGAGGTGGCGCTCATCACGGTCAGTAGAGAGTGGGTTTGGCCCTCTGCCAGTCTGTAGCTGTGGTGTCCTGTGTGTTTGCTGCTTGACCTTGTTCTTATGAACCAGACGCTCACTGTATCTGCCAGTAAAGCTAGAACCCAACCTTCGGTTCCTTACCTAGAACCTGCTGTACATGTGGAGATGCTGATTTAAGGAGAAGCTGGAGTGGGCTTTATACAAATTCTGTCACTTTGTGCTATAATGCTTTATATTGTGGTGTTGGAACAGCTTTATGTAGTTACTGAGTCTTAAGTCAAGCATTATGAATGCTTTATAGATCTTTACGAATGCACTTGTAATGCGTTATGGATATCCATAATGTATTATAAGTACATTCATAAAGATCTATAGAGCACACAACATTCATAATGTGTTATTATACTTGAGAAAACCTTGTATCTGGATATTAATGTTAACAATCATGAACAGAAACTGGCATAACATGGCATTATAAGGCTTCATAGCACAACGGGGTGTAATAGGTTAAAATGCACGTACAGAATGTTAGTGTTCTTAACATTAACATTATTGTCGAGACCTGTATGATAAAGCAAAATGCATCAATTCATAAAGCTGACCAATAACATGACTTAGCTTAACGTCTGTAACGAGGGCTTATAAGTGTTCACCTGATGTTATGTGCACCTACATAAATAATTTTCATTTGATTGATTTCACAAGATACTGAGAAACATCCGAGAGGATGCAGATGTGGGTGGAGGCCTCATATACAGGGTGTATATATATATATATATATACACACATTATAATGCATTATGTCACTTTATGTGCTATGAAAGTTTATGTGGATTGCATTATGTCACATTACGTGCTATGAGAGTTTATGTGGGTGATGATGCAAATTTATGCACCGTTATAAAGCCTTATGTCTAATATGACAAAGCACTATATAGACTTTGTAGATCTTTATGAATGCACTTATAACGCATTATAAACACCTGATTGCCTGAAACTTTTTTTTTCTTTTGCAAACGAAATGCTAATAAAACTGTCCTCGCCTGTTTTTTTATTTTTGCCGCTCTCTTCGTCTCCTCCACTGCTAGGTTCAGAGGAGACGTACCATGGCTGCAAGTTCTGTAAGAGAGGTGTGAGGGAGAAGCGGTCGCTGCGGTCACTTAGGAGGGGTCTCGGGGGTGAGAAACCCTACCAGTGCAAACACTGCAGCAAGAGGTTCAGCCTGAAACACCAACTGGACACACATCTCAGGGTACACACAGGTATGACATGCACACACAGTCAGCCATTCCCCATTAACACACATACACATCTGGCAGAGGTTGGATTGTCCAGACGCTTGGATTAGGGTGACTGTAATAGACAATTAGCATTAAAACCGAGTGACACAGCTAGGTATCTACCTAACACAGATTAACTAGCTAATGTTAGCCCTATGCTAGCTTTGGATTGGCTGTTATCTGTATCTCATGTTCTAAGGTAATGATACAGAATACACGTGAAGCAAAACCTCTCCATAACGGAGCTACACGAGAAGGAATAATCATTCTTAAGTTTCAGTGGAGGTTATTGCAACTTACATCCCTACCTCATCTGTGCCCCAGTGAAGGCCTGATAGGTCAAATGGTCAGGCATCTCCACGTACATGATTACATTTCTTGATAACAGCTCGTCACAAATTACAGAAGTGGCCAGTGAAGCACTTCTGTTTATTATTAATAGCATGTCATTTGTTCACCCGGAGATTCTTCATTCTTCCTCCTGATTGGTTGCGCACTCAAACCCTTCTTTGCTATACTGAGGTCAGTGTTTTGCTAGTTGGGATGAAAGTGAAATGATTCCACAGCATTACAGAATAACCACAATGACTGAATCAGAGGGCAGTTCTGTGGAGGGATTTCACCCCTGCTGCCTCACAGCTTTTACACACAAGCTACCAAAAGCAGTGTTAAAATTACTGGGTGACAGGAAGTGCTAAGGAGAAGGGTGCTAGGACTGCTCAGTGCCACATGAGAATGAAGCATGATCACCCTTCTGGCCAGCTTGTCAGTACTATAAGTAGTGTGTTGGTGTACAGTAACTCAGTAAGTGTAATGCGTTAGTGTGCTGTATATAGTTTGTTGCTGGCTAGAGCTTGGTTCTAGCTAATGGAACCTGTTCTCCTTCAGTGTTCTGTGCTGATGATGATGTGAATAGACGTCAGTGTCAGACTAATGAATGAGCTTCTATTAAAGACTGGTGGACTGAGAGACACTAGAGTCTCTTCACCTACACTGAGCTGATGAAGAGTCCTGTTCCAGAAATGATAATAGAACATTAGAGCCGTAATAAACCATGCTCCTGTTACTCTCCATACTTAAGTACATCTGAAGGTACATACTTTAGTACTGGTACTCTCCATACTTAAGTACATCTGAAGGTACATACTTTAGTACTGGTACTCTCCATACTTAAATACATCTGAAGGTACATAATTTAGTACTGGTACTCTCCATACTTAAGTACATCTGAAGGTACATACTTTAGTACTGGTACTCTCCATACTTCAGTACATCTGAAGGTACATACATTAGTACTGTTACTCTCCATACTTCAGTACATCTGAAGGTACATACTTTAGTACTGTTACTCTCCATACTTAAGTACATCTGAAGGTACATACTTTAGTACTGTTACTCTCCATACTTCAGTACATCTGAAGATACATACTTTAGTACTGGTACTCTCCATACTTAAGTACATCTGAAGGTACGTACTTTAGTACTGTTACTCTCCATACTTCAGTACATCTGAAGGTACATACTTTAGTACTGGTACTCTCCATACTTCAGTACATCTGAAGGTACATACTTTAGTACTGTTACTCTCCATACTTAAGTACATCTGAAGTACATACTTTAGTACTGTTACTCTCCATACTTAAGTACATCTGAAGGTACATACTTTAGTACTGGTACTCTCCATACTTAAGTACATCTGAAGGTACGTACTTTAGTACTGTTACTCTCCATACTTAAGTACATCTGAAGGTACATACTTTAGTACTGGTACTCTCCATACTTAAGTACATCTGAAGGTACATAGTTTAGTACTGTTACTCCAGTGGAGGTCTAAAGGGAAGAACTGACACTGGAGGAGGAGTTTACCTTGGGGATGTTTAACTCAACTGACTCAACACTAAACAAAAATGTTCTACAGCAGCGTTCCTGCATGTGTTAGTTTGTCTGGTTCCATCTCGTGGTCTGTTGTATTTTAAATTTTGTCGTCTAACTAGTCCTTTGGGTTTCGAAATACCAGCACCATTCCAACTCCAAAAAGTTCAGTCTGATCCGGAGTGGTGTGCTTGTGTAATGCTTTTGGATCCGACTTTTGGTTTCCAGAAAAACTTCATTAAATTCAGATTTTTTTCCTATAAAGAATCAATGGAGTAGAAAAGTACACGCCCAACAACTGTATTTCTGCTCGACCGACAAACACTGTTTCACACACATTGTCTCAGGGCAGACCCTCGAGCAAAAATCCAATGTTGGTCCAACCTGCACTCGTCTGTTTGTCTGTCATTACTCGTTCTTCCCTTTGACTCCCATTCATTTGCACCCCCGTTCAGACTCTACTGTTTCCTACAGCCATCAGACTGCATGTACTCACTCGGGGCAGAACCCCAAAACTCTAATCCACAGCTGTACTGACCCGCACTCCTCTATGTGTCTTTTATTCACCCCTCATTCACCCCATAGACTACCATTCATTTTTGCACCCTTTCAGACTCTGTTTCTTTTAATGTACAGCCACCAACTGCATGTACTCACTCGGGGACAAATTCCCAAACTCTAGCTGCACTGACCTGCACTCCTCTATGTGTTGTTTATTCATCCCTCGTTCCTCCCATAGACTCTTAACACTTTAGGAAACGGCAAGCAACAAGCTTAAGCTGTGCAATCACTCTGCCTCTTCTTCAGGAAATACATGTTTCTAGTTTAGTAATTATTTTAAAGTAGTAATCTTTAATATAATATTACACAGTTAGTTTATGTTATTTCTAATATATGTAAAGTAAGAAAAACTCAATTTTAAGGTTTAAAATAAGGTTTCTCTCGAATTTACACCAGAACAAATACGAAATCATGTAGGAGTGGCTTCTGTAGAGCATGGAACAGGACAGAAAAGCAGGTCGTCAGTTACAACTATGGAACAAACCCTCCTTTTTGGTGAAGGGGTTCAGTTGTGTTCTTCTGTAGAGCCGAATACCCACGCAGGTGTCATGATGCAAGATTCACAGCTTTCTTCCAGCATGCACGGTGCACACTTCTAATCATCGTTTGGATCTCCTCGACTGCACAGCGAAACTGCAGAACCTCCACATCATTGCGTGAATCATGACAACTCATAGAGGCTGTCTGTCGCCCATTGTGTTCAGATCAGTCTGCAAATTCTGAAAGCCATAAATGAGTTTTACAGGGATGCTATTATAGTATCAGTCTGCAGCCTTATCTGATTCAGCTCTGAAAAACAGGGTTACCTGCTTTGCGACTCATTCCACAAGACCCACCTGTAAAAGGAAATTTAGCATCATTTAAAAGCTTGAAACCGCTTGCCATATTGGCCAGTTTTTTGGGTTTTTTTTATCAGCGCTTTCCAATAGAAAAGAATGACCTCCAAAGTGGCAACTTTACAGGAGAGGCAAAAAAATATATAATTTAGTTTTTAATTAAATTAAATTAATTAAGTCGAAGAAACCAGATTTTTTTCCAAGCAATTTTGGGCCATTTCTGTTGGTGAATTCACCATGAAATTTCCACACAGTATTCAAATAACTAAAAATGTATATTTTTGGTATTTAAGTACTGTATTTAAGTAGTGTAAGTGACTACGCAGTTTTTCACTCACCTTCACACCAGTGAAAATGTGACGTGACGTGTTTGATTTGATTTTGATTTGAAAATGGACAAAAATAGAGATGTTATTCTATGGATCGCATCGATATACATAAAAAATAAATGCAGGAGATGCCTTATTCCATCTAATAATTTCATATGTTAATTTTTCTAGTATTTTAGTACAGAAGATGTTAGTATAATGTCTTATACTTCAGAGAAACACATTTATCGATTTTATTATCATTTATTTTTCTGGTATTAGACAGCATTCATTTTAGCACAATACTTAAAAACTATTTTATACAAACACACACAGAGACAGACTCTAAACCAGACAGAGAAACTTCTGAAGAGAACACCGTCACAGACACACCTCATTCCACTTAATGAGATGCTGATTAGCTGATCACCTGAACCAGATCCCCTCCTAACGAGCACTAGTATAAACCCACTGCTGCTGGCGTCACTGTTCTCTCCTTATAGAACCAGCCGGACGGCTAAAGCAGTGCTAGTACCACCCAAAAATTCAGTGTAGCCAAAATCCAACTACAAACCAAACAAACTAAAGAGAAAAGTTCTCAGTGAGGAACCGAAGGTTGGGTTCTAGCTTTACTGGCAGATACAGTGAGCATCAGGTTCCTTCCACACAGGACAACACAGCTACAGACTGGCAGAAACCCACTCTCTACTGACTGTGATGAGCGCCACCTCATTCCAATGTCCCTTACCCACCGTAATATGACCTCAAGTGACCTACAGAGAGACTGGCGAGCGGTGGCTGGGGTGAAACGCACAGCAAAGATGGTTCAAATCAACTTATGTTGATGTTTACAATCTAGCATGCTCTAGTTTTAGTGTACATAATGCTGCTATAAATTTTTCTTTATAGATATAATATAAAAAAATACACTTTATTTGCAATAACTTTGCTATGATTCATCAGAAGTCCCTTATAATTCTACTACAAAATAAAAGTTCACTTGATCTAATCGAACTCTAATATTATATATTAATAGGTATTTACTAGAGGTTCAGTGTCACTGTAAATCAGCGTTACATCACTCTGAATTAATATGCAAATATGGTTATAGTTTCAACACTCAGTGTTCACTCCCCAGTCAGAGCAGCCTGCTTTACATTCACTGTCCATGTGATGTTACAGGAACCGACTCATTTGCATACACTCTCGGTCAAAAGTTTAGACCTGGCTCCTCACAGCGGGTTCTACTTATGTTTATCTTAATGCTTTACTCTGGAATGAAAGTGAAGACAACAACAATGTAGGCACGGTGGTTCATATTTACTGTCACCTAAACCAAAAAACCCATTTCCATTTTACAACACCCTCTGAACATCACACAGGGGACCCCAGGGGGCTTATATCAGTCTCTAGCCAGCTGGAAGCTTTGTAAAGCTTTTAGTTGTGTAGCCATGTTGACAGTTTTGTGTATCTGTGTGTATGTGTGAGTGCAGTATGCAGACCACATCATTAATATACCTGGAACTTGGGATATGTGCTATCACTAGGTGCCTTGGAGAGCACCTTGGGAAAAGGTCAGGGGTCTGTAAACCTGAAACTGGCCAATTAACTAGGCTATCACAGTACCGATGGAAGCAGCTTCTTTGAATGGACATTCTTACTCCATCTCCTCTCCAAATACATAACCAACTGCATCCGTGCAATCTACAATAGACATGCAGTCGAGATATTAACATGGATGAGTATGCCTGGGGCGCCATCTCCAGTCATATAATCCATCACAGGACATGTATTCCAGACCAATAGACATGGCAGGTGTACACGGCTAGATGTCCACTTGATGCTCATGGCTGGGTTGTACCGTCTATCCATTGAAGCACAACAATGACACTGAGAGTTGATCCGTTATACGTTTGTGGTGTTTTATTGTTTGCAGTGATAAACCAACCAGTGATATGGACTTTCAGAATTCCGGCTGGCTATGTGTGGTAACTAGGGTTGCCATCCGTTCCGTAAAATACGGAATCGTCCTTTATTTGGTATTTCCGTAAATGTCCGATATACACGTCTGTAACACACACATGAATCCCAATCTCGCCAAACCCCACCCAAAATAAGTTCAAATACAGAACGCGCTTTGTTCCATATTACCGTAAATGTCCGATAAACATGTGTGTCACACATAATTACGATCGCCCCCCGGAATCAGATCAAATACGGGACGCGATTTGTTCCGTATTTCCGCAAATTTCCATAAATTTGTTCTGTATTTCCATAAATGTCCATAAATGTGTTTCGTATTTTCGTAAATGTCCATAAATTTGTTCCATATTTCCGCAAATGTCCATAAATTTGTTACGTATTTTTGTAAATGTCCGATATACACGTCTGTCACAATCACATGAACCCCAACTCAGTTCAAATACTGAACGCGCTTTGTTCCGTATTACTGTAAATGTCCGATAAACACGTCACACATGATTACAACTGTGCCCCCGACATGATTTCGAACACGTCACTCACACATGACCACGCCCACCATCCTTTATTTTCATTTCTCAAAGGTGGCAACACTAGTGGTAACCAAAACTTTCAGTCAAACTTGCCGAGGTAAGAAACAGCCGTGGCCCATCTGTTTCCCCAGTAAGACCAATAGCTATTAGCATGATAGCATTAGCCAGTGCTAATCAGGATAATGCTGCCTTAATATCCCATCTGCACATGTAGTATGAATGTGGGTACTTGAGTATTGAAAATGTTAAAAATTCCAGAGGTAATTCGCTATCCCTCCGAGCCCCACATCTCCAACGTTCACCAGGTCATGGAGCTAGCACATCATCGGTGTTGGTCCGGTTGGGCTGCAGCACACTGTGTTTTTCTCCCTGTTTGTTTCATATATGGCAACCCGTGGTGTAAAAACAGTACTGGGAATTGTGAGGTGGGTAGGATCAGCAGGCTAATACACAAACAGGCCTTTTGGTCAGGAATGGTAATTGCACAGGGAAACATATTGGTGTTAGCATTGGTGCTGTAGAAGTAGTGTAGTAGAGTAGTGGGCTGATGAACTATGTAGCGACAGATGGTCTACAGCACCTACACAGTGTGCCAAACTGGTAGCTGTACCTAGGAAAATGGTCAAGCCCAAATTACAGTGGTTTTAACTGATGGGTTTGGGCCGGTCAGAGTCCAGATGTCAACCCTATAGTAAGTCTCAGGTCCCACAGTAAACCCAAACTACCTGGCGATGCTTCGCAGTGGAACAACAGTGGCTCTTTCTTCTTTGGGAGAGAGAGATATCACTTCCCATAATAACCCACTGCACCTGTTTATTTATCGGCTTGTTGTTATAACCGTTAACAGCTTCGTGTTTCAAGCTCGGCCCCTTTCACGCCCGGGAGCGCACAAGGTACACGGCAGGCCGGCCTTCCCAACCAACCGACCTAACAACCTCTCTATGTTCCCCTGTCCTTGTCCAGGTGAGAAGCCATTCGAGTGCCGGCTGTGTGGTCAGCGATCACGTGACTACTCGGCTATGATCAAACACCTGCGTACGCACGGTGGGGCCACGCCCTACCAGTGCACCCTGTGCCTGGAGTTCTGCAGCAGCCTGGCCACCATGCAGAAGCACTTGAAGGGGCACCCCACCCAGGATTTCCCTCCGAACTGGAGTCTGAGCAGCACCTACCTCTATACCTGCCACACTTAGGAACCAGCGCTGCCAGACCGAGGCCAAAGATGAGGAGATGGAACATATTACGAATCTTATATATTATATTATATTATATTATATTATATTATATTATATTATATTTGTTGTATTAAACATGGTTTTATCAAAGACGTAGCTTTCTATAAAGCATCTTGTGTGTCTGCAAAGGTCTAAATGTAATGCTAAATTAGTATCTCCTGAAGGACAAGTAGCCATAACCATGAAAAATGGACAGTCTCTCACAGACACGTCCCCTCACATACCTACCACAAGTGTGTTAATGTTCACGTGAGCTAGAAACTGATTGCCGTATCATCATTTTACCAGTGCAAACAGAGTCAGGGACCTGATTTCGTGCCCCATGGATGCTGCTTTTAAGCCACTTTACATGCATTTCCCATAAAATAACAAAGAACGTCTCGGTTTATCCGTTTATCACCGTGTCCTTCAGTTGTCGGAAGGTGTGCGTCCAGGTTGTTATTGGGCTGTTTGTTATAACCTTTGTAAGAGCCGGCATGAAATAATGTCGTTTAGTAAGCATCTCCGGTTCAAAGCACTAGATGGTGTGTGGCCGTTGTGTAGCCAGTCTTAGTGAATTGATTTAGGCATATAGAATTAGAAAAGGAAATGACGTGTGAAATATGACGGAAATATAATGACAAAATAAATGAGAAACCCTGCCCCCCCCCCCCCCCCCCCAAAACTGCATTACACTTCTCTCATGCCTGGTTGAAATGATTCTTTGTTACCTGGCGCCCTCTTGTGGACAGAGCGGTATTCACAATGAAACTCATGCCACCTGTATCAAAAGCTATGAAGGCTAATTGGGTTTTAGATATTAATAAGATTATTACTTATATTATTATTATATTATAGTATTATAGTATATTTATATTATAATTATATTATATGTTATTACTTATTATTTATATTTATAATGTAACATTGAGTGTAACACTGGTAGGTGGCGGCACCGGCGATAACCTTTAACTGAAGTGGCAGTATTGCCCAAGGAATGCCTATATATGCCTTGGTCACTGGAACAACTTAGTCCAGCAGTTTTTTCTGAGATATCAGCAACATCCCAACTCCCGAATGATCGGGAATATATGTGGTCCCGATTTCCCGATGGATATTGAATTGGGTTGGAAAAGTTACACGGGCCACTCTACTTGCACTTTCTCCTGTCAGACCTAATAGATAGGTCTCACATACAGGCAGAGCCCTCAAAGTCCGGAATTCCGTGTTGTGTCTGACCCACACTCCTCTGTCATTTTTCCTCGTCACCCGTTTCTCCCTTACGAATGTCCAATGCAATTTTTACCTCTCTTCTTTTAACCCTACAGCCACCCAAACTACATAGTAACGCACTTCATTGGCTGATTCTCCGAACTGTCTGTAATTCCAACAGCAGAGACATTGCTTGACCGCACACTACGACTCTAACAACGACTTAACTGGCGTCATTTTATTTCATCCCTCATGTCCTACACATAGGCTTCCATTCATTTTTTTTTTCAAAAAAAAAAACCCCCCCCTCCTATTAAACCCTATGGTTTCCTTTTAACCTACAGCCACCAAACTGCATGTACTCATTTAGGGCAGGTCCCCCAGCCCAGATACCTGAAGTCCATATGTTAGTCATGCTGTGACCCACTCACTCATCTACTGACCTATGGACTTTGACAGTTGTGGTTTATTGCTATCCTACTACATGTTACCATCCAGACCATAGGACTATGTCATCATCATTTTCAGCAGCACTTTATGCAATCTGGCTTTGCACCTTTTCGAAAAGGTTAATTTATCATATATTTATTAATATTACTATATATGATTTATCCTGGCAAAACCCAGGTATCTAGCACTCATATAGCTAATATGTACTTTATATTTAAATAATTTATTATTAAAAAATGCAGATAGTATACAATTTGTAAAATATTATATGTTTATTAAACAGTAACAACATATATGAGTTGATTCACGCTCAACTCCTCTAAGGCCTTTAGCACCACTGCACGCACCATAGCAAGAGGAACTGAAGTGTAACAGCCTAGCACAGGAGCCCAACCGTAGTTCCTTGGTGTGCTCAGCTGTCCGTGCCAGTGAAACCAAGAACAGCTGCCAGTTTTGATTAGCGTCAGCTCCAGTTACCTCCAACTTCATGCCACCCCACCCCTCCCCCGACACACACACACACACCTTGAGCTACTGGGGGTTCTGTAATGTTGCTACGTGCCGATGTTTAGAGCAGAAAGAATTACGAATGCCTTGAGCTCCATGGTGCGAGCAGCCTGAGGTATTTATATCCACATTGCAGATGCGAAGCTCACAACACCCCTCACCCCTCCACACCTCAAACCCCGGCCTTCCGTCACCATGCTTTTCTAGGCCTGTTTAGAGGATGTAGGTGTGGTCATGGTTACCAAGGCTTTCATCCTTAACCACAGCTAACTAGAGCCATGCACAGGTCTACGTACCTGACCTTTGAGAGTCTGTGGACCTAAAACTGTCATCCTGGTGTCGATTTGCTGCAGCTGAGTGATTTCTGCAGTTGCTCTCAGGTTAGTACAGATGTACAGTGTGTTGGGTTGGGTAATGGTTACTGACTCATTGTGTGTTCTTGTCTGTGGCCCCACCGTTACAGTCTTTAGGCTTATATGGATGACTAATACACAAGTAAACACTCACATACTGTATCTTTAATGTCTCGGTATATCATAAGGCCATTTTATTGGGCTAGAAATGTACTTTAATATCACTAAGTACATTTACACAAGTGATATATATACATACACACACACACACACACACACACACACATATATATATATATATATATATATATATATATATATATATATTACAAATGTAACAAGAACATTTTACCTCAGTACTTCTGATTACTTGGTATAATGCAAGTATACTAATTTCTTCCGTAAAAATATATTAAATATATCTAGTACATTTGTACTACCTGGCAATCCAGCCCAGCGCTCATACCTAATATGTAATTATGTATATCTAAATGAATCTTAATTGTGTCTCAATATAGTACAGTTAAGTACAGTTAGTTGCATTTAAGTATGTTTAATAGCACAAATTATTCTATTTCCTACTAAGTAGATAATAAATTAAGTGTACGAAGTAGATTTCCCAGATAAAAAAATGTTATTTTTTTATTTAAGTATGTTTTAAAGTTCTAAAAAAGTACTTTAAAGCATATTATTGTTTAGTGTGCTACACTGTTGCAAATACAATACTGATTATATTTAGTATACTAAGTATATAATTAGTCTTTATCTATATTTTCATCCATCCATCCATCCATCTATCAAATGTAATGTGTAATGATCACAAGTACATAGTATCTCAGCAGTACTTCAATGTACTTAATATAAGTATCCTAAGTAACCAAGAATATTTTAATGTACTAGAAATGTACTTTAATATTATATAACTATAACTATCTTCTGGATCTAAGATGTGTCTTAAAATAGTACAGTTAGTTCCATTTAAGTATAGTTTAATAGCACAAATTATTATATTTAATAATATGGTTGGGTGCCAAAAATGAGGGTGCCAAAACGGGTTCTATGGAGTGATTTAGTAGATGGTAAAGATCAGGGTCCCAGATGCCACCACCACCACCATACCCCAACAAAGCCGGAGGCCAGAGAATGCTAGATAGGTGTTCATACTGGTTGGACTGCTGTTTGGTGATATGACTGCACATTACGTTGCAGTGCATGCTGGGGATTGTGGTGCAGCGGAAACAATCAAAATAACTTTGTGGGCGGGAGGCCTTGTGTTTGACTCATGGGGTATAACTGATTCTTCAAAGGTGCAATTTGTTAAATCTGTCATTTAAACCATTCCACAATGAGCTAGGATCATCAACAGGATGAAAGAGCAGTTGGTGGATTGGCGTGTGGGTTAAAGATGACTCTATGGTGCTATCTGTATGGGTGTTGTTGAGTATGAGTGCATCAGAGAACTTAGCATGCTAGATCCGACGCTAGCCCCGGCCCATCCGTTATGGGTTTATACGTACACTCACGGCCTGAAGAGGACGATAAGTGAGCACTGGCAGATGTAGGAGTGGAGTTAGTCTAACATGAGAGGATGAAGAAGTAGCTCTGCCGCCCCGCCGGCGAATTCGAACCGCTTACCAGTCATGTTGAAGGTGCTGCTCCTGGTTAGATCCCGTAGACTGCTCGTTAGCTCAAGCTCTAACCTGTTTTGGCAGACCTACTTTTTACTCCAGTGACTAATCCTATACACAGTTCTTCTCCTAGTATCATAGCAACGTCACGTCTCTGTCAGAGTCAAGTGATGTTCGCCTGTTTCATTTTGACTTGTGCTGAACACGTACCTCCCCCGAATAAGTTCCAAACAACACTTACTCTCCACTATATCAGCTCCGCTGACCGTACAGGACACTCTGTAGGTGTACAGGTCCAGACTGTAGTCCATCTGTTTCTCTGTGTACTGTATTACCCTGTTCTTCAATGGGCAGGACCCCCACAGGAACACCAAAGAGCAGGTAGTATGCCTGTGGTGTATCATTCTCAGCACTACTGCAGTGACACTGAAGTGGTGGTGGTGGTGTTAGTATGGGTGGTGCTGGTGTGAGTGGATCAGACACAGCAGTGCTGCTGGAGTGTTTAGACACTGTGTCCACTCACTGTCCACTCTATTAGACACTCCTACCTTGCTGGTCCACCTTGTAGATGGACAGTCAGAGACGAAAGCTCATCTGCTGCAGTGCTGGTCATCCTCTAGTCCTTCATAGTGGACGCTGCTCTCAGGACACAGCCCACGGGACGCCGCCCACAGGACACTGCTGGCTGGATAGTATATCACAAAATTCTTCAGGCTATTGGACCTATTTGTCCTCATGGACAAAGTCAACCTGTTTACATAGCAATCCCATAATGCATTGTAAGTGCATTCATAATGCTTTATATACTAGACATAAGCCTTTATAACTGTACATAAATGTTCATAATCCCACACATACTGTTGTAACACCACAGTATAAAGCTTTATAGCACATAAAGTGCTGTAATGCATTATGCAGTTTCATTCATAGAGCTGAGCAACAACATCACATTACCTAAAGCCGGCATAGAGAGCTTATAAGCATCCGTTAGATGTTATATACAGCTGTAAAGATATTATTATTGTGAAGATACTGAGGGACGTCCGAGAGTATGGTGTTAGTAGGCTCTATGATGCTGGTCTCACCAATAATATGTTAGATATAGGTATTATAATGCATTATGTCACTTTGCCCTATGAAGCTTTATACTGTGGTGTAACATTTTGTGTCTGTGATTATAAACATTTATGTATGGTTACAAAGGCTAATGTCAAGTATTAGAAAGCATTATGAATATTTTATAGATCTTTATGAGTGCACTTATAATGCATTATGGCCCTTAGATTCATATAAAGTGTTATTTATTTATTTATTTATTTATTCATTCATTATTGTATTTATTAGTGTCTTTATTTGTATGTTTGACATTTTACTGCACATTGGGTCAAATACATTCAACATCCGTTGGGGTCAAGCCCCTTATTAGTTTGCTTTGAGGCTGTTCACGTGGCAACAAAACACATCATCTTAATTATGAACCAGGAGAGCCAATTAAGCCGCTCCCTGCACACTAGCAGCCTCAGGAGACTTATAACACAAATACCACTAATGGAAACAGTGTTATTATTTCTGACCCCTATTATTTATTTACTTCTATTTGCATCAGCAGAACATGAAAACACAAGAGTCCAATTAAAGTCCAATTTTAAACTGTTATTGTTTACCTTATAATTACTGTAGGCAATGATCACCGTGTTGATGGACAGGCATGAGCATATGTGGGTGTTCTACCACCGGTTTTAAAGGACCTCTGGGTTTTTCCATGTGCACTGGCCGGAGCATCAATTAGACCCGCTTGGGCTCAATTCACAGGTGGCTAAACATTAGTACGCCCAGAGGCCTGCAAACACTGGTAATGACCAGCACACAATTCAATGAAGCTTTGTTTACAGAGCGCTGGCCAGTTTGCTGATCGGCCGCTAAATAAAGGAACCAGGAGAGCCAGTTCCAGCCAGTCCCAGTAGGTCACTCACTGAGCACTTCGTTGCCAGCACCTTCCATTGTACCAACACTAATCAGTTCCACTGACCGTATACAGGCAGTGAATGTAGAGGCTGGTACCTAATAAAGTGCTCAGTGAGTGTAGGTGCATCTTTCTATTCTAACTGGCTTAGTTTCCCAGCTAACCAATTAACCAATTAACCAGTTAACTGGTTAATAACTCATGGGCCCAGTTTGCCTCTATTACTGCCAGCCATGTTTAATCTGAATGCTACTTCATCATGTGAATGTGAGCTAGGCTAAAAGGTCCCGACACGCAACACGTGTCCATGATCGGATGCCCAAGAGCAACTGGGTTAAAAGCAAGTTCACCTCTGAAACTTAAAGGGGCATTTCCTGCTCGAGCACCCCTCAACATGGCTGAATTAACCCAGAGGAGCCCAATCCCATTTCCCCTTAAAGGTAAAAGAGGTGGAATCACTTTACACTAATCAAACAGCTCACTGAATCCAAAGGTCCAAATACTCATACAGTACCATATGTGTCACAACAACCATTTCATAACTTGTATTTAATAATTATGTTCTAGATATATGGTCAGAATTTTATGTAAGGTTCCATGTAAGTACTGTTCCATGTAAGGGTCTATATCTGTATCTGTATCGGTTATATACCTTATATATACTACCACATATATACTACCTTTAGAATGAGCTGGTTTGGTTTTATGAATTAACCAATCACATCACGTCATTTATCAAACGAGGTCACGTGCACAAAAACACAAAGTGTCATGTGACCGTTTCCAGGATGTTCAGTATAGGTCACTTAGCGACTCCATCAGTTTAATAGTTGGGCTAGACGTCATTGTGGACTCTTCAGAGACAACTTCAAGATGAGTGGATCACAATTCCAGAGATTTGATAGACTGGCTGGTGTGGCCCAGTGGATAACACCACTATGACCCATGTGGGAGATCCATCCAGTGAGCAGTGGTGTCCTCCATGAGTCGTCCTGTTAGTGCAGCACCATCGGCAGACGGCTGCACCACGCAGGACTACATGCACACAGACCGTTACCACGACTGTCCTTAACACCACGTCACCGTCACCAAAGACTGCAGTGGTGTCGTACCAGACTGTCATGGAGTGACTCAGAATGGCAGCGGGTCATCTTCAGTGACGAGTCCCGCTTTAGTCTTGGTGGAGACGCCCAACGAATCCGTGTGTGGAGGCACCGTGGTCAGCACCGAGATGAATGGTCTGTTGTCAGACGTCCAGAAGACCTGGTGTCCCTCCACCTCCACCCCTACCGCACCATCTGCAGGAACTGTGTGAGGATGTTCAAGCTGCATGGGATGGATTATCACAGGACACCATTAGGAACCTCTACAGCTCCATACCGAGACGTCTGGCGTGTTGGGTTAGCAAACACGGCGGCCCGACACCACCATACTGAGAGACAGACTTCTGTATGTGTAGCTCAATAAATATTGATCATATCAGTCTAAATTTATCATCATTTATTGATCCTGGTCACCTTTATCTTCCTTCCCAACACACCTGCACTCCCACACCTCCTTGTACTTTGGCGATGAGTGTAAGTAGTATTTGATTAGTGTTTTTTTGTTATTAGTTATTAAGTTTAGGGTTTTTTTTGTATCTGCACTGTACTCGTCACTTATACCGGTGTATCTCTGAGATCTAACTGTTCTGTCCTGAGCTACATCACCTGCACACATATATATATACTGGTATCTTAAAACAGCAGTGCCAACAGCTAACAATAGACATCACTAATCATGCAATCATTCCGTTAGTTAGAATTATAACAGTTTTCCAAGATTTTAGGCTATTTTGCAATATAAACCCAGGCAATAAGAAATGTCTCATCTTAGACAGTAAGACATCAGGCCTGTCTGTCAGTGTCAGGGGCTGGGAAGCTCATCCCAAGGGCTTTATTAACAGCACTTCATTACTGCATCAAGGTCTGCGTACAGGGGTCTCCCTCAAACTGGGGATAAGTCCCTATGGGTTAATTACAATGTAATAACACTGCTATTATCAGACCATTAATAGAACTCCCTATGTGTCTCATTAATGAACAGTTTTGTTTTAAGATGATGTAACAGTTTCATGTTGAAGGTGTCCCAGAAGACCTTTAGAAAGTCCCACTCATACCAGAAGAATGGTGTATGTGTTTGTTGACTCCTTCTCTGTGTTTCTCTTTTATAAGTTCCATATGGTTAATCTGATCATACAATCAGTGCATGCAAATTTCATCAATGCCTTTGCATATCTGTAAGATCAAACTCATAATTCAACAGAATTGAATTATGTAGTGTGTAAACCGAGTAGCCAGTCCCATGACTACACCCCAATATCCCATCCCAATAGGGCTTTCGATCAGTAAGTTAAAAGAACAAAAGTCAGGTGTGGGAGTGCGGTGCTGTTGGGAAGGAAGATAAAGGTGACCAGGATCAATAACTGATGATAAATTTAGACTGATATGATCAATATTTATTGAGCTACACATACAGAAGTCTGTCTCTCAGTATGGTGTCGGGCCGCCGTGTTCGCTAACCCAACACGCCAGACGTCTCGGTATGGAGCTGTAGAGGTTCCTAATGGTGTCCTGTGATAATCCATCCCATGCAGCTTGAGCATCCTCACACAGTTCCTGCAGATGGTGCGGTATGGGTGGAGGTGGAGGTACACCCACGTGTGACACCAAACCGCTCATCTTGGTGCTGACTACGGTGCCTCCACACACGGATTCGTTGGGCGTCTCCACCAAGACTAAAGCGGGACTCGTCACTGAAGATGACCCGCTGCCATTCTGAGTCACTCCATGACAGTCTGGTACGACACCACTGCAGTCTTTGGTGACGGTGACGTGGTGTTAAGGACAGTCGTGGTAACGGTCTGTGTGCATGTAGTCCTGCATGGTGCAGCCGTCTGCCAACGGTGCTGCACTAACAGGATGACTCATGGAGGACACCACTGCTCGCTGGAGGTCTGTAATGGTGGCTGTTGGGTCAGTCAGGTACAGAGATAAGACCCGTAGCGCCACATGTATGGCCAAACATGAAACTCGAATCATCAGCATGTCTCACAACTTTCATTCCTGTCAGTTGATTCCTTCTGGGTGCAGACTATTTTAAAAATAATTTAATAATGAGTGTATATTTAATGCACTAGTAATATCATAAACATAAATAAACACAGAAAATACATTTTTTTAATAAATGGTTTTAATAAATGTTGCTTTTTACGTTTGCAAAGATGATTTGCTGACATGAAACTGAATGGCACTAAGCGAATGGAATGACTCGACTCAGCTTAGAGCTTTACACCCAAGTGCTGCAGGGTGAGTGTGCCCTCTGTGGAGTTCCGATTCAGCCAAAGCCTTGAAAGCACCGCTGCAGTGAACTGGCTTTCTAGACCTTAACTTACCCCTTTGCATGCATTATCATCAGACTGTGAACCAGAGAGCACCAGCATCCCTGTTGCTCATGCATGCAGTGCGATATAATTTGCCGGTCGGATGTGTCAATTGAAAGGTTGTGCGGGGGTGGGGGAATAAGAATAAGTTCCCCTTTGAGTCATTAATAGTAATAACATAAACACAGATCGTCATTAGCCTTCCTGAACAGTGCATTCTGAAAAAGCCTGATGAAGATTGCAGTGATTAAGGCTTCGTTTACGTGGGTATGGTACCCGAGTGTGTGTTTCGTTAAGCAATATAGAGGTGCATGATGTCTATGAAGCTTTATGATGGGGAGAATATAGGACTAGGTATGGAGCTGCTGAGTGTTTTGATTGGGTCTAGTTTAAACTACAGGTGTGCAGCTTTCAAGGGCATAGCAAAGAACCCACATGACTTCAGGTATGAACTCAGGTAATACCCTAAACCACAGCTCAGTGCCGAAGCATCTCCTGCACTGCCATAGCACTGGTTTGTGTTTGTTACTGTTTATGAAGGGGTAGTGATGGGGTGTCGGCGAGTTCCCTGGGACTTGGGGTGCTCTGTGTCAGCTGGGACAGTCTCAAGATGCTCCGCAAGATGCTATGCCTTGTTTGGGAAGAGGCCTGTCTGGGCAAGCTGTAGATGATGGTGAGCATGGTGGATGGCCAATCACTTCAAAAAACAGATTTCCATTCCACCTTAAATGGTGCTGAAGTTACGTTCTGGCACTGGGTGCATCACTTAAGGTGGACCGGAAAAGTCAAATGAGAAGCTGACCAACATGGAGCCAGCTTCAGACACTGGCTTGAGGGTCTGCCGAGGAGTCGATAATATTGATTCCTGTGGCAGGAGTTGAGATTTGGAGTTGGTTCCAGAAGACCTGGAGTTCCTCTAACTCTGGTTCTGAGCAAATGAGCCAATGATGCTGCACTCGGTTCCTTTTGCTGTGGACTGACTGGAGGAGCGAGGAACTGGCCTGGCCAGCTTCCCCAGGTGTCCACGGAGAGACAGCGAGATGCGAGTTTGGTAAAGAAGCAGATAGAGCACCACAGCGTGTAAATTCTAACAGCAGTGATCACTCCATATAAATTAGCTGCTAGCTGCTAGGCTAAGCTACATAGCTGTGAGTCAGCAATGGAGCAATCTGTTTCCATGACAATAGAGGAACATGACGCATCTTCAGAAGATTTACATCTGCGGTTGGTGAGCCATATTCCCCATGACTACCGTGAGAGAGCAGTGGTTTCTGGATATAGCCCCATCAGTGCTTAGATACTTTTACATCAAAGAATTTGTCAGGTGGTCCAGATTTGGTGGAGGCCTGCCCTGGCACAATTACGAGGAGAATTCCCTGTAGACTGGGATTTTATCCACTGCTGGTAGACCCGTATGACCGTATGCTTCCATACACCTGCAGATTCAGCTACTTCCTTCATTCTATGGTCTTTGGCCACGCCCACATGCAGTCCCTCCTTTTAGCCAATCATTAAAATCTGCTTTGGAGCCATTTTCCAGCCTGAGCTTCTCTGGTCTGAACTGTGTACCCACCGAAGACTGGCAGAGAACCCATCAAGAGCCCTAGCCAATGATACTGAAGCTTTAGCTAGTCAGGCTTGCATGCCACCCTGTCTCCAACCATACACCAAAGGCCATGCCACCTACACAGCTTGCCTAAAGGCCAATGTATAGTCCTGGTGACAAGTGTAGGCTTCCATAGCCCTGCAGCAGCCGTAAAACATTGGCATAGAACACCTCCTGCAGGTCCTAGCAAAACCTACATGCCAATGCAGCTAGTGAAACTGCACACAACAGTCTGAAAGCAGCTGCTACAGTGAAACTACTAGAACCCTAGGGATGTTAAGCTGCAGGGTCACTACAGCAACCAGAAATACTGCTTGTTTTGCGCCCACGTGTTCTTTCCCTGTCACACAGGGTTGCCGGATGTGCAATTCTAACCGTAATATCTGAAAAACGAAGCCGTGCGGGTGGAAATCTCAGCAGGCGCAGGTCGTATTTTCTGCATGGGCAACTTTCTAAATTAGCTGCAGCCGCAGAAAGAGGTTTGTGTGGGGTGTAAGCCAGAGAGTTAACAGCCACACACCTTCACAGCAGTGGGCTGAAGGTTAGGAACTAGCCTTGTTACTGGAAGGGCACTGGTTTGAATCCCTGAGCTGATAGGACAGGCCTAAAGTGCACATGGCTGCCCACATTTCATGGCATGGATCGGATACATGCCATACAGGTGTGGAAACACAATGATCAAACAAATGGAATCAATGGGACGGTCATGCCAAGAATCTAGTCCATAGAAATAAAAGCTTTAGCCCGAATTCTGCCAAGAGGAGAGTGCTGCTACACTGGCCAATCACAGTCCACCACCTGGCATTCCTGTTCTGCTGCTTTCAGGTCCTGATGTTTCTGCAAGGGTCTAAACTCTTCAAGATCTGGGCTTATGCCAGGATGGGTCCTATGCCAAAGACTCCTCGTTTCTTAAGAACCGATATCCTTCAAATTGTACACCATAACGAGAATTCATATATCACTCTCCATCACCTTTACCCAATGTCCTCTTATGAGGTCAAAGGGTCAGCGTTTTAAAAGTATCATGGTGCAGAGAAGCAGAAATGTAATGTCCTCATACGAGGACGCTGGGGTCTCAGGAGGTTAAGGCCCTGGAGCCTCATTTTAAATTATGCGTCCACACAAAAACAGGTCTGGAATGTGCGTACAGCTTTATGAAGAAATGACTGTTGGAAAAGAGCCAGGACACAGTACGCAGAAGCTTTGACCAGGGCGTGTAGCTATTTGGGATATACCTGGCTTGGCGGCACCATGTGTGTACAATGCACAATTGCAGCTGAAGTGCAAACCATCGACACCCAGACCGGTACATACCGAATTAACCTCCACAACAGGTCACAAAGTCACTGAGCATGTTTTTGTGTTTGTAGCTGCTTGTGTCTACAAATGCCCTTGTTGCCCACTCCTAAACAACTAGCAAATCGCTACGGGCTGGTAAGTTAGCATTCACAGCATGGTAACATTCACAGATCTATGAATTGGCAAGAGAGGATGATGAATTGTCTGGCATAGTGGCATTAAAAGACCTGACTAACCAACCAATAGTGTGACATTGTGCTGTTAGAGATCGCAAAGATTTCTGGTTTATGAGCTGATCATTGACATTTCTGTCATGACCCCTTGACTCCATGACTTTCATTGATCCAGGTTCTCATGTGGAGTAATTGCACTCATGTGAGAACATTTGAATGCACATTTGACTGCACTGAAGGTGCATGAGGTAGCAAAGCTGTCGCTGGAGGAAACCCAGGCACCGGAAACTCTGCTAGAACCTGCTTCGTGGGCCCTATCTACATCCACTGTCTTCACATGTACCTGCCTCTCCTGTGCAGAGCTCGTCAGCCAAACCAGTATCCCTCATCACGCCGATCAAGAGGGGTTTGCCAATTACTAACGCCAATGTCGCACAAAGCGGTGAGGACTTTCCCCCACCGCTCAGTAGTGTGAGATTCCACCTATGCAAAGCAATTCATTTCTGTGCTTCTGTCGCCGCCCCCGACTTCACACGCTCTGTGCACTGTGAGGAGTTCTGTTGTGCCCAGATGGAGGACATCGCGTTCTCTTGGGCATAGCGATGTTTCTAGCTGGGTCAGAAACAGAGCAGGGCAGGCAAGGTGCCCAGGGCCAGTTGGGACAGCCTCCAGATGCACAGCAAGATGCCATACCTTGTGTGGGAGGAGCCTGTTCTGTGCAACCTGAGGGAGATGGTGGTGGGCAAGGTGCATGCAGAAGCTGGCTTGGTGCAACCTGATGTGGGCAAGATATGAAAGCCCTTGTAGCTGAGATTCAACTTGTCAGGCTGTAAATGCATTACTGTGACCAGGGCTGGTTTGTTTGGTGGGCAAGCCTGAAGGAAAGGATGTCGTGACCCTTGAGGACAGGACAGCCTCCTTCCCCTTTTCAATTTAAAGGCTGTTGGGTTCCTCAGAGGCAAAGACCTTTCCAAAAGGGGGAGGGTAGCATGTTCAATAAATGTTTTGGCATGTCAGGTTTTGGTTAGGCCTAAACTGGAGACCTCCCTTGTAACTTATAAGGATGAGGATATATAGGGCACTAGATTAAAAGAAGGAGTTTGGCAATTTGTGCCCTTGGACTTATGTCATGTAGCTATTAAATAACTGACATCATGGGGGGGAGGTACATACCTGAAACAACAAACAAACAAACAAATAAACAACGCTCCACACATTGGCTGCCATGATCAAACCCATATATATGGTTTTCCAGTGATATTCATTTATTAGGGGAAAAAGGCTATCCAAACCAACCAGACCCTACGTGAAAAAGTAATCCCCTCCCCATGTATTAACTGTGATTAAACACATAGTTTTGTAAACCAGACCTCAGTTTCTCTAACCACACCCAGGCATGATAACTGCCAGACCTGTAGAATCAAGCAGTCATGTAAATAGAACCTGTCTGACAACATGAGGTAGGCTTAAAGATCTCAAAAAGTAAACGTTACCCCTAATCAGAGGAGATTCAGGAACAAATGAGAAAGTCGTTGACACCTGTCAGTCTGGAAAAGGTTACAAAGCCATTTCTAAGACTTTGAGACTCTGGTGAACCACAATGAGAGCTGTGCAACAGGGTTGAACCTTTCCAGGAGTGGCCGGCCTACCAAAATTACTCCAAGAGCACATCAATGACTCATCCAGGAGGTCACAAAAGAACCCAGAACAACATTTACAGCACTGCAGACCTCACTTGTCTCAGTTAAGGTCAGTGTTCATGGTTTAACAAGAAAGAGACAGGGCAAAACACGCTATGCATGGGAAAACTCCAGGGCGAAAAAACCACCGCTGACCAAAAACAACAGAAGGGCCCATCTCACATTTGCCAAAAAGCATCTGATGCAAAGTGAAAGTTTCTGGAAGGTGTACTTCCTGTTACATCTGGTGTAAAACACAGCATTTCAGAAAAAGAACATCATACCACCAGTGAAACATTGTGGTGGTAGTGTGAGGCTGCTTTGTTGCTTAAGCTCTGGGCGACTGTAATTGATGGAATCTTGATTTCTGAATCTCCGGCCATCAGTTTGTGACCATAAGCTCAAGCACACTTGGGTTCTGCAGCAGGACAATGATCCAAAGCACACCAGCAAGTCCACCTCTCAATGGCTCAAAACCACAAAATGAAGGTTTCAGAGTAGCCTAGTCAAAGTCCTGACTTAAATCCGATTGAGGTGCTGCGGCATGACCTTAAACAGGCCGTTCATGCTTGGTAACAATCCATGTGGCTGAATTAAAAAATTCTGCCAAGAAGAGTGGGCCAAAATTCGCCACAGAGACGTAAAAGACTCATCGCCAGTTATTGCTAAGAGTGGCAAAACCAGTTATTAGGTTTAGAGGGCAATTACTTTTTCACATAAGACCAAGTTAGTTTGTATAGCTTTTGTACTTAACACATGAATAAATCATCATTCAAAAACTGAATTTTGAATTTACTTTATCTGATCTTTGTCTGATATGTATACAGCCTGGCCAAAAACCATCCCACGCTCTATTATTTGGTTGGGCCGCCTTTAGCTTTCATCACGGCATGCATTCACTGTGTCATCACAAGCTTCTGCAGTGTCACAACGTTTAATTCTATCCAGAGCTGCATTCATTTTTTCCCAAGCTCTCGTACTGATGATGGGAGATTTGGATCACTCTGTAGGTCTTCTCTAGCACATCCCAAAGATTCTCAATGGGGTCCACTCTGTGGTGGCCAATCCATGTGTGGAAATGATCTCATGCTCCCTGAACTGCTCTTTCACAATCTGAGCCCAATGAATCCTGGCATTGTCATCTTGGAATATGGCCGTGCCATTCGGGAAGAACAAATCCATTGATCCTATTTGCAGTAGTTTCAGAATATAGTAAATCTATATTCTGAAGGTCTTTACTGAGGGGGTTGATCATATATCACTCCTAGCCCGAGTTCTAGAACATTAAATGCCTAAAAACATGAAAATGGGCTTTTTATGGCTCTGATTTATAACATGATGAAAAGTGGGATTTAATATTTCAACTTCATAAATTCTCTGATACTAATATGTACGGCAGTCGAGAAATGCAGAACAATTAATATTTCCGAAAACAAAAACACTAAGCGAAAAATTACAAGACGTGAAACACTTTTACCAGTACCGAAACACTTTTACACTTCTTTTGCACTTCTCGGCCCACTGTAAATATGTTATGTAAATGAAACAAGAATTTTACACACGACTTTACGCATGGTTCGAATTTGAAATTTGCTCATATTGAAGTAAACATTGCCTCATTTGCATACTTAAACATAAAATTTCAGAAAACTTGTCATTCCAAAATGACATTGTCTTAATGCGAGTTATCAGCCGGGGACATTTCATGGTGAACTCTAGGTAGTTAAATTTGTGAGCCTATTCACCTGTAGTGTCCTGGACACAGTAGTGGGCCATGCACAGTTCCTAGAGCTGGACATACAGTAATCTGTCTTGTGTGTGTGCGATGCTCTGTAGGTTTCACTCCACTGTCATCACTGGGGACACCATAAAGAGGCAAATGGGGATGCTATAAAAGCATGGCGGGGGGCAGGTTGGTAGCAGGCGTCCTGTGCTGCCGTGTTTACAGAGAGGTAAGGAAGTGTGTTTGAATGTGTTCAGTATTGCACAGTGAGGTAATGATCACAGCATGCTCAGCTTGTGTGCTGGGTTGCTAATGGTGTGCTTTTTCTTGCAGGTCCGAGTGCATATGAGTTCCAATGGACAACATGTCCTTCACTGTCAACCTGGAGCTTAGTCTGGATCCGTTCTTTATCGCTCCTGGAGCAAAGTATCCCATCTTTTTCTTTGGACTTCTCATCTACCTTTTCTGCCTCTTCTGTAACCTCACGCTGTTCCTTCTTATCATCGTGCAGCAGAGCCTTCACAAGCCCATGTACTTCATCCTGTTAAACCTTCCTCTGAACGACCTCATCGGAGTCACGGCCATGCTTCCCAAGGTTCTCTCAGACATCGTAACAGAGACCAGCAAAATCCATTACCCCCTGTGCATCCTGCAGGGCTTCCTGCTCCACATGTACGGAGGCGGGGTTCTCTTCATCCTGGCCGCTATGGCCTTTGATCGCTACGTGGCCATCTGTCTCCCGCTACACTACAACACCCTAATGACACCCAGGGTTGTGGGGGCCATCATCGCCTTGGTTTGGGGCCTGGACTTCATCATGATTGCTTCACTCTTCTCGCTTCAGGACAAGCTCCCCAGATGCCGATCCAGCATTCCGAATGTGTTTTGTGATAACCCCTCTCTGCTGACACTTACCTGTGCTAACACCATGATCAACAACATACTGGGGCTGTTGTACACGGCCGTCATGCAGGCTTTGAGTGTGTCTGTTCAGACCTTCTCCTACATAAAGATTCTGATTACCTGCATGGCCACAAGCCGCTCGGAAACCAAGAGCAAAGCCGTGAACACCTGTGTGGCACAGCTGGTTATTTTCCTCACCTTTGAAGTGGTCGGGACCTTCAAAATTCTCTCATACAGGTTCACAAACGTCTCATCAGACCTGCATAAAATCATGGGCATGCTCATTTTCATAGTGTCTCCACTCCTGAACCCCGTAGTTTATGGCTTATACACGAGCGAAGTGAGGAACAGTTTCCTGAAGGTGTTCCGCAGGAGGATTTCAAGTTAGAAGGTCATTTGAGGGCAAACTTTGGATGGGGAATTTGAAGCACTGAACCTTGATGTGTAATGTTATAGGTCAAAGACCCTGCAGGCTACACACAGCCAGCCTTGATTTCAAGTTTGGAAGGCCAAGCTTTTGTCTCAGGTCGTTCCTCAGTGCTCTGTAGTCCCTAGTTAATTTGCAGCTGTACACTGAACACTGGTGTAAATTCATGTCCATGCTGAACCGTTATGTGTGCAGTAAGGTGATGGAATAAAGGTGCTTATTGACTAATTAAACCTACCTTTAAAAAAAAAACAACCTGAGGTTTGTGGCTGGGCTGCTTTGTACAAGAGCAGTCATGTTCAGCCATCTGAGACATGAGCTATGCAGGCCCAACGAACATGTCAGAACATTTGTCTGCTGATTCGGAGTACAGAAAATTCAGAACTAATTGAAGATTAAAGACACAAGCAGTTACACTGTGCAATGAAGTTCTTCAGTCCCTAACAACTGCAGTACGTACACCGTGTCCTAAATTCTAAAGTACATAAAGAAGACTAGAGATGACAAATAAACCTAAAACTTGAACTACAGATGTAAGAAATAGATATGCATGTATATGGATTAATATAAATGAAGAAAATGTACAATATAAATGCTATATAAGACTGACAGGGATAGAAGTAAAACGAATGTACAGTATGCAGCATTAGTGTAAAAGACAGGACTGGGCAATAACAGCCAGCTATAGACTCAAGTCCCCTTATGAACTATACCTGTATCACATGCATAGTGTACATAACACTGTATAAACATGATAATACTGGTCCTTATAGAGAAGTGTTACAGTGAACAAGTAGAACGTTTGTTTATTGATTAAAAAGAGATACACATAGATTCATATGCACAGAGAACAGCAGCTACACTTTGTAATAAAGTTCTTACTGGTTCCAGAACCACACGCATCCACAACTACGGTATAAATATCCAGGGCCAAGTAAAGAAGGACAAAAGAAGACTAGAGATGAAAGACATAGATATGTATGTATATAATTAATACCGTATACAGTGTGACTGTGAATGACAGGACCATGCAATAACCACCAGTTATAGACCTCATACATGTATCATACACATGGTGTACATTATCCTGTATAAACATAATAATACTGGCCCTTATTTAGATCCAGATTAGATTAGATTAGATTAGATTAGATTAGATTAGATTCAACTCTATTGTCATTGTGCATAGTACAGGTACAGAGCCAAAGAAATGCATTGAGCATCTAACCAGAAGTGCAAGTACAGTATTATTTACATAAAGAGCCGTAGTAATAAATATATACACATAATATAAGCATTCTATATACATAATGTATATGAATGTATAAGAGCAGCAACAAATGAATGTTTGAACTGTAGGAGAAGTGCAAGTAGGCAGTATGTACACAATAACATTAGCATCTGAGGTAGATATATGAGAATATATATATATATATATATATATATATACGTGAGAATTTCAAATTTTACGCTGTTGAACTCTTTTGCTGGTTCAGAAAAATCAACATCATCAAAATCCATCAACTAATCAAATCCAAACTGAAACACATTTCAAGTATTTACACTTCGAAACCTGATACTATGAGTCTCGGTGTAGATGAGCCGAGACTGCAGTAGACCAATAAATCAATCACTTTTATTTTTATTTTGTATATATTCATATCCTGCTGCTCACAGACTCACATCATTCTAAAACAATCATTCAATTGTGGTGGTAGTGTGAGGCTGCTTTGTTGCTTAAGCTCTGGGCGACTGTAATTGATGGAATCATGATTTCTGAATCTCCGGCCATCAGTTTGTGACCATAAGCTCAAGCACACTTGGGTTCTGCAGCAGGACAATGATCCAAAGCACACCAGCAAGTCCACCTCTCAATGGCTCAAAACCACAAAATGAAGGTTTCAGAGTGGCCTAGTCAAAGTCCTGACTTAAATCCGATTGAGGTGCTGCGGCATGACCTTAAACAGGCCGTTCATGCTTGGAAACCATCCATG
>JAMWET010003331.1:0-31562 GCA_024036415.1 Prochilodus magdalenae | reverse complement strand
TGTTATATGGTCTAAAGTGTTGCTTGTCTTGGTGTATGTTAAACTGGTTGTTGGTGATTGCCAAGTGGTTGCTACGATATACCGTGTTGTTGCTATGGTGTTACTATGTGGTTGCGTTGGCATTCAAGGTGCTTACTAAAAGGTTGCCATCATATCCTAGGTGGTTGCTATAGTGTTGCTAGGTAGTAAAACTTTGGTGTTAAAAGGTGATTGGTAAAGTGTTACTAGGCTGTTGCTATGGTATCCCATATGTTTGCTGTGGTGTTGCTAGGCAGTTACAATGGTATCCCAGGTGGTTGCTATGGTGTTGTTAGGCAGTTGCTATAGTATCCTGGGGGGTTGCTATGGTGTTGCTATGATATCCTCTAGGCAGTCGCTGTTGTATCTGAGGTGGTTGCTAAGGTGCTGCTAGGCAGTTCCTATAGTGTGAGGGTTGTTTACTGATTGGTTATTGGGTTGCTAAGTGTTAAGTGCTAGGTGATGCTAAAATGATTGGGAGTCTGTGGGAGGAACAAGGCATGAATAAACGACACATAGAAGAGTGAGGGTCAGTATGAGTGTGGATTAGAGTTGGGGGGTCTATCCTGAGTGGGTAGATGTAGTTTGGAATCTGTAGGTTACAGAAGACAGTAGGTTTGAATGGAGGTGAAGATGAATGGGAGTCTATGGGAGGAACGAGGGATGAATAAATGACATATAGAGGAGTGAGGGTCAGTATGAGTGTGGATTAGAGTTGGGGGGTCTGTCCTGAGTGGGTAGATGTAGTTTGGAGTCTGTAGGTTACAGAAGACAGTAGGTTTGAATGGAGGTGAAGATGAATGGGAGTCTATGGGAGGAACGAGGGATGAATAAACGACACATAGAGGAGTGTGGGTCAGTATGTGTGTGGATTAGAGTTGGGGGTCTATCCTGAGTAGATGTAGTTTGGAGTCTGTAGGTTACAGGAGACAGTAGGTTTGAATGGAGGTGAAGATGAATGGGAGTCTATGGGAGGAACACACAGGCTGGTTACTGTATTAATGATATTAATGATATTAATGATATTAATGATATTAATGATTAATGATTAATTAAACTGATTAATAAAGGAAACTAAAGAAGGAGAGGTGAGTCAGGTGGGCTGCAGGTAGAAGATGAGCAGGTGGAAGGCTGCGGTGGTCCTCTATCCTCTTACTATCTGATACGGCTGTGTGGCGCGTGTGCAGGTGAGTCTGAACCTGCTGAGGAGTCAGAGTGCTGCAGGTATAACAGTGTTATAAGGACTCTATGAACACAGACCAGGATCTTCACTGCTGCTCTGTTTACTTACTGTGACCTTCTGAACCTGAGCAGCCCATCAGAAGCTGATCTGTGGAGTATGAAGCCCCCCGGTAACTGGTGGGTGTCCAGTACTGTGTCTACTCCCCATATGGTCTCATTGTTCTACAAAGCTGTGCAAGTCAGAGACACCAACACCTGTACCACCCTCCTACAGCGTACAGGTACACCAGAGGAACAGGCCTGTGCTCTGTGCTCCTGTGACCACACGCCCTGCAGGTGTATTTCCAGGTACTGTGAAAGGAAAGTCTGAACCAGTGAAATACCACCTCTTATTTCATCGTTGGGGGTTTGTTATTTGGTTGTATGATCAGTTTGTGAAACTGTAAGAAGCTGATTCTTTATGTTTCCACTGAATAACAGAACCAGAAACAGGTTCTGACCCGTTTCCCGCTTTTCTTAATACTGGGTGTTAAATGAAACTGACCCGTCGTACACAGACTGGCCTAAATCTACATTTTAATAAGTTTATTAATAATCTAAATCTAAAATTCTAAACCTCAGCCTGAATCCTCCTTCTCTCCTTCACCTCTACAGAACAAACACACGTCCAGGTGTTATACTGGTGACTGTAGGTGGCGCTAGCTGCACACCGTTGGTCAGGCTGTGTGATCAGGTGTTTTACCACAAACCCCTCCAGTTAAATACCAGTTAGACATGCTGGGGCTGCGTTTCTCCCGCAGACAGAACCATCTGTGTACAGAATGAAGACTGATCATTAACGTGACCTCCATAAAGCTGAACATCAGTCGGGAATCCTATCTGATCATAGCTGCTGCTGGTCTGATCGTTTACTGTGTTGTTCACCTGTAAGGATTCCCACAAGGCTTTTCACCAGGTGACTGTATTAATACCACATAGCTGATGATCATAGCAGCAGGAGCGTCCACTAACACAGCTCAGATCATTATGATGTCACTAGTACAGTTACATGACTGAGGGTACTTTGGTTAAACACGTGCTGGTTAATGAGCATTCTTAGTGTTAGGAAGTGTTAGGTAACACACCCAGAGGAGCTGAATCCGGTGTGTTAATGAGCCGGTGTGATGAACTCTGTACTGCTGTCTTTGGTCCTCTAGGACAGGAATCTGACCGGTCTGATCTAAACCACTGTGATAGACTGGCGACCTGCCCAGGGTGTTTCCTGACCTCTGACCTGTAATCGCTGGAATAGACTGCAGCCCCGCCCCCATGAACCAGGAGGATTACTAGAGGAGTGAGTGAGCGCGTGAGAGAACGAGGTAAACCAACGATAACACGTTTACTGAACGTCTGAACACGACATTAACACATGGTTTGGTTCAGTTTCCACAGAAGGTCAGTAACGGAATGAAGCATGAACGTGATGAGACTCTTCTCCTTCTTTTACAGACAGTCAACTCCGTCTCTCCCACTCTCCCTCCTTCATCTCACCTGTTTAAACTCATTACATCATTATCGTTACCTTGATTACCTGAACCATGTGTGTTCAGACTCAACAAGACTCAGAACAACAGCTGGAACATGCAGGAAGCTGTTTAGGCTCCTCCCTTAAAACGGTGAAGTGTTCAGTAACAGCACACTTGCTGGTGTGTCCTGATTGAACACGTGTTTGTGTCGTATTGTTTCTAACTGAACTCATTCCGTGTTAAGTGACCCAGAACATGTAACTGGACACAGAAATACTGAACCTGGCCACACTGAATCTGAGATTCACCATCTGGATTTGGAACACTTTCATATGTGGTACTGAAATCCGACACATATCCGATATGCAGCAGTGTGACTCGGCCTGAACAGCCAGATCGGAATTCATGTGACTTTTACACCAATTCAGCTCGACATTCCTCATAATTTCTGACGGCAGAGACTCTAACATCTGATGCTTCTGTACAAAACAATGAAAGCACCTCCCAACCGCTCCGAGTTCAGAGTGGTTTCGAGTTAAATGGGTGAACGTGGTGTGAATGAGGCTCCAGTGTCAAGAAGAGACAGTCTGACAGTAAAGTTTAAAGAAACAATTACATTTAAGGCTTTTATAGACACTCTAATCCAGAGCGACTTACAACCGTGCTCAGTGTTCTGTTGTGTTCTAGTACAGGAAGGTTAGAGTCTACCCGAACAAGGGCCAGTGCTGATAGCTAGAGAGATCCATACACAGACATATATAAAGCAAAAGTGCACTACCTGGCAACCCAACCCTGTGCTCATACCTATAGAGAAGAAGGGTCATTATAAGTGCAACACAAGCACATACACTTACATACACATAACTTACACATCTACTAGAGCTCACTCACTGAAGTGTGTTACACAGAGACGGGTCTTCAGTCTGCGTTTGAAGACCGCCAGTGGGAGTTCATTCCACCATCTGGGAGCCAGTATAGAGAAGAGTCTGGACACTTGTCTTCCCTGTGTCTTCAGGGATGGCGGGTTGAATCAAGCTGCACTTGAAGCTCGAAGGGTTTAAGGAGGGTGGCGCTGGTCCATTTTTGGTTTTGTAGGGATCAGAGTTTTAAATCGGATCTGGCAGCAACAGGAAGCCAGTGAAGGGAGCGCAGCAGTGGAGTGACGTTGGTGAACTTGGGAAGATTGAAGATGAGGCGTTCTGGATCAGTTGCAGGGGCCTGATGGCCCGCAGAGGAAGACCAGCCAGGAGGAGGGAGGAGAAGATACTGAATAGTTTGTGAGGGTCAGACGCCGAGTCTTCCAGTTTCCTCTTGTAGAAAGATGACTTCACAGTAGTCACTTCCTCTGAGAACCTGGAGAGGATGGTTTGGTAGGTGTGCAGGTCAGACTCGAGCTGGGAACTCCTCCACTTCCTCTCAGCTTTCCTCAGCTCTCTCCGGTTGCTACGCAGGACGTCTGACAATCAGGGGGCAGGTGGAGAAGATCTTGTTGACCTGGGGGAGAGAGAGGAGACAAATTCACCAGAGAGGTGTCGTTCACCAAAGCTGTGCAGCCAGTTGATGGAAGAACGGAGCCACAGACACAAATTGTAAAGAATTTATTTCCGAATTGGTTATCGGGTACCCAAACTTGGCCGTGCCGGAGACAGCCTTCTGCCAATTCGAACGTCCCTGTCTCTCTCTCCGGCACCTCGCCAAAGAGGTCCCTCTTATACAGTCTTTAGGTGTCCACAGCTGGAATACAATATCAACTAGCTCATAAGCAAAACAGAGTATCACACAATGACTTAATGTTTCCATATGTTACTATGTTTTTCTGACCAGTCTAGAGGTCAACCTGTCCAGAAAAAAAACAACAATATGAGGCCCTCTAAAGAAAAAAAAATCCAACCCTACTGGCCAGTTACTTCTTATATACGAGTACAATGCTAATATGTGAGGAGTAAAATATACGTCAGAGGAAAGCAAAGTGTCTGTAGCAGTGTTCAGGGAGAGAGAGGAAAAGGAGTCAGGGTGAGGGAGGGTAGTTGAAGCAAGAGAAGAGGGAGAGACGGAGCGCAGGTTACAGAGAGTGAAGGAAGAATGTGAAGGGGTGACATGGTCAGGATGAGCTGGACAGGACAGAGAGAAGGATAGAAAGTGATGATCTGAGCAGTGAAGAGGGGTTACTGTGACATCAGAGCAGGGGTAGGTCTAGTGAAGATCAGTTCCAGAGTGTTTCCACCTCGGTGCATTGGAGGGGATGGGTTGAGGGTGAGGTCGAAGGATGATCGTAGCGGTTCCAGGCAAGTTAACTGCAACTCGTCTGATGGGAGGTTGAAGTCACCGAGGAGAAAAAGCAGGGACCCATCAACAGGGAAGAGACTCAGAAGAGTGTCTAGCTCGTCAATGAAGTTACCTAGAGGACAGGGAGGACGATAAATGATATGAAGGTGAGTAGGTGAAGACACTGTAAGGTGAGGTATTGAAGTGGAGTGCCAGCCTGTCTCGGTGAAGTTAAAGGCAGAGGACAGAGCAGCTAGAGTTGATGAGTTCTCAGGGGTGATCCAAGTCTCCGTCAGAGCCAAGAAGTGCAAAGAGTGGTAGGATGCTAAAGCTGAGATGAAGTCTGCCTTCTGGACAGCAGATTGACAATTCCAGAGCCCACCTACCACCCTGGTCTGAGTAGGAGACGACCGCGGGGCGTAGATGAGGTTGCTGGTGTTGCGCTTCCTGTGGTGACCGTGAGATCTTCTCAGTCTGTGAGATGAAAGAACAGGTATTGTAAAGCACATAGTGGAGGAGCAGAAGTGTAAATATAAACACTGGTATAAATTATATGACAGAGATACTTAGCCAAGGTTGGAGGTAGACATCTGTGATGATGGGCCTCTTTCCACCGCTACGGACACCTGCTGAATATATGTGCCTTAAGCCACACCCTGCAGTTAACACCTTGGGCTAACCTGAAACCACAGCTGAGCCTAGTAATTACAATTCACTCTAGGTACAGCAAGCTAACAACTGTGACGATGGACAAATAGATTGTGATGTGCGCTGAACTAAAAGCAAGGCACAGTTTATTAAATAGGTTGTACTGAGACACAGCAACACCGAGAACAGGAAATACCATAAAGCTCAAAACTGAATCATAGTCAAAAAACAGACAATCAGACCAGGCAGAGGTATCAAGGGAAATAAACAAGGAGCATAAACAAGAGAATCAAAACAGAGTCAAAGTCAGACAAAGCAAGAACACTCAGTATGCAAAAGATTGGCAATACTTCCCAATGACCCCGTGCGAGAGAGAAGTATTTAACCAAATGGAAAAATGAACAACAGGTGGTCCAATCAGTATTCTGGAGATCTAGAGCGAGGCAACGGGGCGTGATTGGGTAAGGGTGAACACGTGACATCGGGTGGTGGATTATGGGAAATGGAGTCCAGGAGATCGGAGGTGAGAGGAGAACCAGCAGGCATGACAACAACACAGCCTAGCAACTGAATCTAAGCCTACCTTACTAACACAGGGAACAAATCCTAATCAGAACCCAGTAGCACACGAAACCATAAACCTGAACCAGAGACGTGACCGGGCTGAATAACGTGACCTGCTTACAGTGAACTGGAACACATTCTCAGTGGTAAGTCCAGCTGTCAGTCACTGGAACTCCATGATCGCTCCTGTGATGCTGGAGAAGATGAAGCTGAATCATCAGCAGTCATGACTGGTCACCTCTGGACGAGCCACGTGAAGCTCTGTTCTTCTGCACATGCGGGTCAGTTTAGGAGCTGATCTGTTCAGACTGATGTCGGATACACACCACAGTTAAAAGATCATGTGACCAGCCCAACAAGAGAATCAGATCTGGGCCACGCCTACCTGCTGTGTGAACGTAGCCGTACGTAAGCTCTTTATACCTGTCGATAAGGTCACATGATCACACCCATCACTCCGAACGTCATAGCACAGATGTTTTATCAGGTCTCATGGACTAATTCTGCTGCTGCTGCTGAACAGTGTAAGCTGGGGGTGTAAGAGGATATAGGTAATATTGATTATGGTGATATCATGCTTTGTGATTCTGTATCGATTCTCCGAAACACAGTATCGATTATCAATCAATAGTTTATAATCAGACATTTGGATCATTGACAGTGGATCATTTGGTACTGTGTTTAAACCCCTGACCACTAGATGGCAGTGTTCCCCACCATTAGACTGTTCAACTCCAACATAAACAAGCAGCATAGGAGCATATTAGCATTAGCAAGGTTAGCATTAGCAGTCCTATACACATGGTGGTGTGTTTATAATATGGGTTTTATATTTTATGATAAGTTATATTTTAAACCCCTGAACCCCAGCTCTAACCAGTACACAGCCTTAATGCACACCTGTAATAGAAACAACTCCAGCATGTTCAACTCTCATTTTAACTGGAGGAGTTTGCAGTGTGAACATGTGATCATTAGGTTATGTTAAATAAACATATGATATAAGAAAATAAAAAAGAATTCTGTTTGGTTTGAGTTCAAAAGCTATATATGTGTGTCCATTCTTAATGGCATATCCTTCCAAGCTCTGCCAGGTTGGATGGGGAGCGCCAGTATACAGCTAATTTCAGCCCCTTTCACGCATGTTCCATTGGACTGGGCTCTGGCTGGGCCACTCAAGGACATTCACAGACTTTCTCTGAAGCCTCTTTGTTCTCTTGGCTCCATGCCTCATGCTGTTGTCATGACTCTGAGATCTAGGGCACTAGAGCCGGTTTTCTCCAGGGATCTCTGTGTACTTAGATGCATTCATATTGCCCTCTATCAGGACCACTCACCCCAGTTCCACTGCTGAAAAACATCCCCACCTTATGACCCTGCCACCGCCATGTTTCACTGTAGGGACATCATTAGCCAGGTGAAGAGCAGTGCCTGGTTTCTTCCAGATGTGACGCTTGGGAGTCTCGTTTCTCATGGATTGAGAGTCCTCTAGCTGCCTTTTGACAAACTCCAAGCGGGCTATCCTGACCTTTTAGTAAGGAGTGGCTTCCATCTGGCCACTCCACCATAAAGGTGTGATTTGTGGAGGGCTGCCTGAATGGTTGATCTTCGTATATGTTCTCCCATCTCCACAAGGATATGCTAGAGGCCCGTCTTCCCTGATGGCTCAGTTTGGCTCGGCGGCCAGGTCTAGGAAGATTTCTGGTGGTTCCAAATTTCCATTTATGAATGATGGTGGCCACTGTGCTCTTTGGGACCTGTAAGGTAGCAGCAAGTTTCTGTCCCCTTCTCCAGATCTACGCCTTAAACAATCCTGTTTCTGAGGTCTGCAGATAATCCTTTGACTCCATGGCTTGGAGTTGGCTTTGACATGCACTGTCCATTATGGGACCTTATATAGGCAGGTGTTGGAAATCCCCAATCTTGTCCAATGAATTAAATTTACCACAAGTGGACGCCATTTATGTAAGCACCATTTCAAGCAGTACCAGTGGAAACAAAATGCAACCCTGGTCACTCTTGAGACATATGGGTCATATTAAATGGTGTGCACACTTATGTACAAATTTAACATTTAGATTTTTAATAAATTAATGTCTAAAACATGCGTTTACTTTGTCATTGTGGCTGTTTGGTGTGGAACTGTGAGACAAACACTCTAAATAAGTCTATTGTAGGATATTTCTGTACTGTAATAAAGCGGAGAGGGTGGAATGGCTGTGCAGATTTTCCAGCTTGATTGTATACAGGTGTGAATAAAGCAGATATGAGTTCATCAACACTTTATTTTATTATCTGTACATGACTGTGTGAGTTTAATCAGTTCTTTATTGTAGATCTTCCACTGATTCATCTTCATCATCTTCATCTCCAGACCAGAGACGTACAGAGTAAACTACAGACCATTCAAACACAGAGCTCTTCTAAACACCTACCAAACATTCCACACACACCCCAACACACCTACACACATCCACCTATTCAGACTACAGCAGTTTAGCTCCGCCCACTCACACTGAAGGAGTGTTTCAGCCTGAACTGCTCTTTAAATGAAGCACAATACAGCACAGCCAATCAGAACAGAGCTCATTTACATATATCAGTCTTAAAGGCTCAGTAATATAAACAGTCTGTTTAACTGTAAGAGATAAAGAGAGTTTATAAAATCACCAAATTAATTATTTACATTTTTATCATCTTACAGAATCAATATTTAATAAACCCACATAAACACTATACAGAGAGAGAGAGAGAGAGAGGGGGGGGGGGGGGGAGAGGGGGGGGGAGAGAGAGAGAGAGGGAGAGAGAGAGGGGAGAGAGAGAGAGAGAGAGAGAAGATAGATAGAGAGATAGAGAGATATTCATAGAGAGAGAGAGAGAGAGAGAGAGAGAGAGAGAGACAGAGAGAGAGAGAGAGATACAGAGAGAGAGAGAGAGAGAGAGAGAGAGAGAGAGAGAGAGAGAGAGAGAGAGGGAGAGAGAGGGAGAGAGGGAGAGAGAGAGGGAGAGAGAGACAGAGAGGGAGAGAGAGAGGGAGAGAGAGACAGAGAGGGAGAGAGAGAGGGAGAGAGAGAGAGAGAGAAGGTTATTCCCTCACACACACTGAGCCATAATAAACATAGAACCCAGCGTGGAGCGGTTCAGTGAATGAGGTGTAGAAGGTGTGGAGGTGAGTCAGTGTGTGTGGATCAGAGGAGACTCTGTAGAAGGACAGAGTGCCGGCCGGACAGTCCACATACACTCCTACTCTCTTACAGTCGGAGGGAGGAACAGAGACAGCAGTGATGATATTATTGTGACGGACAGTGTAACTGTTATTAGAGCACTCCAGACTCCAGGACTTTACATTCCATCCAAACCCACAATCAGCTCCGCCTCCTTTCCTGCTGATTGATTTATATGACACTGATATATAAACCTTCCCGCTCCACTCAGCCTCCCAATAACAGCGTCCAGTCAAACTCTCTCTACTCAGAACCTGCCACCACCCATCAAATCTCTCTGGATGATCACGATACGGCTGATATCCCACATACTCCACCTTCCTGTTCCCGTCAGACAGAGAGAGATAACTGTTCACTGTGTTAGGATCCAGAGTGACCTCACAGGAATCTGCAGAGAGAGAGAGAGAGAGAGAGAGAGAGAGAGAGAGAGAGAGAGAGAGAGAGAGAGAGAGAGAGAGAGAGAGAGAGAGAGAGAGAGAGAGAGAGAGAGAGAGAGAGAGAGAGAGAGAGAGAGATCTGTCATTTATTCATCCCTCGTTCCTCCCAGAGTCCCAGTCATTTTCGACCCAAACCCAGCAGTAATGTTCCCGAGAGCCTCCAAACTAAGGGTAGGCCCACAGACGCTAAACTACAGTCATACTGACCCGCACTCGTTTACTCATCCCTCGTTCCTCACTGACCAAGCTGCGCGAACATCCCGCGTTTTCTTCAGGAAATGCACTGTTCTAGTTATGGTTGCGCATTGTATATTCTTCTTATTATTATTTTTATTACATATTCTTCTTCTTTTATTATTTTTCTCCCGTTTCTTTGCAGACTAACTCTCCCTGCAGTTTTCGAGATATCGACTCCGTTCCAGCTCCTTATCGTCCGGTATGATCCGCTGATGTGGGCTTGTATACAGCTGTGTGATCGGACGCACAGATTCCGAGTAGGAAGGAATTGTCCCAGAATTTTTCTCCCATAGAGAATGAATAGGATGGAAAATTGTTTGCCTCTGTACTCTACTCCCACTCGACCTAGAGACTCCAAATCGGATACAAGGGCTTAGGGCGAAGCAGGCATTCAGTGATGGATTGACCCACACTTGTTCATTTCTCCTTTTTTTTTTCCACATCCCTCGTTCCTCCCATATAGTCCCAGTCATTTTTGGACCCAGCTAAAGCCTGCTGTTTTGTTCGCCTGAGAGGCGCGTAACTTCACACACACACTAAGGGGAGGTCCCCAAGCACTAATCCCCAGCTGTACTGACCCACACTCCTCTATCTGTCGTTTATTCATCCCTCGTTCCTCCCATAGAGTCCCAGTCATTTTGGACAACATCTAGCAAACACTCCGTAAACAACCCTGACACCATAGCAGCAGCCTAGCAACCCCTTAGCAGCCACCTGAGACATCATAGTAACTGGCTAGCAACACCATAGCAACCACCTGGGATACCATAGCAACCGCTTAGCAACCACTTTGGGCGCCACAGCAACTGCTTATCAACACCTTAGCAACCGCCTGGGATATCATAGCAACACCATAGAAACACCCGAGCAACCACCTAGCAACACCATAGCAACCACCTAACAACACCTTAGCAACCACCTGGGATACCATAGCAACCGCTTAGCAACCAGCTTGGGCACCACAGCAACCGCCTAGCAACACCTTAGCAACCACCAGGAATATCATAGCAACTGCCTAGCAACACCTTAGCAACCGCCTAGGATACCATAGCAACCACCTAGCAACACCATAGCAACCACCTGGGATACCATAGCAACCGCTTAGCAACCAACTTGGGCACCACAGCAACTGACTATCAACACCTTAGCAACAACCTGGGATATCATAGCAACTGCCTAGCAACACCCTAGCAACCGCCTAGCAACACCATAGCAACCACCTGGGATACCATAGCAACGGCCTAGCAACACCTTAGCAACCACCTAGGACACCTTAACAACCACCTAGAAACACCATAGCCACCACCACAAATACCATAGCAACCACTTAGCAACAACTTAGCTGCCACCTAGCAACGACCTGGAATACCAAAGCAACCACCTAGCAACACCTTAGCAACCACTTAGCAACACCATAGCAACCACCTGGGATACCATAGCAACCACCTTAGCAACCGCCTAGCAAATGCCTGTGATACCATAGCAACCACCCAGCAACACCTTGGCAACCACCGAGCAACACCATAGCAACCACCTAGCAACACCATAGCAACCACCTAGCAACCGTCTAGCAACACCTTAGCAACCTGTTGTATTAATAAAGAGTTGAAAGGTAAATAATTGTGAGTATGAAATGAAAGCGTGTACAGATTACAGTTCATAAACAGAAATATCTTTAGTTCTGTTAGACTGTAATATTCACTGTGAGCTAGTTAAAAGTTCCAGACCGTATAATAAAACACTGGAATATGGAATAATAAAGTGGAATAAGGAGAATAAAACCGAAGATGGAATGGGAGCTCATTAATCCATTCTGATAGAGATTATTTCTTGGACTCCATCATGTGTAAAAACATGAGGAGTCTATTTTTACTGGATTAAAGTTCTCCAGTCGGACTGATGGGTAGATCATCAGATAATGGCTGTGTGTGTGCAGATGGAGGAGAATCTAAAATGGCGGCTGTAGTTTTTACTGATCTATACTGAATGGAGCTAAAGGGACCTGGAAGAACACAGAAACTACACTTCCCATAATTCCCTCTGTCACTCCGAGAAGGAGCTCCGGGAATCAGGAGTGTAAGGAAGGCACAGCTTTAACCCCCCCCCTACCCCCCCCCCCACCCCACAGCTTTAAACCCCGCACAGCTTAAACAACTTTATCACAGAGATGGGGTTTAGCGTTTGGGGGTTCAGTGTTTGGGGGTTCAGTGTTTGGGGGTTCAGTGTTTGGGGGTTCAGTGTTTGGGGGTTCAGTGTTTGTTCTCAGATTAAACTTAATCACATTTCCAGAACTTAACTGGTTATCTGGTTAGCTGGGCGCTAATGCGCTGTAAGAGCCGCTGTTCTGTAATGAGACTCTTTTACAGTCATAATATGATATTTCATCTTCTGGTGTCACTAACACTCTACAGACTCCACACTCACCTCCTGTTCCATGACCACACTGACCTACAGTCACTAACACTCTACAGACTCCACACTCACCTCCTGCTCCATGACCACACTGACCTACAGTCACTAACACTCTACAGACTCCACACTCACCTCCTGCTCCATGACCCCACTGCCCTACAGTCACTAACACTCTACAGACTCCACACTCACCTCCTGCTCCATGACCTCACTGACCTACAGTCACTAACACTCTACAGACTCCACACTCACCTCCTGCTCCATGACCTCACTGACCTACAGTCACTAACACTCTACAGACTCCACACTCACCTCCTGCTCCATGACCGCACTGACCTAGTCACTAACGCTCTACAGACTCCACACTCACCTCCTGCTCCATGACCACACTGACCTACAGTCACTAACACTCTACAGACTCCACACTCACCTCCTGCTCCATGACCCCGCTGACCTACAGTCACTAACACTCTACAGACTCCACATTCACGTCCTGCTCCATGACGGCACTGACCTACAGTCACTAACACTCTACAGACTCCACATTCACCTCCTGCTCCATGACCCCACTGACCTACAGTCACTAACACTCTACAGACTCCACACTCACCTCCTGCTCCATGACCACACTGACCTACAGTCACTAACACTCTACAGACTCCACATTCACGTCCTGCTCCATGACGGCACTGACCTACAGTCACTAACGCTCTACAGACTCTACACTCACCTCCTGCTCCATGACCGCACTCACCTACAGTCACTAACCCTCTACAGACTCCACATTCACCTCCTGCTCCATGACCACACTGACCTACAGTCACTAACACTCTACAGACTCCACATTCACCTCCTGCTCCATGACCCCACTGACCTACAGTCACTAACACTCTACAGACTCCACACTCACCTCCTGCTCCATGACCGCACTGAGCTACAGTCACTAACGTTGTACAGGCTCCACACTCACCTCCTGCTCCATGACCACACCGACCTACAGTCACTAACACTCTACAGACTCCACACTCACCTCCTGCTCAATGACCCCGCTGACCTACAGTCACTAACACTCTACAGACTCCACACTCACCTCCTGCTCCATGACCTCACTGACCTACAGTCACTAACACTCTACAGACTCCACACTCACCTCCTGCTCCATGACCGCACTGACCTAGTCACTAACACTCTACAGACTCCACACTCACCTCCTGCTCCATGACCGCACTGACCTACAGTCACTAACTCTCTACAGACTCCACATTCACGTCCTGCTCCATGACGGCACTGACCTACAGTCACTAACACTCTACAGACTCCACATTCACCTCCTGCTCCATGACCCCACTGACCTACAGTCACTAACACTCTACAGACTCCACACTCACCTCCTGCTCCATGACCACACTGACCTACAGTCACTAACACTCTACAGACTCCACATTCACGTCCTGCTCCATGACGGCACTGACCTACAGTCACTAACGCTCTACAGACTCTACACTCACCTCCTGCTCCATGACCGCACTCACCTACAGTCACTAACCCTCTACAGACTCCACATTCACCTCCTGCTCCATGACCACACTGACCTACAGTCACTAACACTCTACAGACTCCACATTCACCTCCTGCTCCATGACCCCACTGACCTACAGTCACTAACACTATACAGACTCCACACTCACCCACTAACTGCTCCAGGCTATGACGCACTGAGGGAATTACCAGTTGCACTACAGTCACTAACGTTGTAACTACAGGCTCCACACTCACCGGTCCTGCTCCATGACACACCGACCTACAGTCTTCACTAACACTCTACAGACTCCACCGACTCAGTCCACAACGCTATTGACTCCTGCTCATGACCCCGCTGACCTACAGTCACTAACACTCTACAGACTCCACACTCACCTCCTGCTCCATGACCTCACTGACCTACAGTCACTAACACTCTACAGACTCCACACTCACCTCCTGCTCCATGACCGCACTGACCTAGTCACTAACGTTGTACAGGCTCCACACTCACCTCCTGCTCCATGACCGCACTGACCTACAGTCACTAACACTCTACAGACTCCACACTCACCTCCTGCTCAATGACCCCGCTGACCTACAGTCACTAACACTCTACAGACTCCACACTCACCTCCTGCTCCATGACCTCACTGACCTACAGTCACTAACACTCTACAGACTCCACACTCACCTCCTGCTCCATGACCGCACTGACCTAGTCACTAACGCTCTACAGACTCCACACTCACCTCCTGCTCCACTACCACACTGACCTACAGTCACTAACGCTCTACAGACTCCACACTCACCTCCTGCTCCATGACCCCACTGACCTACAGTCACTAACACTCTACAGACTCCACACTCACCTCCTGCTCCATGACCTCACTGACCTACAGTCACTAATGCTCTACAGGCTCCACATTCACCTCCTGCTCCATGACCCTACTGACCTACAGCCACTAACGCTCTACAGACTCCACATTCACCTCCTGCTCCATGACCACACTGACCTACTCTACAGACTCCACATTCACCTCCTGCTCCATGACCACACTGACCTACAGTCACTAACGCTCTAGACTCCACACTCACCTCTTGCTCCATGACCCCAATGACCTACAGTCACTAACACTCTACAGATTCCACACTCACCTCCTGCTCCATGACCCCACTGACCTACAGTCACTAACACTCTACAGACTCCACATTCACCTCCTGCTCCATGACCACACTGACCTACAGTCACTAACACTCTACAGACTCCACATTCACCTCCTGCTCCATGACCACACTGACCTACAGTCACTAACACTCTACAGATTCCACACTCACCTCCTGCTCCATGACCCCAATGACCTACAGTCACTAACACTCTACAGACTCCACATTCACATCCTGCTCCATGACCGCACTGACCTACAGTCACTAACACTCTACAGACTCCACACTCACCTCCTGCTCCATGACCCCACTGACCTACAGTCACTAACACTCTACAGACTCCACACTCACCTCCTGCTCCATGACTGCTCTGACCTACAGTCGGTGGTTCTGCTCTAACCCTACAGAACTGCTGCTACTGTTTAACCAGAGAGAGAGACCAGGTCAGTTCCCTTCTCTAGCTCAGTAAAGTAGCTCGGTAAAGTTCAGCTGATATTTGGCGGATTTTCATGTTTGGCTCCTCCTACTGCTCACAGAGAACCTAATAAAAGCCCTGAAACTGTATTTACCCAAAACAAACTACAGTCGTTACATCACTTTAGAGTTCTCGATCTTTCCCTCCGCCGAGTACGTTTGATTACTACAGCCAGATCCACTGCAGCAGGGCTGAATACAGTAAGGGACCGTCTGTAAAGTGCAGGTTATGTTTAAAATCTACAGGATTTAGAGAGATGGGGAGTCTATTGATGTTATTTATAGAGACTACAGAAATGAAATATGAAATTCAGTGAAATGAAATACACAGATAATGTAAAAGACATACACTGTAAAACTTAACCAACACCTGCCATAACTTCATTTATTAAATCACATCTGACCAACACACTACACCTTCAGTTTGGTAAGACATGCTTTGGTTAAATTGTAGTTATTTTTATAAGTAATGAATTTTAGGACTGTTTGAGACTCTTTACTCATCCTGTGCTGGACTTGCTGGACCAATCTGACCTGGCCATGTTGCCAGGTGTTTCTCTGGTACATTATTTTGGGAACAGTGAACAGCTGGTTTCTAATAGTTCTAAATCCGCTCTCTGACTCACACGCACCTACAACCTTCTTTCTGAAGGCCAGAGAGCTTCTTGGACCCGACTATGGTAATACCACTAACCTCAACAATCAGGAACAAACCAAACTAAATCTCTGAGGTTTAAATTAGACCAGCTCCTCCAGAATCCTCCTAACCATGTTCTGATTGTTAGCAGCTGGTGGTGGAGCACCCGACTCTGATTTAGGGGTTTTAAGCAGTAATAAATGTGGAGATGTCCTTATTTGGCATATAGTAAATTTTCCACATGACTATTTACTGTATCTTACTGATCTACAGGGTGGAGTATGATGGGTGTCTGTACACTGGAAGAGACATTTGATCTGGACAGTACCTGGACATCTCTCAGTAGTAATTCTGAATATTTCTGGTTTATTAGAACTGGTGATGTGCCAGTACCAGTATTTCCAGTATGAGCATGTTTTAGTACTGGCTGATACCGAGTCCAGTATCATACTGAATTACTGAACTCAGTGACGTTAGTGTTAGTGTAAATGAGTGCAGCTGCACAGTTAACCGGTTAAATCCAGTTTACACTGAAGTGCATTAGCGCGCTATGCTAACTACACTGATTATCTTGGATGGAGCAGCACTGCAGTGGAGAACAGCAGGTTCTGTTCCAGGTCAGAACAGCTGTCGGTAAAGTATCCATCTTAGTTCTGACCCTCCAGGGACAGCAGGACGAAGAGATGAGGCTAACACGTCCAAGGAGTTCACGGTTTAGCTCGTAGACTCTCTGGCTGGTAGAGCTGTAGTTTCTGAGCGTCACTTTTTTACAGTCCAGACATTATTTAAAAAATCAATGTATAATAACTCTCTCTCTTACACACACACGTTTTATGCAGATAAGTACAAAAACCCCAACTGTGCATTACTCAGATTAACACCTGTTCCTACATTAACTCAAATCATAATCTACACCCATAAAACACACCTCCTACTACATATCTGACACACTCCGCACTACATGCTTATCACACTGCTTATCATCCTAACACGTCACACATTAAACTGTTACATGGACCATATGTGGTACTGGATCTCAGGAAAAATATAATAAGATACAAAACCACCTTAAAAATTTAAAATCAGATACGTCTTTTACATAAACTCACCTAACAGACACTGACCAACACAAACTGAAGTCTTCTTATTTTAACCACACCTTTACAGCTCATTACAACTCTAAACAAAGAGGCGTGGCCTCCTACACACATCACTCCCAACACCACTATCACAGACCCTGAAGGACCATTTATTATTATAAATATCACTATTACAGATATACAATAACCACCACACATATCTATGGCCATAATACTGACAATCCCACCTTTTACCAAAACCTCTTCAACCAACCTTTCAGATTCACCCATTATTACTGGTGGTGATTTTACACAGTCACTGATCCAGTCTTATAGAATAACCAATTAAACCCCCTCATAACTGGAAATCTACAGAAACAATAACACAGGTCATGAGCCTGTCTGGTCTTACTGATGGTTGGTGAATAAAACACCCAAACACAGAAGGATTTACACTCCACTGAATCAACGAATCAGATTCAATGAATCAGAATATCATACATACACAGATTCACCACATTATAATAAGTGACCACGCCCCCATCTCCACCATAAGGAAGGAAGAACAAACCGGCTCTGAGATGGAGCTTTAATACATCCTTACTTAATGATCCCACATTTTCAACTTTCACCAAAAGAGAGTGGGCATCCTTCCTAGATATAAACGATTCCCCAGAAATCCAATCTACAACACTCAGGGAAACTGGTAGCAGTCATAAGAGGAAAAATCATATCATATTCTACATATAATAAAAGGAAGAACACAGAAAAAGAACTGAAATTAGAGCAAAGAATTAAAGAAATAAAAACCATAATAGTAAACACCCCCACAGAAGAACCACAGAGAGTTAAGAACAAACATCTCAAACAAATAAACATCTCAAATAAACAAAGAAAAAACAATTATCACAGTAATCCAGAACCCAGTCGAACTAAATAACACATTCCGAAATTTATTTGTAAATCTAAAATCATTAATCATCCATAATCACGACCCAAAATCGGAAGATAAACACTTCTCAAAAATATGAATCTACCTAAACTAACAGAAGAACAAAAACAGACAACAGAAGAGCCGATATCATTAGAAGAATTCCACAAAGCATTCAATCAAACGCCCAACAATAAAGCACCTGGTCCGGACGGTTTCCCAGCTGAATTTACAAACATCTCTGCACAATATTATCACCACTCTTTAATAAATTAATAAAATAAATAAAGTAAAATATACAATTAGCTACTGATATGAATACAGCTACAACCTCCCTCCACCTTAAACTTAAAGACCCTACCACACCCTCCAGTTACCGACCTCTCTCACTCATCAACACCAACACAAAAGTTATAATCAGAACTCTAATAGACTAGAAACAGTAATCCATATCTAATCCACCTGATCAAACAGGTTTCATCAAAGACAGACAGTCCTCCACCAACATGCGCAGACTCCTCAACATGACCCACAGTGCTACCGCTCAGAAATCACAAACCGCAGTCAGAACCCTCGATCCAGAAAGAGCTTCTGATAGAGTAAACTGGAAATTCTTCTTCACCACATCACACAGACTTGGCTTCAGGAATCATTTATACAATGGATAAAGATCCTACACACCTCACCTATGGACACTGTAACCACGGTAACCTCACAACGTTTCACAGAGGTAAATCCCTCCCCATTTATTCACCATATTTATAGAACCTTTAGCTGCAGCAGTACGTCAGAACATAAACATGAATGGACTTCAGACATCACATACCCAACACAGAATTAGTCTGAACACGGTGACATTTTACATCATCCTCAATAAAATAAATGATTAAAACTACTGAAAATGACTCTAAGATCTCAGACTACTCCGGTAATGGGTCTAAATCTGCTTTTCTACCATTAAATAAAACCTACGTCACACTCCAATTCAGACACACTCTAATCCACTGAACACTAATTTCAGTACATATTTAGGTGTTAAAATTTCCCCCCAGCTGTCAGAATTACCCCGCCTCAATTACACCCCCTTCTGGAAACAATAAGCAACGACCTTCAAAGGTGGGTAAACCTTCCTCTCTCACTCAGAGGTACAATAACCCTTATTAAAATGACTGTACAGCCCAAAGTCCATTACCTGTCCTCAATGCTTCCTGTAGCTCCTCCCACAAACTGGTTTAAGTCTTTAGGTACAGCTGTCTCTAAATACCTGAAAAAATAAACCACCTAGAATCAAACTTACCCCACTGCAGAACCCAAACACACATGGAGGCTTAGAAGCCCCAAACTCTGACAGCTATGTTCTTACAACTCCATTACAGTATATCCTAAAATGGATTAACCCTGATCAGACTGACAGTACATGGACTGACACTGAACAAACCCAGTGCAAAGATATCAGGATCTACCACACCTACCGTTTATCAGCCACACACTCAAAAAGATCCCTGTTTCAAAAACCCAACAACAGAACAACTCTGACGGCATGGTCAGACTCTACAGCATTAATTCAGCTCACCCTGACCTCCTGTGGATATTAGAGAAACAACCTCAAATCTCACTCCACCAGCTAAAAACACCCTGGAATCACGTCACTACCCAGAGCTCACAAATTAATCAGACAACTGAACTCCAAATAGAACAACTGATCTGCCTCCATTAAATATTCAACCAAGTTATCAAGGTATATTAATAAAAATAACTGAACCAGACTCACTAAGAGAAATTATTAACTGGCTTTACTGTTTACAAATAGACTGAGGTGTATTTAAAGTTTTACCTGGACTCAGGTAGACTTATAGTCTGACCGCACACGTTTAGTAAACAGGTGTTCAGTAAAATAAAAAATAAAATAGTTTAAAAATAGAATTATTAATACAAAATACAAATAATGTTTATATAAATAATATAAAAAATAGATATAAATATCACCAGTAATATCCAAATACTGATCTGGACTGTTCGACCTTCCCTAAACCTGAAAGTAAACTCAACCCATCGCCTGAACACAGTGGACTTACCCAAACACGACCGCCAACTTCCAGAGACTTACAGTACAGAGACACTCGGAGACCCCCACTCCCACACACTCAGAACCACAGACCAGAGCAGTCCTGCTGGTGGAGGAGGCTAGCGGGCGGTGTGGTAAAGAACTAGCTCCTTCTTAGACATGGAGAGAGATCTGACCTACAGTTCAGTGCAGCAGGATGTGGCGGGGGTATCTTGCCCCTCCTAGTGGGGGTATTAGTTAATAACTCTACCTTAGACGACTGGGAAGCAAACGGATCCAAGTCCCCACCCCCAGTACAATTGTGTCTTCACATGTACCCAGGTGTTACGAGTATTCATCCCCCCGCATCAACGAGTGGCCAACGCCGACGCCCCGATTTAGCGAGGTCTCGAGCAGTCCACACTGTGTGTGCAGGTACCTGTTGTTGCCCACTATCCTGCCAGTCTAAAAAACTAACCCCTGAACACCGGTAAGTCAAAATGGATGTAAAGGTGAGGTAGTAGCAGATATGGTGAGGTGGGCTTCGGAAAACTTTAACACAGTGGCAACCCGAAGTGCTAATCTTAATTATGCTATGTCTGTGTACAGACTTATAACTTCTCCCTCCCTCCCCCCCTCCCCCCCCAGATCAGAACAGGACAGGTGAGACGCCCTCACCCCAAGGTAAGTGTTCAGAGTTAGTATGGAATGCAGAGCACACACAATGTTGGCACAAAAGGTAAACAAACAACCTCTGAATGAGAAACCAGTTGTGTTATTTATTCTATAGAGATTATTCTGTTTGTTTTGTTCCAGGTGTAGCAGAAATATATATATATTTTTAATAATAAAAATATCAGGAGAGAAACAGATTACAGTGTCACCCTTATTTTCAGTTTCACTTGTCCCACAGTTAAAGAGTCTGAACAGTTTAACATATCAAACCCACATGTTTGGCCAGTGATGAAGTGAAGTGTACTCAGTCTTTATGAAGCAGGTTATGAAAAGCCTTCTAACTCTCTCAGGTCAAGTCTCTCAAATTCCTCCGCCCAGACCAGAACAGTACAGGAGACTATTCCCTCTAACTGGGGAGGTGCGCCGCTGAGAGGAGGTCGTCTGAATGGCAGGAAACTTTTACCTGTCCGGATCTTCCACTGACACGGAACAGCAGACCCATCCAAGGCTCTCACAGCCAACGTGAATGCGGTATCCGAGCAGGCTACCAGCTACGAGCGCTAACTCAGTCCGACACAAAACCCGTTCAGCTTTATCTTATCTTTAGTGTGCTGCAGCGTAAACACACAGAACAGCGCACTGAGGAGTAAAACTAGCACGAGCTGGATCAGCTTTCACTCATAGCAGCGCTATAAAGTCCTCCACTGCCCTCACCCGGTGCTGACGGAGTCTCGAACTTTCCTCCGTCCAGGATGAAGCTTAGCATAGCCGCCATTACACACGCCGCGCTACAGCCGAGCTCCTCCTGAGCCGGTTCTTCACTCAGATATCCCTGGGAATCAGCTAAATGAGTCCTCAGGACTCCACAGCTCTCCTCAGGCTGGTGCTTGTAAAAAAAAAACCCGAACTTTTAAAACTTCAAACTGTTTTTACAGAAATAGCCCCGCGCTCGCGCTGCTCTCCGAACTGCGAGATCGTCGTTTCTCTCTCAGCTCTATTTAGCTACGCCCCAATCAGCAAGCCTCCGGCCTCTGATTGGCTACTGCAGCAATCATCACAACCCTTTCACGATCCGACTGCTGCACTTAAGCACACACTCAGTGTGAATTTAGAAGAAAATATAAAATATTTCTTACACATTTGTACACTCCACAAGGAGAACGGAGCAGACGAGGCCCGGTGGGAGAACCATGCCTCCCCCTTACTGAGCAGAGCAGGATGCAGCTACAGCAGAGCAGTCTCTATCAGAGGACCCACACTGCTGTTCCGGTCACAGTGGGGGTAGTGATGGGTACAGCAGCTCTTTTAGAAGAACTGAATCATTAGAATCAATTCACTAAAAAGATTCGTTCACCGAATCGTTCAGTGCTTGGCAGGAGGAGCCTGCGACTCCGACCCACCTAACTGCTACACGGCTGAACGGTTCATGTTTCAGTTTAGTTCACTGCTTCCGGGACCAGGAGAGAGAGTGTTGATTGAAAGCCAAAGTTTGATTGACAGATTCATGACTTTCTTTGGATGTGACAGTACAAGTGAAAATTTGCCTTCAAAATCACAGACAGTATTCTCACATGACAATGCAGCTATAATATAGAACAAGTAAACAATAAAAACTATAATACCCTTTGGAGTAAAAGCTTAACGTTGTTTTATTTTGTACTTGATTCAGTTTTTGCCATTTTTTTGCTCTGCTAATCATATTGTGTTCTTCTATTAATATATTTGTTGCCATAATCTGAAATATTTAATAAGCTCATTCATATTTTATTTCTGCAATTTTAATTCTATTCATAACCTTGACATTTGTATATTTGTTCTACCACAGTTTTTTCAGCCATTAATCTCTCACTTATGTTTATTTCTATTGCTACTTGTTTTATACAGTACTTGTTACATGACATTTTAAGTTTGTTTCTAGAAACTAAATCTGTTAAAACAAGGGGGAGGTGTGTGTTTATGTTTATATGGCTTGACTCCATGTGAGTGAGTGGCAGCGCAAACGTGAATCACGTCCTCAGCAACAGTTCTCTGGGTGGCAGCGCGAATGTGAATCACAGAGTCGGTACGATCAGTGAACGAATCAGTGAGTGAACGGGAGCCCTCAGTTCAGTGAACGAATCACTGAGCAAGCACAGTTCCCTCGCAATGAGAGTCTCCGCCACCAGATTCGCGGGTGATTCAGTGATTCACAGACCACACAGCAGTTCCCCTGCCGGCCTGCACGGTCGCTGCTGAGCTCAACTACTGAACTGAGAAAGGAACGAATCAGCCGAGGAAGTGATTCGATTCAGTACGTTCACTCAAATGATTCGTTCATTCCGGTCGCCCTCTCCCCCAACCAATCAGAACAGGGGAAACTTTGATTGACATGTAATCACCCAATCAGTATTGTTATACTGCTCCAGTACTCCAAAACATGAGGAACACTTCTCAGACAGATGTGTGATCTATCTAACTTTTAAATGGACAGTGTACACCATCTCAGGACAGACCACCCCCCCCCCCCCCCCAGCCTAATACCAAGTATTAGGCTGAGGGTGCCAATACTTTTGTCCAGCCCATTTTTGGAGTTTTGTGTAAAATGATAATTGATTTGACTTTTTTTTTCATTCTCTTTTGTGTTTTTTCATTGCAAGCAAAATAAATGAAGATATTAATACCAAAGCATTTGTGATTGCAATCATTTTCTGGAAGAAATTGAGTATTATCTGACAGAATTGCAGGGGTGCCAATACTTTTGGCCAGCACTGTACCTACTAGGAGTGTACATTACCAGACTCATCCTGATACAATACTCCATTTATTTTCTTTAGTCAATAATATGATCATTATTAATACCTTATTTTCCCCGATTCGGTTCGATACTGGTTCGCTTTAATACACTGTAATGTTTCTATGAACTAACGAACACAAATAAAATATAATCTGAACATTTTATTAATTAGGGATAAAGGATTTGTCTTTTCTAAAACTGAAACGTTTCCACAGATCAAAGATCAGAATGATCTTTAGATGGAAATAAAAACAGCAGGTCTGAAGATAGTGTTAGATTCACAGCACTGTCCGCGCTGGAGTAACTCCTCACAGACGGAAGGCCAGGAGGAGTTACTCCAGCGCGGAACAGTGCTGTGAATCTAACACTATCTTCAGACCTGCTGTTTTTCAGTTCCGAGTGAAAGATCAGCTCTCTGATCTTTTGATCTGTGGAAACGTTTTCAGTTTTAGAAAAGACAAATCCTTAAGTCCCTAAAATAATTATAAAATGTTCAGATTATATTTTATTTGTGTTTCGTTAGCTTCATAGAAAACATTTACAGGTATTAAAGCGAACCAGTATCGAACCGAATCGGGGAAAATAAGGTATTAATAATGATCATATTATTGACTAAAGAAAATAAATGGAGTATTGTATCAGGATGAGTCATGGTACTGTACACTCCTAGTAGGTACAGTGCTGGCCAAAAGTATTGGCACCCTGACAATTCTGTCCAGATTATACCTTTCATTTCCTTCCAGAAAATGATTGCAATCCACAAATGCTTTGGTATTAATATCTTCATTTATTTTGCTTGGACAATGAAAAAACACAAAAGAGAATGCAAAAAAAAAGTCAAATCAATTATCATTTTACACAAAACTCCAAAAATGGGCTGGACAAAAGTATTGGAACCCTCAGCCTAATACTTGGTATTAGGCTTTGGGGGGGGGGGGGTGGGTTGGGGTGGTCAGTCCTGAGAATGGTGTTAATGACTGCTGTGCGCATTTAAAGTGTGTGTTCAGATCACACATCTGATCACTGAGAAGTGTCCTCATGTTTTATGGCTAGTACTGTTAGCAGTATAACAATAATGATTGGTTGATTACAATGTCCTCATGCGAAAGTTTCCCCTTTTCTGTGTCATGAACTAAAACTATGGGGGATAAAGGGCGACCGGAATGAAACGAACATTTGATTGTGAACATGTGCTTAATTCCGAATACTTCCTCGGCTGATTCGTTCCTTATCTCAGTTCAGTAGTTGAGTAGCTCAGTGCAGCGACCGTGCAGGCCGGCAGGGGAACTGCCGTGTGTGGTCTGTGATCATCTGTGAATCACCGCGAAATCTGTGGCGGAGACTCTCATTGCGAGGGAAACTGTGCTTTGCTCAGATGATTCCCCGTTCACTGAACTGAGGGCTCCCGTTGCACTCACGATTCCGTTCACTGCTCTGACCGGACTCTTGTGATTCACATTCCGCAGCTGACTACCAGAGAGAGTGTATGCTCGAGAGACGTGATTCAGCGTTTGCAGCGGCCACTAACTCACATGGAGTCAAGCCCAGTATCAAAACATTAAACACACAGGGCACCCCTTGTTTTAAACAGATTTAGTTTCTAGACACAAAACTTACAAATGATCATGTAACAAGTACTGTATATAAAACAAGTTACGTAATAGAAATAAACATAATGTGAGCTGCTGAGCTTAATGGCTGAAAACAACTGTGGAGAGTAGAACAAATAGATACAAATGGGTCAGGTTATGAATAGAACGTAAAAATTGGCAGAAATAAAATATGAATGAGCTTTATTAAATATTTCAGATTTATGCCAACAATTTATTAATAGAAGAACACATTTTGATTAGCAGCAGGCAAAAAAAAATGGCAAAAACTGAATCAAAGTAACAAAATTAAAACAACGTTAAAGCTTTTACTCCAAAGGGTATTATAGTTTTTTTAGTTGTTATTCATTATAGCTGCCATTGTCAGTGAGAATACTGTCTGAGATTTTGAAGAGCAAATTTTCACTTGTACTGTCACATCCAAAGAAAGTCATGAATCTGTACAATCAAACTTTGTGCTTTCACTCAACACTCTCTCGTCTGGTCCCGAAAGCAGTGAACTAAACTCGACACATGAACCGTTCAGCGTGTCAGCAGTTAGAGTGGGTCGGAGTCGCAGGCTCCTCCTGCCAAGCACTGTGAACGATTCTCGTGAAACGAATCTTTTTTAGTGAATTGATTCTAATTGATTCAGTTCCTTGCTAAAAGAGTCTGCTGTACCCCATCACAACCCCACTGTGACCGGAAACAGCAGTGTGGCGTCCTCTGATAGAGAATGCTCTGCTGTAGCTGCATTCCTGCTCTGCTCCATTAAGACGGGAGGCTTCCGGTTCTCACCCACCGGGCATCGTCTGCTCCGTTCTCTTGTGGAGTGTACAAAATGTGCTAAGAAAATATTTTTATTTTTCCTTCTAAATTCACACTGAGTGTGTGCTTAAGTGCAGCAGTCGGATGTGAAAGGGTTTTGATGATTGGCTGTGCAGTTAGCCAATCAGACGGGCGGAGGCTTGCTGATTGGGGAGTTAGCTAAATAGAGCTGAGAGAGAAAGACATGATCTTCGCAGTTTCGGAGAGCAGCCGCGAGCGAGCGCGGGGCTATTTCTGTATAAACAGTTTGAAGTTTTTAAAAAGTTCGGGTTTTTTTTTTTTTCAAAGCAACCAGCCTGAGGAGAGCTGTGGAGTCTGAGGACTCTCATTAGCTGATTCCCAGGGATTTTTTTTTTTTTTTGGTGGGCCTGAGTCTGATACGAAGAACCGGGCTCAGGAGCGGCAGCTCGGCTTGGTAGCGCGGCTCGTATGTGTATGGGGCTATTGCTTAAGCTTCATCCTGGACGGAGAAAGTTCGAGAACTACGTCAGCACGTGAGGGCACAGTGGTGAGTTCTTTATAGCGCTGCTATGAGTGAAACGCTGATCCAGCTCCGTGCTAGTTTTTACTCCTCAGTGCGCTGTTCTGTGTGGTTTACGCTGCAGCACACTAAAGATAAGCTAAAAGCTGAACGGGGTGTGTTGTGTCGGAGCTGGAGGTTAGCGCTCGGTAGCTGGTAGCCTGCTCGGATACCGCATTCACGTTGGCTGTGAGAGCGTTGGCCATGGGTCTGCACGTTCCGTGTCAGTAGTGGAAGTATACGGACAGGATAAGAAGTTTCCTGCCATATCAGACGACCTCCTCTCAGCGGCGCACCTCCCCAGTTAGAGGGAATAGTCTCCTGTACTGTTTCTGGTCCTGGGCGGAGGGAATTGATTGAGACTTGACCTGAGAGAGTTAGAAGGCTTTTCATAACCTGCTTCATAAAGATCTGAGTACACTTCACTTCATCACTGGCCAAAACATAGTGGGTTTGATATGTTAACATTTTCAGACTCTTTTTAACTGTGGGACAAGTGATAAACTGAAAAATAAGGGGGACACTTGTAATCTGTTTCTCTCTCCTGATATTTTTATTATTAAAAATATTATATATAATTTCTGCATAACACCTGGTACAAAAACAAACAGAATAATCTCCTATAGAATAAATAACATCAACTGTTGCTCCATTCTAGAGGTTGTTTTGTTTACCTTTTGTGCCAGTAGTAAACATTGTGGGTGCTCTGCAGTTCCATAGCTGAAAAAAAAAACTCCCCCCCCCCCCCTGAACACTTACCTTGGGGTGAGGGCGTCTCACCTGTCCTGTTCGTATCTGGGGCGGGCGGGGGGGAGGGAGGGAGAAGTTATAAGTCTGTACACAGACATAGCATAATTAAGATTAGCACGTCGGGTTGCCACGGTGTTAAAGTTTTCCGAAGCCCACCTCACCATATCTGCTACTACCTCACCTTTACATCCATTTTGAATCAGAGGGCTTACCGGTGCGTTCAGGGTTAAACGTTTTTAGGACTGACAGGCTAGGCAACAACATACCTGCACACACAGGTACTGCGACTAATGGTACTGGGGCGTGGGGACTTGGATCCGTTTGCTTATCTCCAGTCGTTCTAAGGTAGACAGTTATTAACTTAATACACCCACTAGGAGGGGCAAGATACCCCCGCCACAATCCTGCTGCACTGAACTGGTAGGTCAGATCTCTCTCCATGTCTAAAAGAGGAGCTAGTTCCCTTTACCACACCGCCCGCTAGCCTCCTCCACCAGCAGGACTGCTCTGGTCTGTGGTTCTGAGTGTGTGGGAGTGGGGTGTTCTCCGAGTGTCCTCTGTACTGTAAGTCTCCTGGAAAGTTGGCGGTCGGTGTTTGGGATAAGTCCACTGTGTTCAGGCGATGGGTTGAGTGTTACTTTCAGGTTTAGGGAAGGTCGAAACCAGTCCTAGATCAGTATTTGGATATTACTGGTGATATTTATATCTATTTTTATATTATGTTTAGTATAAACCATTATTTGTATTTTGTATTATAAATTTCTATTTTTAAAACTATTTTATTTTTAATTTTACTGAACACCTGTTTACTAAACGTGTGTCGGTCATACTCAGAACGTTCTAACCTTAGTCCAGGTTAAAACTTTATAATACACCTCAGTCTATGTTGTTAAACAGTAAAAGCCAGTTAATGTATTTTCTCTTAGTGAGTCTGGGTTCAGTGTATTTTTTTTTATTAATATTCTCTCGATATACTTGAGTTGAATATTGTTAAATGGAGTGCAGATCTAATCTATGTTCAGTTGTTACTGATTTTGGAGCTCCGGTAATGATGATTTAGCTGGTGGAGTTTTTGGAGAAAGCTGTTCTGTAGGGAGTCTGACCCCATTGCAGTCAGAGTTGTTCTGTATGCTTGGGTTTTGAAAAACAGGGCATCTTTTTGACGTGGTGTGGCTGATAAACGGTAGGTGTGGTAGAATCCTGAATAGTCTTTGTACTGGGTTTGTTCAGTGTCAGTCCCATGTACTGTCGAGTCTGATCATGGTTAATCCATTTTAGGATATAGCTGTAATGAGTTGTAAGAAATAGCTGTCAGAGTTTGGGGCTTCCAAGCCTCCATGTGTGTTGGTTCTGCAGTGGGGTAAGTTTGATTCTAGGTGGTTTATTTTTTCACTCTGCTATTTAGAGGACAGCTGTACCTAAAGACTTAAACCAGTTTGTGTGAGGAGCTACAGGAAGCATTGAGGACAGGTTAATTGGACTTTGGGCTGTACAGTCCCATTTTAATAAGGGTTATTGACCTCTGAGTGAGAGAGGAAGGTTTACCCACCTTTGAGGTCGTATTGCTTTTGTTTCCAGAAGGGGGTGTACTTGATGTCGCGCTGTAATTCTGACAAGTCTCGGGGGCAATTTATCACACATAAATATGTACTGATATATGTGAAGTAGTGTCAGTGGATATAGAGTGTGTCGTGAATTGGAAGCTAGGAAGTGGTGTGTTAATAATACATGTGTATGTGATAAAGCAGAGTTAGACCCATTACCGGAGTCATGTCTGAGATCTTAGAGTCATTTGCAGTAGTTTTCTCAGTTATTTTATGTGTGTTGATGTGGATGTTAAATGTCGACCGTGTGTCTCCAATACTAATTCTCTGTGTTGGGTAATGTGATGTCTGAAGCCATTGCATGTTTATGTTCTGACGTACGGTCTGCAGCTAAAGGTTCTATAAATATGGTGAATAAATGGGGAGGGATTTACCTCTGTGAACACGTTGTTGAGGGTTACCGATCGTGGTTACAGTGGTCCATAGGTGATGGTGTGTAGGCATCTATCCATTGTATAAATGATTCCTGACAGCCAAGTCCTGTGTGATGTGGTGAAGAAGAATTGAGTTTACTCAGTCTCGCCAGAAGCTCTTTCTGAGATCGAGGGTTATGACTGCGGTTTGTGATTTCTGATCGCGGTAGCACTGTGGGGCATGTTTGAGGAGTCTGCGCCTGTTTGGTGGAGGAACTGTCTGTCTTTTGATGAAAACCTGTTTGATTCATGTGGAATTAGATTATGGATTACTGTTTCTAGTCTATTAGAGTTGAGTGATTATAAACTTTTGTGTTGGTGTTGATGGGGGGGTGGAGACGAGGTCGTAACTGGAGGGTGTATGGTAGGCGTCTTTTAAGTTTAAGGTGGAAGGGGAGGATTGTAGCTGTATTCATATCAGTAGCTAATTGTATTATTTTACTTTATTTATTTTATTAATTTTTATTAAAGAACGTGGTCATAATATTGTGCAGAGAATGTTTTGTAAAATTCAGCTGGGAAACCGTCCCGGACCAGGTGCTTTTATTGTTGGCGTTGATTGAATGCTTTGTGGAATTCTGTCTAATGATATCGGCCTCTTCTGTTTGTCGGTTTTTCTGTGTCTTCGTGTTAGTTTTAGGTCAGATTCATATTTTTGAGAAGTGTTTATCTTCGCGATTTTGGGTCGTGATTATGGATGATTAATGATTTTGAGATTTACAACATAAATTCTCGGAATGTGTTATTTAGTTTCGACTGGTTTCTGGATTGACTGTGATAATTGCTTTTTTTCTTTGTTTTATTTGAGATGTTTTATTTGTTTGAGATGTTTGTTTCTTAACTGTCTCTGCTGGATTCTTCTGTGTGGGTGTTTTACTATTATGGTTTTTATTTCTTTAATTCTTTGGCCCCCTAATTTCAGTTCCTTTTTCTGTGTGTCTTCCTTTTATTATATGTAGAATATGATATGATTTTTTCCTCTTATGACATGCTTACCAGTTTTCCCTGAGTGATTGTCGATTGGATTTCTGGGGAATCGTTTATATCTAGGAAGGAGTGCCCACTCGCTTTTGGTTGAACGTTGAAAATGTGGGATTCATTAAGTGAAGGATGTATTAAAATGTGTACTCCATCTCAGAGCCGGTTTGTTCCTTCCTTCCTTATTGGGTACAGATGGGGGCGTGGTCCCTTATTGTATGAATGTGGTGAATCTGTGTATGTATGATATTCCAATGATTGCATTGAATCTAGATTCGTTGATTCAGTGGAGTTGTAAATCCTTCTGTGTTTGGGTGTTTTATTCACCAAAACCATCAGTAAGACCAGACAGGCTCATGACCTGTGTTATTGTTTTCTGGTAGATTTATCCAGTTGATGAGGGGGTTTAATTGGTTATTCTATAAGACTGGATCAGTGACTGGTAAAATCACCACCAGTAAAATGGGTGAATCTGAAAGGGTGTTGAAGAGGTTTGGTTAAACGGTGGGATGGTCAAGTATTATGGCCCTATTAGATTATGTGATGGTGGTTTTTATTGTGATATATCTGTAATAGTATATTTATGAAATTAATAAAATGGTCCATTTCAGGGTCGTGTGATAGTGGTGTTGGGAGTGATGTGCTGTAGGAAGGCACCGCCCTTTGTTTAGAGTTGGAATGAGCTGTAAAGGTGTTGTTAAAATAAAGAAGACTTCAGTTGTGATTGGTCAGTGTCTGTTAGGTGAGTTATGTTAAAGAACGTTCACAAGCAATTTACTCCCCCCACCCCCTATCTGATTTTAAATTTGTATAAGGTTGGGTTTTGTATCTGTCTAATTATATGTCTTCCTAGATTTCCAGTACCACATATGGTCCTATTAACAGTTTTAATGTGTGACGTGTTAGGTAGACTAGAAGCAGTGTATGGAGAGTACCCTGTGTGTAGGTAGTGGGTTATATGGGTGTAGATTATGATTGAGAATTGTAAAGGATTAGGAATTAGGTGTTAATCTGAGTAATGCACACAAAAACGGTGTGTGTGTTACAAGAGAGAGAGTCGTTACAGTGTCTGTACTGACTGTAGAGG